>JANZXP010000007.1:29151531-29169790 GCA_027576715.1 Erythroxylum flavicans | reverse complement strand
GGAAGTAATTAGTGATAAATAGAAAGTTTCTAATTCTAAATAAACGCTTTTTACTACATTAGAAAAAAGGGGGTTTCTATTTAAACCGGCGTCGTTTCATTTCTTTACCTTGGCCTACATACCTGCACCTTCTCTCCTGTCGTCTCCTTTACTCTGCAACTTCATATCTTTTCTTTGCAGCTTTATGTTCTGTTCTGTTCTTTTCTCTTCCTTCTCTCCTCTTTTGTTCTCACCAAACATTCATGGGAGTCTCTTTTTGTTGGGGAGAGCTCAATTTATGAAAATTGGTTTCTGAGACTTTACAGGGAGAGACCAGAAGGTAGCTTCCTTTGGATCTCTATTTGAACGCTTTCAGTATAGAGTTCTTTTCCTATCCTCTGCTCTGCTCTTCTCTTCGTTCTTTCATGTCTGCATAGTTTCAAAATCAAGCGAAAAAGAAAGTTCAAGTGTCAGAGTATAGTATACGTTTGTTGATTTGATTCTACTAGGCTATAAAAAATGTAATATTTCGGTTACTTTTCTTGTTCCTTTCATATTTCTCGGCAAGCAAACAGAGTTAGGTGGAACTGCTGCCGAACTTAGCAAGCAAGAACGTAAATGTTATTGGTTATCTTAATAATATGTTCAGCTGATAATATTTGACCCAAGTTGGCTTGTGAGGTTACACAATCTTGCAAGTCATTCTTTTTAGGCAGAAAGTGTGCAAGAATGTGGTAACTTTAATTCAAAAACTAGTTGAATACAAGCTAAAGTTTCTGCTTTTATCTCTGATTCTGATCCTTCTTTACAAAAAATTCGTGCAGATGGGACAAAGATTTCTAGAGAAGCTCTGCTTTTGAACTATATACAATTCGAATTCAACTCTCTAACTCTACGGTTGTCCACTTTGAGTCGAGAAAAAGATGAGAAAGAAACAGAACATCTTGTTCATTTTCTCTGCAATTCTCTTTTTGGAGTTGGTTTTTTTCCACACCCTTGCAGACCCAGTTGAAGATAAAGAAGCATTGCTCGATTTTCTAAATAATATTCATCACTCACATACTCTAAACTGGACCAAGAACTCCTCTGTATGTGATAGCTGGACAGGTGTGACATGTGACAGTAACCATTCACGGGTCATAGCTTTGAGGTTGCCTGGGGTGGGATTTACAGGCTCAATCCCACCAAACACTCTCAGTCGCTTATCTGCAATTCAGATACTGAGTCTCAGATCTAACGGTATATCAGGTTCTTTCCCTTCCGATTTCTCACAACTCAAGAACTTAACTTCACTTTATCTTCAGTCCAACAAGTTCTCTGGTGCATTCCCTTTGGACTTCTCAGCTTGGAATAATCTCACTGTTTTAGATCTTTCGGATAACGAGTTTAATGGGAGTATCCCTCCTTCTATATCAAACTTGACCCACCTCATATCTTTGAACCTTTCCAACAACTCTCTTTCTGGTGATATACCTGATATAAATGTTCCCAGTCTGCAACAGTTAAATTTAGCCAACAACAACCTTAGTGGAAGTGTTCCTAGGTCTCTTCAAAAGTTTCCAATTTGGGCATTTTCCGGTAACAAGCTTTCTGCAGATAATGTCACTGCTCTTCCTCCAGCTCTTCCACTTGATCCACCAACCCCTCAACCATCAAAGAGAAGCATTTTGGGTGAGCCTGCAATATTAGGGATTGCCCTAGGTGGCTGTGTACTGTTGTTTCTGTTCGTTTCTCTGTTAATGATTTGTTGTCACTCTAAGAAAGAGAAGAAATCTGGATTACCAGTTAAATCGAACAAAAAGGAAGGATCTTTGAAAGAAAAAGATGGAGAACCTCAAGAAAAGGACACCAAGCTAGTATTTTTTGAGGGTTGTAATCTTGCATTTGACTTGGAGGACCTGTTAAGAGCATCTGCTGAATTGCTTGGGAAGGGAACTTTTGGGATCACTTACAAGGCTGCTCTTGAAGATGCAACCACAGTGGCAGTTAAGAGATTGAAGGACGTTATGGCTGCAAAAAAAGAATTTGAGCAGCAGATTCAAGCAATCGGAAGTATCCGGCATGTCAACGTGTCTCCGCTCCGAGCTTATTACTATTCCAAGGATGAGAAACTTGTAGTCTATGACTACGATGAACAGGGGAGCGTTTCTGCAATGCTACATGGTAATATGAAAGGTTCTTTCTTTGATGATTCTTTTTTATTGGAACATTGACAAAGTAAGAACATCTTCGAGCAATTTCCTAGTTCTGATTGATATGACACAGTCATTCCTCAATCTTGCAGGTAACAGAGTGGAGGGCAGGACCCCCTTAGACTGGGAAACGAGGTTGAGAATCATAATTGGCACAGCAAGAGGTCTTGCTCACATCCACACACAGAATGGTGGCAAACTAGTCCACGGCAACATAAAAGCCTCCAACATTTTCCTCAACTCGCAGGGCTATGGTTGTGTCTCAGACACCGGTTTGGCGACCTTGATGAGCCCAACACTCCCACCGGCGATGAGAGCAGCTGGGTACCGTGCCCCGGAAGTAACAGACACGAGGAAAACAACTCAAGCATCGGATATCTACAGTTTTGGAGTCCTGATACTTGAGCTGCTCACTGGAAAATCTGCTGTCCAAGCCACAGGTGGTGATGAAGTTATCCACCTGGTCAGGTGGGTTCATTCTGTCGTAAGAGAGGAGTGGACTGCTGAAGTGTTTGATGTAGAGCTCTTAAGGTACCCCAATATTGAGGAGGAGATGGTTGAGATGCTACAAATAGGTCTCAACTGTGTGTCAAGGACACCAGATAGGAGACCAAAGATGGCTGAGTTGGTAAGGATGTTGGAGGGCATTCGGCGAGGGCATATTGGAACTCGACCTTCTTCTGAAACTAATCTAGAAATTGCAGTTTCAACCCCCACACCACAGTCGGCTGTGGATGCTGGTACTTCATCTGCACCACAGTGAGAATTCAAATTCTCTTGTCGTCTCTGTTATTAGGTGTGACATAATTTCCCCCATATGTTTCAATCATTCTTTAGAGCTGGGAAAACTGTCAATCAGTTTGAAATTTTCTCTGTTTATTTTATTATTTGGTCAACAATTTGAGCCAAATTAGTTTGGCTATCAGATCCAACCACAGCAAGAAGTTGGGTCCTTTGCTGTTTTAATTTTCAATCAGAACACTATTATTATACAAGTGAGGGTTGGCGGAGTTTCTGCATAAATAACTAACAAATTCGATATTGATCATCCGGACTCAACATTGTTCCTCCATTCAATCATTTTCTTTCTTTCTATACGTGCTTGTCTATATGGACCAAGTAAACTAGAATCGAGACAGGTTAGTCGAGAAACTTGCCTGTCATTCCAAGTTTCTAAACAGTTTTGATCCAGGTGTCTGCACCCGAAAAATTTTGTTGGATGATTCAGAAATCAGAATTGAAAATTAACATCTATAAAGACTTGCCATGACCATTAGCTTATCTTCAAGATTCCAAGTCTATATATTACCGCCCTGTGAATTATAATACCCCATGTCAAAATGGAACATGTATATCTGTAAAACTTACTGATTTTTCAGGACACACAGAAGTTCGTCAAAGTACGAGGAGTCATAGTATGTTGTTCCCTTTCTGAAATGTTAAAATAGTTTGAATGCTTTGACTACAATGACTGCACAGGAGACAAGAAGAAAAGGGAAAAAGATTCCAACTGATGAGTGGAACTATGGAATTGATATTTCAACGACATAATCAACAAATTTCAATCCACTTACATAAAAAGTCTTGACAGCACCACTCTCTCAGATATTCTAACAACTTACTTCCTAACAAATCTTGTTTTGACGCCACCTGAAACCAGAAAGCGAAGGAGTCAAAACATAGCTCCAATAGCAATATAACGAAGATAATCCAAAAACAAGCGGAAACCACGCAAATAGCAAATAAATATGGTACTATATTGTGATGAATACATGAAAAGCTACCATTCACACTATACAGAAAAAAAAAGTTCCACTGACCTACTTTCTCGAACACAACTTCCTTCACCAACTCAGCAGATGCATGATACTCAAAGCTGCATTTCAAGAACTGTGATCAATTTACTCTCAAGTCTCAGAAAAGTGAAAATTTCAAGGAAAAATCAGTATCAGATATCTCAGTTTAATATGTTATAAGATCAGGAACAATGTTCACAAAGCCAACACATAAATTAAGATATAGCAGATTAGGCCTAGTGTGGTGACATGATTAACATTCAGTGGTTTGCACTGGTTATCAGATGATTGAAAAGCCAGGAGCAATTTATTTATGATACTTAGTTGGACAAGATATTGTAGGAAGAAGAATAAGTGATGTGGAAGACCTATTACCTATTGGAAAATTCAGCTTGAGGCTCGTAATTAGAAGCATTCTTAGTAGCTTCAACCAACACAGCGACAATTTCCATCTTTCGAAAACTAGCCGTAAGTATATCATACTCCGTTGGAATAATAACAGCAAAGAAGTTGTCACTCAGCTCACTCATATCTTGTCAACAGCAGCTAGTGCTATACGACGTTTAAGTGCATCAGTCTCCGGATCCACAAGATAAACGGCAAAGTCAGTTACTAACATTATACAATGCTTCATCTTCCCCGAACCAGTGAATTTTATAACTTTATCTGCAAACAGAAGAACCTGACTGTCACCTGAAAAAGTCGAATGAATCAAACTTTATGAATATATTCTAGCAACAAGCTAATTATCCCTAAAACTCCAATTTAACCAAGCAATGGAGTTTACATTTAAATATTCTCAATATACCTCTCCAATCAAATGAAATAATGCGTTCTTCTTTCTCTGTCTATCTCTCTTTCTCACACACAAAAATCTATTTCAGTACATTTATGCAGGTCCGTTTCTATACATGTCCTCAGATCAAGCATTATTGGATGGTGGGTTCAACCGTTCAAGTTCAACAAGCATTCAGTCTTTGGTCTGGCAGATCATTCATATCACATCACACAACATCCTATAGCGTTTAACTTGAATTGTTTTGTAATGCTAATGTAAATAGATTATCTTCAAAAAGGCAAGCAGAAGCCACAAACTGCATCTACTCTGTCCAGTTAGTTTTGAACAGAAATGCTCTCGAGCTTTATTCAACAAAAAGATGCAACACACTTATCCCTCTTAGAGCGCAATTATGCCCCAAATTCAATGAAACAAGAATCTGACGTTCTATATCAACAAATTCGATGCATCTTCTTCAGTACTTAATGCACTAGGACGAATTTCCAACAATCTGTGAGCTGAGATTTTAAACACCATCTCACATCATAATGTGATGACAAGGGACAATTTTCTCAGCCAAATCTTTCAGTACATGCATTTGGATTTCAAGATTAAAAAACATTAGGAGATCTTAATAGTCGTCACGAACAAGAAAATCGTCACATAACTTTCTACAACAAAAAGAAAGCAGCCATTTTTATGGAGATTCTCGAACAAATCCGGCAGTGAATAACCTTGTTTCTGCAGAATCCTGGTCAAGTAAGGATTGGAACGCGCATTAATGTAATCTCCTTCAGCATCACGGTGAACCGACTCTTTCCTCCCATCCTTGGCGTCCATTAACCGCTCTCGATCTTCCGTCACATTGCCCTTCGACGGTCTCGACCACATACTATCCTCCGCGACTTCTTCTTCTCCGTCGCCGTTCTGGTTGGTGGTAGTTAATTGGTCAAGCCGGCAAATTCGAGACCGTTGTTATAGAAACTTCTTTTATTTATCATCAAACAAATATACAATTTAAAGTACATTAAAAATTTTTATTATTAAAAATTACTTAATTATCTATATTTAAAATAGAAATAATAATCTTTTCTTCTAAATTTTTAAAAAATTTAAATTTTCAATACACTGAATAATATTTTAAATTCATATAAATTAAATGAAATATTATTATACTAATTTAGTTAATAAATATAATATTTACTATTTAAGTTAACGTAATCAAAAACAAAAATTTAACTTAATTTATACAAAATTTAATAAACTAATTACTAAATAACAAAAATTTAAGAATTTAACACTAAATTAAAATATTTTAATATTTATAATACTTAAATTAATTGAATTTAGATGTTAAATTTTTTAATTAATAATTCATTTAATTATCCAGAAAAAAAGCGCGTTTCCCAGAAACTTCTAAAAAATTAATGAAGTTTGACCAAAACGACAAAGTAAACGAAGACCGGTCAAATTGATTTGCGCCAAACTGAGACTCTGTCTACGCGGTTCGGTGCGTCTTTTTGACGCCAATCGCTTTGATACGGCGCCGTCCCGGCCATTCACTCAATCAATTAATAATTCAGGAAATTGAAAAAAAATAGGAAACGGTGTAGCTTTATTCCAAGACCACTTTCGGCGAAAATGGGGTTTTACGTACGAAGAACGTCAAGTGGGGTCCACAAATAAGAGAATAACATCATAGGAGGGCAAATAGGTAATTCTGGATTGGCACACTATATAATGGAGTAGTTAGCTTCGCCGTTTCCCCGTTCACGGTTTTTTCTCTTCCGTCAGATTTTTTTCCTCTCTCACCACCAAGCACCGGAAAAGGCACCGACCGACCGACCGACCGATCGATCTCTTTCGTGTTACTGATTTGTTCTTGTTGTTATTCTTTGTTAGGTAAGTTTCGCGCTTTTTTTCGGTTCTTCTTGTTGCTTTATCTATATGTTTGATCGTCGTCTTTTTGCGGTGGGAAGCGAGAGTTTTGCGCCGTTGGAAGGCTGGAGAGGTTGACTGGAGAGTGTGTGATGGTGCATGGTTGTTTTGGGCTTTGATCTGATAAGATCGAAATTTGAAACGTAGGTTTTCTGAAGATGGCGTCGAAGCGGATCTTGAAGGAACTCAAGGATTTGCAGAAGGATCCTCCCACATCATGCAGCGCTGGTATGTACATATATGTATGTATAACGTCTGATTGTTCTGCGGTTTAATTGTTTTGTGTATGTTGTTTTGGTTTTGTTGGATTTTGATTTTTTAATTGTCAAAGATCATGTGTGTATATATGTTTCTGCTGATGTTTTTTGGTTAAGTATTGGGTGATTGTGGGGTTGGTTCTGTGGTTATTTTGACTTCAATCATCTTTTGTTCTTGGGGTACTCCAATGTCATGTTGACGTATTTCTACTAGGTTGACTTCAGGGGAATTCCAATTTCATGTTTAGGTTTGTGCAGCTTTTGCTGTGTGGGGCTTTATTTTGCTTATTGTACATTGGGTGCACTGCTGAATGAATCTCCTTTCTGGAAGTCTTAATCTCCTATTTTGTTGTTTACATAGAGCTTGTACAGACTGCGGCAATATTATACTATAATCTTATCGAATTGTTTGGTTATCCTGGTTATGTGGGATAATTCAGGACCTGTTGCTGAAGACATGTTCCACTGGCAAGCAACGATTATGGGTCCTCCAGACAGTCCATATGCTGGGGGAGTTTTCCTTGTTACCATTCATTTTCCTCCAGATTATCCTTTTAAGCCTCCCAAGGTAACTTGGTTCACACATTCTCTTTTTCATTAGTTCTAATTTTCACGTAGTTTCTTGATCTGTGGACTATAAATGTTTATGTTTTTTTTTTGTTTTTCGGGTTCTACTGAGTAGTTGGTATGCTCCTTGAATATTGTCATAGCATATTTAGTTGTATGCCATGGGCAGGCCCGCTTTCATGTGTTTTCATCTTTTACTCTGACAAATGCATAATAGAGGTGGGACTGATAGATGGTAATCTTCAGAAATTTCCCTTGTTATTGAAAGAATGATTTGATCTCTGTACTCAGTGAGGTGAGTGGCACTGTTAAACCTTTGCAAAAGGAAAAACTTGAGATCAGGATAGCAGTGTTACTAATAGTTTACCCTTTTGTTTGTATTATCATATCTCTTCATTCTTACGATCACGGGATATTTTGTCCCTGTTCTGCATTCCGGACACTTGAATCCATATTTTACCCCACTTGAGGAATTCTCAGTTACGTGCAGAAATTATTTTTTCTCGAGACCAACCAACAAAATCATACAGGTTTGTTTAGTTGCCATCTGACTTGTTTTTTATGGTACTTACGGATCTTTGATTCTAGAAAACGGAAATTTAAAGTGAACTGTTCAATTGTCTTGAACTGTTTATATAGTCTCAATTTTTGCTAGTCTTTTTTCATGATTGTTTTTATTTAATTTGTGATTCTGACAAATAAAAAATGTAGCTTTGGGATGTATGCATCTGGTATTTTCATAAATGTGATCAAATACAAACAGAATGCTTTTAGTTGAAGGAGAATTCTGCATGTTGTGTTTGGTTGTTTAATGGTCAAGCACATGGATATCCTTTGCAGGTAGCATTCAGAACAAAGGTATTCCACCCTAATATAAACAGCAATGGAAGCATTTGCCTGGACATCTTGAAGGAGCAATGGAGCCCAGCATTAACCATATCCAAGGTTCTTACTCTATAAGCTTTAAGAGCTATGATCTAGATGTTGGGTTGGCAATGAATCAAAACGACATCGATTTTTAATAAATTTACCAAAACGACTTTGTTGACCAAAGCCTGATTGGGCTTGATTTGCTTGTGGGCGAGGAAAAAAACAATTTTGCCCATGTCTCGCCCGGTTCGGAGCCCTAATGCCTATCTTGATAATTTTTGTTATTTATAATCATCTGCAGGTGTTACTTTCAATCTGTTCGTTGTTGACGGATCCAAACCCTGATGACCCATTGGTACCAGAGATTGCCCATATGTACAAGACAGACAGAAACAAGTACGAGACAACTGCAAGAAGCTGGACTCAGAAGTATGCCATGGGCTGACCCGAATCATCCGTTTTATGTTTTTTTTCCATAATTTTTTTTCACTTTCCTTTATTCTGTTCTTTGTATCAAAGATGGTTGTTCCAATCAAATGGGCCAAAGTGGTCCAAGAACACCACTGCTAAAAGAAAATATTAAAACGCTCGTTTTCAATTGTTATATGGATGTGTCAAACTTAACTCAATCCTTGTCCTTTTTTGAAAATTTTTAATTTAGTGACAATTTTTTATTTAATAATTAAAATTTTAAAATTATGATAAAAATGTCTATAATTTATTCAATAAATAATAAAAATACAAACAAGAATGCTTTAGATAAATTATTTGTCATTATACTTATACAAAGTGATTATAAATTAAATAATTAAATACATTAGTTTAATATAATTATACTTAATATTTTTAAAATTTATATATTTTATATCGGTGTATGTAAAGATAATATTTGAAAATAAATTTAATTTAATTTATAAGAATTATACAAAACTAATATTAATAAAAATAAAGAAGTATTTTTATATCAAATTTATATTTTAAAGATTTCTTAAGATATGATTGAAGTAAAGTAAAAAAATTGTATGACATAGTATTTAAGGGATTATTTTATAATTTTATAAAATTTTAGAATTTATTTTATAAATTTAAAAAATTATTTGAAACAAGACCTAGTATTAAATGGTGTAGTACCATTTAATCAAATATGATATTAAATTCATTACAGTATTTGTAACATCCGAGCAGCATCATCGCCAAAATAAAATATTTGAAGCACTCATTTTCTTGTTATATGGGTAGGCAAAAGGATCTATTTTGACCCTAAATTTTACACTAGTCGACAAATTTAATCCTAACATTTCAGAAAAAATACTTAAGACCCTAATATTTAGAAATAGTTAAAATCTAACCCTATTATAACAGAATTATTAACGACTTGATGATGTCGTCAGTTAAGTGCCAAGTATTAGCGTACTCTCACTCGGAATTGTTATTGATATTGTTGGTTTTTTATTTCCACTTTTTTAGAAGATAATTCCAAGTACTATGTTTTGATTTCCAATATTTGAGGAGTCCAAATACCAAAAGTTAAAAAGACTGTTTTTTTCAGTACAAATGAGCAATCAAAGTTTCCTAGGTTCTAACAGGAACGGTCCTAGGCTGAGCAACACCTAAGAGATCCACCTGAAGGAAATGATGGAGCTGTCCAGGGGGGTTCTCAAGATGAGTAACAACAAAACTGCCTCTATAAGCCCAAGTAGCCAAGTAGTTAGTGCACATATTTGCTTCGCTATAAGTATGCGCAACACGACACTGCCAAGTATGGCTAAGTAGTTCCTTGCAAGTACAAATAATTTGATAGAATTTATCCGTAGGACAAAGGTTGGCATTCACCTTGTTAACAGCTAAAAGAGAGTCTGATTCAAGAAACACATTTCGGAAGCCTCAATCCCAAGCCAAAAGCAGTCCATAATAAATTTCGAATAGTTCAGCTCTTGTAATGTTCCCCCAATCGAGTTTCCTTGCAAACCCGCACATCCAGCGTCCTTTAGCGTTCCTTGCAAGGCCTTCAATCGTTGTTTCTCCCGGATTTGCGAGTGTGGAGGCATCCATATTAATTTTGATGCAACCAATGAGTGGCAGACTCCAAGCAATCAGCATATCCTGCTTCAGCATTAAGGCCTTTTGCATTGTACTATATCTGCGAAAATTCTACACACTTGCACAAATGATATTAGTAGCATGGGGGGCTAGACAAAGTCTGGCTCAAAAACAACACAATTACGCCAGCGCCATATATACCAACAGGTATAACAAAAAATGTCAGCCCAGGGAATATTATTAGCAACAAGGAAAGAAGTGTTACAACAATTAACGCGAATCCAATCAATAAGAGATAAAGAATTGAAAACATCTAACCGACGACCTTGAAGCCAATAGGACCAGATGATCTGCGACTCTTGACAATCACGAAGTAAATGTAAAATTGATTCACTAAGATCGTCACATCGTGGACAATTAGCGGTACTAGTTATATGACGTCGGACACAAGCTTCACGTGTTAACAAATGATTATGAACTACCAACCACAAGAAAAATTTGATGCAAGGAGGTAAGGTCTGCTTCCAAACTAAATTCCAGTTGAAATTCCCTTGTGATATACCAAGTAGAAGATTATAAGCTGAACTTACCGAGAACACATCAGAGGGAGAAGCAGACCAAACAGTTCTATCCTGTTCGGCGCGAACAAGCATAAAAAGAGAGAGAAGATTTCGGGTTTCCGTAGGAAAGGAGTTCACAATATCCCGAAAATCCGCATCGCTGTCTAAATAATCAGAGACCTTTGCATTGTCCAAAGGAGGCAGGAAGTTTGGATCAATTAACAAGACCAACTCAGATTTATCGAGCCATTTATCAAAACAAAAGGATGTTTGATCACCACACCCAACCAACCTGGAACAGCCGTGTTTGACAATAATCTTGCTAGCACAAATGCTCCTCCAAGTATGAGAAGCAACAAATTTTATTGTCAATTGCAAAAAGGTGGAGTCTGGAAAATATTTAACTTTTAAAATACGAGCCCATAAACCACTAGCATTGGTCTCAAGTTTCCAACCAAGTTTAGCCAACAAAGCTAAGTTCATATCTACAGTTTTTCGAAAACCCAAGCCACCTTCCTTACGTGGACGACATACCATATCCTACTTAAGTAGCGACACTTTCTGCTTTTTATCCGTTGAACCCCAAAGAAATTTCCTATTTAGAGAGTCAATTTCCATGGAAACAGTGATGGGAAGTCTTGTGGTCTGCATCGTGTATGTAGCCATAGTACTACTGATAGATTGCACAAGAGTGGCTCGACCAGCAATCGAGAGTTGATCAACTTTCCAAGCAGTCAATTTCTTCTTGATCTTTATTAGAATATGATCATAGTTTCTTTAAGAAACACGTTGTGTATAAAGGGGAACACCAAGATACAAACCAAGATCAACACGTGGAGCAATACCTGTACACCTGAATGTCGTCTACTATTGTCTTTGTAGTGTTCGATGAAACATAAAATCTAGATTTAGCAACATTAACCTTTTCACCTGAAAAGGCACAAAAGGTATCTAAACAGGCGAGCATGGTTTTACTTTGTTTAATTGAAGCTTCGCCCATCAAGATTAAATCGTCTGCAAACATCATATGGGAAATAGCAGGCCCATCCCTTGACAATTTGATAGGCTTCCAGGTACCCGTTGCTACTTCTTGTTCAATCAAGCAAAGAAGCTTATTCAAACATAGAACAAAAAGATAAGGAGACAAGGGGTCACCTTGACGGAGACCCCTAGACGGTTTAAAGTAAGTAGTAACTTCCCCGTTCCAAAGAAAATTCATCTTTGTAGAAGTTTTACAGAACATGATAAGAGACACAATGGTAGAAGGAAACCCCGCATCTTGAAGAACCCATCGCAGAAATTCCCAATCAATACGATCATAAGCCTTTTCTAAATCAATCTTCATCATTAAGCCACCATGTTTTCCTTTCTTTTGAGAGAAAGAGTGAACAGTCTCTTGAACAAGAATAATATTATCAAAAGTACCTCTGCTCGAAATAAAACTACTTTGAGTAGGAGAAAGAGTGAATAGTCTCTTGAACAAGAATAATATTATCAGAAGTACCTCTGCCCGGAATAAAACTACTTCAGTAGGCGCTATAAATTGTTGGAGCCAGGCCGGAGGCGATTCACAATGATCTTAGACATGAGCTTTACTGAGACATTACAGAGAGAAATTGGACACAACTGAGCTGTCTTTTCTGGATGCTCAACTTTAGGGATAAGGTAAACCAAAACACGACTTAGAATATCATCAAAACTCCCCTTGGTAAACGCATCTTGGACAAAAGAAACCAAAGAATTCCCCATAATGGGTCAATTAGCTTGATAGAAGCCCGCCTGAAAACCATCTAGGCCAAGAGATTTGAAGGGGGCCATCTGTTTCAAAGCAGCAAGGACTTCAGCAGCTTATGGAGTACGAACAATATCCAAAAGCAAACTCTCCTCGACTGGATGTGAACACCGTAGACAAGCCTGTCGAAAATCTAACTTTAAAGGCTCAGCCAAATAAACTTGATAAAAATGAAGAAGAACAATCTTTTGGACTTATATGTCGTCCCAAATCCAATTACCAACCTCATCCTTAATCATATGAATCCGATTCCTGTTTCTTCGAACTAAAGTAGTGGTATGAAAGAAGCGTGTGTTACGATCACCAAGTTGAACCCAATTCTCTCGTGATTTTTGAAACCACAATAATTCCTCTTGATTAAGGACTTCATTATACTCAGCACATAACTTTTTTTCTAAGGAAAAAAGAAACGAATTTAGAGTACATTCCAACACCCTCTGAGTGCCACCTAGTCGAGCCAACAGAATACGTTTCCGTTTTAACATATTCCTAAAAATTTCTGAATTCCAACGCTGGAGAGTAAGCAGGACCTTGTGAAGATTAGAGTGAAGCCCAATATCATTATTCTAACTATCAAGGAGGACCTGAGAAAAAGAAGATGGGTTTGCCATGTAGCTTCAAAACTAAAGGGCTTGGCATAACGGTTAGCAGCAACCCTTTTCTCAAAGGAGACCAAAACTGAGCAATGATCACTATGAGCATGAGGTAAGTTACGCACAAAAGCCTCAGGAAAAGAATGCCTCCATTCCATACTATATAAGGCCCAATCAAGTTTCTTTTGAATAAGTCCGGAGACACATTGCCTATTAGACCAAGTAAAACAACAACCTTGGGCATTAAGATCAATAAGTTTTCGAGTAGCAAAAACCTTACGAAATTTCTCAATACGCCGTAAAGGTTCCGGATTACCTCCTTGTTTTTCCTCACGTGATAAAATTTGATTAAAATCACCAATAAGTAGCCAAGGTACCATTAAAATCTGAAAACTCTTGAAAGTAATCCCAAAGAACTGTCGAGTCATCGCTGCAGGACTCGCATACACTGTCATAAGTCCCCATGTAACTTTTTCAGGTGACGTAATAATAATAGTCAAGAATTGACCACCCATTTCAAACACCTGAACGTTGCCAATAGAATTTTTCCAAAGCACCTAAATACTACCAGAGAAACCCACTGCATCCACTTTAGCATGCCCGTCAAACCTCAAACTACGAACGACCTTATCAGTTGTCCCTTCGCTGATCCGAGGCTCTGCGACAATAAGAATTTCTACTTTATAGCTTCGAACAAGCTCTTTGATATTCCTTTTACAAACGAAGCTAGCAGCTCCCCTAACATTCTAGAAAAGAATCGTCATAAACAATAGAGAAACAGAGAGACAAGGAAGTTTAATCATGCATCGTCGCATCCTCGTCCCCTTTATCATTAATGTAACTGTCTTATGTTGCATTAGCAATGGATAGCAGCGCTTCTCTAGACTTATCTCTATGTTCCTTCTGAACAATACAATGGGCATCACTAAAATCACCTATGACAGATGAAGGAGGATGAAATGGTGGAAGAATATTGGGACTATTGTTATCAACAATTCAATCATGAGATTGAACAAAATGGGACACCTCCATAGGGCTTTGTGGTAAAATATCAAAATTAGGACTAGTTGATGGGCTAGTAAGGTTCTTTGCGAAAGCGGAAAAAGTAGACCTATTCGTAGAAGGTCCAATTATAGAATCTAAATGTTGAGCCTTAGAAACCACATCAGCAGAAAAGCCCACTTGAAAATGAAAACCAGGCGGAGGGTCCATGACTTTTGTAGATGGAAAGATATCTGCTTTCCCTTTAGTGGAGGCTTCTAATTTTTTCTCTTGTCGTTTAAAGCCATTACTGTTACGAGATCTGGGAGAGGAAAGACAAATACCAGGAGAAAATTTAGGACACCAAACCTTTGCTTCTACGAAAGTAATTTTTTGTTGACTACCAACAACATTCCTAGCTGGACATTGTTTGTCGCTAGTGTGACGCACGATGTTAGATTTATTTGTTAACGCGAAAAATCTATTCCCCTGTTTATTCCGAGTATCAATCCCTACAGAAGTCTGTCCTTTATGAGTGTCACTTGTTGACGGCAGCCAAGGACGGCGTTGGACCAACATCCAAGGTCTGAAAGAACGATCATCAAGTTGTGAACTTGTCGGATGCAGCGAAGATTCAGCTTTGGTCCCTTCTTCAGCTCTATCATGATGATCAGGTTGATCAGATCCTCTTTCAGTGCTGTTTGGCATCTGCTTATCATCAGGACATGTGTCTTGTTTATAGCCATATTTACCACACTTGAACAAATCAATTGAAGACCTTCATATTCAACTCTTTGGAAAATTTTGCTAACAATAATGGAAGACTGCAAAGGCTTAAGAAGATCTAACTCAACACATACACAGGCAAAGTTTCCACGCACTATAATTTGAGTAGTTGAGTCAATACGAACCACCTTCCTTACCACTGACGCAATTCTCTTCAAAGCCAGATGCGAGTAGTATTCCAAAGGAAATTCCAGAAAGCGAACCCATCCTATAATGGAGGTTATCTGATCGGAAGTCAGTTTGAAATGGGGTGTCCATTGCCTCACTATTAGATAATGCCCATCGAACACCCAAGGACCACCATCTAAAACATAGACCTTATTATATGTCCCGGATCATTTATGAAATGGTTACAAACGAAGAAAATGCGAAATACTTGATTTCAGTTTCATCTTAACTTCTGAACTGATTTTTGTGGCCAAAATGAACTCCAATCTCCCGATACCTTCACGGAAAACATTTACCGACATGTGGAGGTTGAGCAAGCTCAGAATCCATAAGTGAGTATGGAGAAAAACTTGGGAGTTGTGACCGATGGTAACGATTTGTCGATGCCGGAGCAGGTGGTCCGAGAATCAGGTTATCGAAGTCAATGTTTCGAAGTTTCTTCGGATGGTGAGTTGGGGGGACTAGAGAGAGCGCTCTCTGTTGCCGACGCCGTGTTCTTGTCAATAATTTTTAACCCTATTGATGTCGTAAAGGTAGATTAGAATCTTTAGTTTATATTTGATTTGAACATTTAAGAACATCAAGTGGGTTTTGTTTCCTTAGACAAAATGGTACGAAAGATGTTGCCTTTGATGAATTTAAAGATTGAATACTGATATTTTCTATTGAATATATAGTCCAAATGCTTCCAGCGTTTTATGTGATAAGAAGATACCATTCAAGCTTAAATGGTATCTTCTTATCACATATATAAAGAGGAGTGTTGACACATCAAACAATTGCATAATCATAAGCTAATGATGATGGAGATGAGGATGTTCCATTAGATACGTAATTTTATTAGAAGAGATAAGATTATGAATGTATTGGTAAAGGACAAATTAAAGGTGACTAGTATTTAAAAAAAAAGATAAACTAGGCTTAGATGGTTCAAACAAAAAAAAAAGATGGCCTAAGAAGAATTAGGAGAAGTAATCAAGAATGATATGACTATTGAAATTTACTGAAGACATGACCTACAATAGAAAACTTTGGTATACTAAAATATAAATAAAAGGTCTCTTATAAAGAGACCATTCTCATTTTCTTAAGTTTTGTACTGACTAGTGTGATTTATTCTTACACTTGTCTTTATTTGTTTATATATTTATTTGTTTATTTTATCTTTTGTTGTTTACCTTATATGTACTGCATTATGTATTGCACTGCATATTTTTATTTTTATTTATACATATTTAACTATATTTTGTATTATTATTATTTTGCATTACATGTGAGTCTATTAGAAATAGTTTCTTTACTAGGTAAAAGAAAGATTGCGTATTAATGAATTTCTTCAAATTTGACACTTGAGTAGGACTCTTATTGGTTATAGAGGTTGTTGTTTATTTAAATGCACATGAGTGTTGTATATAGGAATAGCAAAATGATTAGGTTTCAATAGTTTGGTCCAATTTGCTCAATTTGTTATAAGGTATTGGGTTGAGTTTAGTTAATTAAGTTGAGTTTTAATTTTGGATTTTATTAATTTTTTGAGCTAATTAATTAAATCGATTTGTTTTTGACTAAATTTGAGCATTTAACTTGGTTTTAAATTTGAATTTAGATTTAAAAAGAGTTGAATTCAAGTTCAGTTAAGGTATTGGAGTCCAACACAACCCTCGTTGTGATGAATTAGATTTTTGATTTCCAATTTTTCAGGAGGTAATTCTAACTTCCAAGTACTATGTTTTGATTTCCAATCTCTGAGGAGATATTTCCAAATACTAAAAGTTGAAAAAATTCTTCAGTCAAGTTATTTTATCTAAGTCAATGAAATTAGTATTAAGAATAAACCCACCAGATCATTAATTAAAAGCAAAGTGCTTAAGACCATTTCTCATTATCCTTTTCCCATGAAATATTTAATCCAACCAAGAAATCGACACAAATGGAATAACTTAAAAGGGTCCAATCGTTGTAACCGAGGGAAGGAACTGAGAAACCTCCATGAAAACCTAGCCATGTTGATGTTCTTGAAGAAGACAAACCACAACTTACAAAAAACTAGCTTTCAACACCCTTTATTTCGAATAAAAAAATTAATTATCAAAAAGTTTTAACTTTACTAAATTAAAAAGTAATGTTAACAAAATCTAAATTTTAAATTTTAGAAAAAATAATTCATATTAAGCTTTTATCACGCATATTATAATTGAATTTAATGATTATTTTATAATTTTCAATTTAATTAAATAATAAAATTCATATATAATATAATATATAGTAGTTACGTAATTATTCATGTGTTAACGGAAAATTTGGTATCAGAATATACCTCGAGCAATTATGCTTCTATCAAGGTTTAAATTAGCCACTATTTTGTCCACGTTAAACCCTCTTTCTTTCTCCTGTTTCCTCAACAAATGCTGCTCCAACACCATTATAAAAAAGTGACTCAAACTTCGACCACCATCATCAACAAGATGGTTTCTAACAATTTATCTCTTCTCAATGCCTTGGACGGTGCTCCCACACAAAAGTACCATTTCACCGTCTTGGTCATCACCGGACTGGGATTTCTCACCACCTCATACAACATTTTCTGCATAAACTCAGTCTCCAAGCTGCTGGGACGCATTTACTTCCATGATCCTCTCGTTGAACGACCTGGTACACTCCCACAATACGTTAACAACCTAGTCAGCGGCGTGGCACTAACCGGAACTTTTTGTGGTCAGTTGTTTTTCGGTTGGATTGGGGATAGGATCGGGCGGAAAATAGCTTACGCATTGACCCTTGTAATCATTTTCTTCTGTGCCATTTTATCCGGCGTGCCGTTTGGACCATCTGGAGTTGTTATAAGTTTTCTGTGTTTATTCAGGTTTTGGCTAGGTTTTGGTCTCGGTGGAACTTACCCTCTCTGTGCTACGATCATGAGTGAGTACAGTAACAGGAAGAGTCGTGGTGCTTTCTTGTCTGG
>JANZXP010000007.1:29126351-29145819 GCA_027576715.1 Erythroxylum flavicans | reverse complement strand
CGCCTATAATTATTCTACGATCCCACCACGTATTTTTATAAATTATTTTATTTTATTGCAATGCTTCCACAATATATTATATTAATAAATTCAAATAAATTTCCAATGGTCACACGTAGTCGCCATAAAATCCGTGCGAGGACCGGGGCCAACAATTGAGATTGAGAAATCCTTTTGTGTGAATAAATCTACCATAATTGGAAGGAGTTGCATGCAAACCTAGAGATAAGTCAACATAAATCCTCTAGATTATGGTCAAATCTAATAGTGAGATTCATAAATCAATAATGCAATCTTAAGGGTTTTAACTAGAAAGATTTCTATTAATTAACTGATGGATTAATTATTAATAATCTTGAGAAAAATATTAATATAAGATAGAAATTTTCACGGTCTAATAATCAAAAATACAATTGCATGATAAACAATTAATATTTAAGGATTCTTAGGAGGATTCATCACCTAGGTACTGTTTATTTGATCTAGACTTTTCCAAGAATTTTCTCTGACTTAAGTTTATTATTGTCTCAATCATAGTTAGTTATTTAGTTTAATTTTTAATTAAATCCAAATCTAATTTGATAATTAGATAATAGAAAATGGGTAATTACAAGTACTTACAGTCCTTGTATGATCGACCCGTACTTGCTTGTGCTAGCTACTTCTATACCTTAAACTTGTAGTTTTAACATTGATAAATTTCTTATAAGCAAATAAATTAGATCAACCAAGGACATTTGGGACACTTTAAGCTAAAACAAATGAAAAGTTTTGATTTTTAACTTTAGGTTAGGATTTTTATTTTTGAAATATTATTTATGGTTAATTTAATTTTTCTTTATTTTTTAATTTTATTCATATGTTTAGAAAGGCTTAGTAGAAACTAGCATGTTTACCCATATTATATTTTAGGCATGCCATATTAACAAAGACTAAAAAAAGTATTTGATTGAGTTAAAAAATTAAGATGAAGGATTACAACAGGAATCTGTTATATTAGAAGTCTTAAATAGGAAAATTAAAGTTAGAGAACAAAAAATATGGTTATCTTGCTTAAATAAAGATCAATTATCTATTTTGTCTTCTAATGATTAATTCAATATTGTTTTTGTTCATTTTTATTTAATGAAAGGCTTATAAAGGAATCTGCAAAGCCCGAAAGACATAGTTTCACAAAATTCTGGTTATACTGCAATTGCTTTGAACTATATACTGTCAATTTTTTAGCACAGACGAAAACAGAAAAATTAAACGTGAAACAAAAAAATCAACACTCGAAATTTGTTAACGCAGTTCAACACAGCTTTCCATCTTAATACTTACAGTAATGACAATAGTTTTATACAAGGCCTTACTGAGTCGACTCACTCAACCCTCAACACTATCCCTCATTCTCACAACCTGTGAAAGTATTTCACACCTAATAACACAACCGACTTGTGCTAACATTAACAGAGGATCTTCTCAACAACTTTTAATGATAAAGATAATAAACTAACAACTCAAGTGATTAAAAATAATAATGAACATAACCAAATCGACTTGAGATAAGAAAAAACAACTTCCGTAATTAATTCAGCTCTTTCAATGACAAATTAGAAAGTTGTTCGTCAATGATACTGTAGTATTCAGTTGCTAGAATATTTGGACATCACTTCTAATAAACAAGAAAATAAATCAGCTGCAAAACTCCTAAAAAACACCCTCAATTGTCGTTGAATAGTAGAAGAATATCCAGTTATAGAAAGTCACGAATCACCCAGCCAAAAACACACAAAAGCCCAGAAAAGAAAATCACAGCTGCTGCACACTCATAATTAACGACAACACAACTAAGGAAAATGCAGCACCAACAACATAGCCTGGGGTCGTGATCCACCTGAAAAATTGAGCTCCAACAACAGAGTTTAGGTTGCGTGATACTCCTGAAACATTTGCAGTAGATAGAGTCTTATTTTAACTCAAACAACAACTAAACATTATCGAAAATAACCCTTGAAATCCCAGCTACCAAGTCATCCAAAATCTGTCATTTTTTCTTTCTAAAAATGATGACATTTAGTCCGCTACAATCCCAGCTATATTATATTTGCCATAATCATTTCAAAATTCCCAGAAATTTTGGATCATTGGATAGCCATAATTTCAAAAATATACTATCTGTTTGAATCCTATCTTAACTAGGATTTCAAACGTTACCAAACTTATCTTAAAAGAGGTCCACATATCCACTATGTCCAATTATCAAATAATGTTCAAAATTAAATAATAAGATATCAACATATATCTTAACAGAATTAATTTGAAAGGAGTGTCAAATTTATATTTAGATTCTATGCTAAACTCAGGAGCAACTTGCAAGTAAGCTGGTTCTTTATAACTTAAAAATTTTATATCGTATCATTTTTATTTTACATTATTTAAAAATTGTTATAATCTCAACTAAGAAATGCATATTACAGTTCCAAGTTTGCATTTAGTTCCATATACTTGTAGTAGTTTTCTAGTTTATTGCTCTAATTTGTTCTTAAAATATTTCAAGACCATAACTTTCTCAATATTGAGCAAATATAGAGTCATATATCATTAATTAACAACCAATCTTGTTACACTTATTATTTCAAATCAACTTTTTTAAGCAATTTAATTTTAAATATTGTTGGCTAGAATATCCTTTTATTACCCATTTTAGTTTTAAATTTAATGGATAATATATGCTTCAACTAAGCATCAGATCCCTAAATTATTAACTTTGACTCTTTCAAAGACTTAGTATTTCATATCTAATATGAAATCTTGCTAATTGATTAAATTGGAATTATAGAAGGTAAGTCATTGTACTAGGCATAGTTATAGAAGAAATAATATATGTATCATACAATATCTCATATTGTATTTTCCTCCTTATATAAATCCATACTTTTACGAATTTAGTTATGAAGGTATTTACCAAAAAATCTCATTTCCTATAGATAACCAAAATTTTAAAACTCATCATATCAATCTCATTAAAGTGCTTCAACATTCTTAATGTTTAATTTCTATTTAGATTTAAACAATTTGAACTTTTTAAAATTTTAAATGATTATTTCATTTAATATATATGGCTATATCACATAAGGTTAGTAGTAATATAATGAAATATAAGTATTATCCTTTTATTAATTGTTATTCAATCTTATACATCACATGTATAAATTTAACAATTCAATAACATCATCATCCTTTCACCAAGGGTTGATTTGGTTAATTTTCAACTTAACAATTTTCATATGATTATATATATATATGTATGTATGTATGTATGTATGTATGTATATATATTATGTGACTTTTTAATTCTCGTTATGTTGATTTAACCAATATGACATAAAAAGATAGTCTTGGTTATCCAACATTTTATTCTTACCACTTATTTTAAGCATAAGTCTTCTTTGATCCAACACATACAAACTATTTGTATACAATTGGATCAACTACATTTACTTAACAATCTATTTCTTATCATTATTTGAACATTATAATAATTTCTAATCTAAATTGAGTATCAAATACTCATAAGCATAGACTAGAAATACATATGATCTCTATCATATGTATTTAGGCAAGAAAAATTATGCAATCTTTTTCTTCTAGTAATAACTATTATCATTCCATAGAAAATGCCTTTAATTGATGACCATATTCATACTTTTAGTAGGCTAAATTAAATGAAACAATTTCAATAAGGTATTATACCTTTCAGCTCTACTTTACTTAACCTTTTGCAGCTTGCTATCATCGTGTCGACAGTTATCAAAGTTTATGAGACATTAGTCAACTTAAAATGTCAATAAAATTTATAATCTCTATGATTTTGACATATCTCTAAAACTTTGCCACCAAATCCTAAACAGGGATTATAGCAAAATAATATAATGGGCATACAATTTCTATCTAACTTTGAGAACTCTTCTTAAACATATCCTATGTCCAAGAAATTTGGTTTACCAACTTAGTATCAACTATACTAAACAAGGTAAACTTCACTCAGAAAAATATAAATGTAATAAAAGCAAGTAATTAATTATATGTCATGACTACCAAATGAGATTAGGACTTTAATCGTGTATTTGGTTACTTCCATTATTTTATTCGAAATAATAGCCCTCATTATTATTCTGAAAAATTATTCTAATCTTTTTAGTCGGCTAGGATCTTATTCAAATATAATTGATCTTGAGTTTGCTCAACAAACCAGCTAAACTTAAATTAAGTAGATAACAACTTAATCAATCACTTCTCATGTAACTTCTAGATTCGTTAGGTGACAACTATTGCAAAAATATATTTTATATGTTATTCCTAACCTTGCCTCTAAATTCATGTGATCATGAGTTCCTCATCTAATTCACATGAATTAGATAAGTAGAACCAATTGTCATAAGACTAAACATGCTCGAGTTAAAACAACCTTTAGTTTTGGTCAACAAGCCTGACAATAAGCAGAACTCTGGTTTATTCTTATAACAATAGAAGGCAACAATCACGTTCTCAACGTGTACTTAATATTTTAATGAGGGATTTATTTTGTTCACCTCATCACACACAAAATTGCATGTAAAATATTACACATATAAAACATACAATTTAACATGCATCTAATATATATATCTCAAACATATAAATAAAGTATTCAACTTATGTGATCATAATCAAATTAGATGCATAAAATATCAAGCTTCACTTAATTCAAGTTATTAATCTTCTTAATCTAGAATAATATTTTCAACTTCTTGAAAAAAATTAAATTAGATTAAACGCATTGATTCATAAATAAATTAAATTCCTATTTCAAATAGAAATTTAATTTGATTTGAAAATAAGTTCTAAGTTCAATTGGAAACTATTTCCGATTATCTTGACTTCTTAAACAAAATTTAATTGAAAACAATTTTCCATGAATTATTTCTTTAACTTATTATAATTTAGAAAAAATTCTTTTTCAAAATTATATAGGTGACATATTCTAGAAAACTATTTCCAATTTAATTAGAAATTAACATTTCTAATATCATTAGAAATTACTTTTCCTTAATTAGAAAATTATTTTCTAATATTAAAAGAAAACCACTTTCAAAATTAAATAAAACTCTCTTAAATTTAATTATGAAAGTCCTTTATTTTATTTATTTAGATATTGATTTCTTAATTAATTAAAAAAGTCTTTCTTTAACAAATTAGAAAACTATTTTCCAAATATTAAAGAAAGCAAAATTTTCCTAATTAATAAATGAAAACATTTTATAAAATTTATTCAAGAAAAATATATTATTCTAATAAATCAAGAAACTTATTATTCATAAAAGAAACAATTTCTAAATAAACTGAATAATAATTCTCTAAACTAATAAAATCATAAATTTAATTTATCTCAATCATATTGAAATAAATAAATAAAATTAAGAAACATCTTTCTTAATTATTTAAGAAAACACTTTTCGTTATGTTAACGATTATAATTAACTGATTTCAATCTAATTAAAAATAATTTATTCTAATTTTAGATACTATTTTTAAAAATTAATTAAAAAACAATATAATTTTAGCCCGACCAACACCGTTTTGTATATTTTTTATTAAAAAATATGTATGCCATGATCCAGCGGGCCATGGGCCCACCACCGGTCGGGCTGCGAGCCGTTCAATCCCGGCCCCCGGGCCGCCATGACAGTGATTGGGCCGGGTCGGGCCGAGAGTGGGCCGGGCCCGACCCGGCACATTGCCATCCTTATCTCTGACGCTGCCATTTGGTCTTTTGCTTCTGTTGCGCCTTCACTTGAGCCTCCTCGCCACCGATGCCTACTCACGTCGCCATCAACCAACAACGTCCCATACCGCCGGATGAAACGACAGCCTCCGGCACCGCGCAACGCTGCTCCTCACATCCGGTAGCCACAACTCAAAGAACACACGACTTCCACAAACAAACTTTTACGATTTCAGTAAATCATCCCTACCAAGCAACCAACACACAAAAATCAAGCACAACCTGCTAGCATCAGATTTTCAACGCTATAAAGGTCCAAATTCCAGCAGCCACAACGCAAAAAATACAACCAGAAATTGCAAGCATACAAAACGCAACCGCACCAGCATTCACATGTGTGGTATAACCTTATTCCAGTCGCCAATACCAAGAAAAACATACAACAAATTGCATACCAGAATTCGATATTCTTATTTTTGGGTCTTCGGATGAACTTTTTATGTGCAATTAACTCTTAAACAATTATTAATCTAAACCTTTAGATTAAAATTAATCAGATCTAAATCTGATATTTAGGGCTTTAATTTTAATTCCGAAATTGAAGATCAATAACAATCAGATAATTTAATCAAAAAATAGAATTAAAGATAACTCTGATATTACTATTAGGAAATCGAGACGAGATCTATTCTTAACTGCAGTGAAATAATTACAAAAATTTTTTGTATTTTAATTTATCAAAAACAATGATCACTTTAACTTTAGAAAATAATTAACACATAATTCAAAACATGAATCTTAATTCATTTCTTATTTCGAAGCTTGATCATTTTCTTGCCGTATTTTACGAATTATTTTTGAAATTGAACTATCTTACTCACCGTAACTGCATAAATATTTGACCCCTAAAGAAAAACATAATTTGTGTTAATTTTTTTACGTTATATTGATGTCTAGTCTTAATAGAATAATAACCAGAAAGAATTTAAGAATAATACAGAAATATATCATGAATCACATAATTATAATATCATTATAATTTCATTTGTAATATATAATTATCCCATGGATTTTATCATATATATCTAAACATTTATAAAATAAAAATATCTTTAAATTATTTTGTCACTAAATTATAACCAATCGATTGATTGGAAGGCATAAACTAACACAAATACACAAATATTTATTTCTAAGGGCAAATTTTGCCTACCCACTGGCTAACGTCTCACCAACAGTTATTACTATTACTAGTGGAAGAACCGCCTTCACGCGACAAATGAATGAGGCTTTTAAGTCTCATCTAACAACTCCCAGAAACACAATATCAATCCTAGAACACATTCATTAAACCAAAAAGCTCATGCAGTCCAAAAGGTAAGGAGTTCTCTAGAAACATAAAATAGGGGGGCATGCGATTGATTTTCTAGCTCTGAGTCTTTTCCAAAAAATAAAAATACAGTCGTGTTTTAGGAAGTAAACCAAACACAACAAACTTTTAAAAATTTTTTCAAAAGCTCAAGGGGGAGGCATTATTGAATTTTCAGAAAACCGTGGACCAGGGGGCATGCATATGATTTCCATAATCCAATTTACAAAAAAAAACATCGAATAGGAAACATACACTGTTTCAAAAACAAAAAGAAATACCATGAGTGAATCACAGGCATGGCAAAAAAATAATTTTATAATTCTTAGTTGGATCTCTTTAATTGAATAATTTAAAAAATATGAATCATAAATAAAAGAGTTAAATCTTACCTAATATGAATTCTTGTAAATTTTCTTCTCGAGCTGTAAGCCACAAGATGTTTACGTGTCTAATCTTTAATTGTATCCATAGAGTAAGAAAAAGAACTTAAACTATTTTGAAGGGAAAAGATAGAAGTACTAGCTTCCTTATACCTTTTTCCTTATTTATAAAAAATACTAGGGTTTTAAATTAAAATTACACTAATAATTATAAGTAAAGTCTAACATAGTTATAACTATAATTTAATTTAGTAAAATTAAACACTTTATATTTGATTCATAAAGTTCCTTAAACTTCAAAATTAAGTCCAACTTAATTTAAATTGATTTATCCTTTTTATGTGTGACTCATTAAGTTTCTAATATGTTGACAATGATTGTAAATTATATTTATAATTAGAGTTAGATAAATTAAAACTTTTTAATTTATCTTTAATTATCTAATTAAACAATTTATAATCATAGATCAAGATTGATATCTGGTAAGATGTCATGACCACCCAAATATTAAGAATATCAAAGTGATTTGACTTAACATATCTATGAATAATTATAATGTACAATTTAATCTTTTTTGTCATCTAATGTTCCAATTGAACACAGAACAAAGAGTCAGTGTCCACTATATTTAAATCAATCATGTTTGTTCTTACTAATTACTAATTAATTTATAATTTATATTTGAAAATAAAATTTTTAAATATCAATTCACTCCATTTAAAGATTTTATTAAATCACTTCTAATAAAAATTTGTGGAATATTCTTCGTATTTATTTTAGAATAATGAATCTTTTACTGAATTACTAAACTATCTTTAAAGTTCTTACTATATCCAAATACTACTAATTGAGCTACTTTAAATATATTATGCCATTAGTATTATCAAAATATAATAATCTTCACATGAGATACCTTGATAATTTCAAGTCTAAGGATCAATTATACAACTATCATAATAAGAAAATCTACATAAACATAAGTAATGTTCCATTCAGGATTTTTATAATTAATTAATTTCATTGAACTTATTCTCTAATAAGTAATCATTGTTTGTTTAAGTATCTATGTAATTTAATTTATGATATCAATTACTTTGTTTGATGTATGCTATTTTTACTATTTCATCAATATCTTATCGTGAAGAAATTGTAACTAGAAACAATTTAAGAATAATATATAAATATAAATTAAATCTCATAATTGTGATCTTATTATAATTTTAATTTCATAGTAATTATTCTAAAAATTTTATTTTTAGTATTAAAATATCACATATAATTAACAAAAATATATAAAGATGCAGAGTGTTTTTAATTAATTATGTCATAAAATTTACAATCAACTGATTTTCTGTAAATTTTTAACCAACATATATTAACTCCATCAACTTCGAATTGTTATGCAGTATAAATTATTTAATTAATTTGCGAGGGATGATAGAATCCAATCAAAGTGATTGAACATGGAATTAAATATCATTAAGCTAAATGTTCTCTCTATTTTATAAAAAGGTAATCATGCAATTTGGGGTATATTATATCCTATACATGATGAGTCTTACCAAATGTGTTTTTCTTGTTGTTGCTAAATCTTTAAAACTTCTTTTGGTATTTCTGGAAAAAAAACTTTGATCTCAAAAATATATTTAATGATTATGATAAAAAAATATAAACTATAATTATGACAATTTACACCCTATTTAAAATCTGTGATCATTTATGGAAGCATTTAGATTTAGATTAGTAATTTACACCCTATTTAAAATCTATGATCATTTATAGAAGCATTTAGACTTCACTATAAGAAAATTATAACTTGCCGACGAAACATTACCGACAGAAAAATTACTGTAGTAAATTAGCGACAGAATTTGATTATCCTTCGGTAAAATTATCAAAAAAAATGACTTTTTGTGATGGACAAAATATCCATTGGTAAAGGTGGAGGGAAATTATCCTCGCAATTTTGCGGACGGAATATAGCCCGTCATAAAAATAGGCCGCAATGGTTGGTGGCAAAGGGTGTACTGATGGAATAAATGTCCGTCGTAAATTACCAACGGAAAGTACATTACATCGGTAAAAATTAAAGTTAAATGTCATTGTTAGGTCTTTGAACTCAACGTTTTTATTAAAAAGAAAACGACATTGTTTGGTTTAACACCAAACGATGTCGTTTTGTTTGATTTAAAACCCACTCGAAGGCCCCCTTCCCTCTCACTTACGTCATTTTTTCCTTGTTCTCTTCTTTCTCACCGTCGGTCTTCTCTCTTCCACCGTCCAGCCTCCGTCGTCCATGCTTTGCTCTCATCTATCTTCCATCGTCTTTAGTTAAGTCGAGGTTAGTCGTCCATCTAGTAGCTCTCGAGTTTATTTTTCTTTGAGAAATTTTGTTGTTAAATGGTGATATGAACGTTGGTAGGTTCATTTTTCTGTGAGTATTCTGTGTTTTTTGAACTGTGGTTGATTTATTATTTGTTTGAACGTGTTTATCTTAGTGAATAATGGAAAAATACAGTAGTTTTGTTGTTAGTACCCTAGAAGCGGATATATTATTTCCCGCTAACTCCGATATTTTAAAGACTCTATGTTTCTAATGTTACTGCATCTCACATAAGATGTCATAATGAACACGAACAGGAAAATGGAATAATGAGTCATCCATCTGATGCACTGGCATGGAAACATTTCAATAACACCTACTATGAGTTTGCAGCTGAAAGTCGAAATGTTAGGTTGGGATTGTCGACGGATGGATTCTAACCTTTTGGTCAATCCGACCAACAATATTCATCATGGCCAAAGCAAAAAATTGATGTATTCTTATAACTATTGGTATCTGAATTGCAGCATCTTTGGGAATATAGTGTAAAGATATATGATGTGTCTCTAAAACAAAATTTTATGTTGAGAATAGATTTGATGTGAGCTATTAGTGATTTTTCGGCATATACTATATTGTCTAGATAGAGCACAACAGGAAAATTGGCTTGTCCTTATTATAGCAAAAGTTAAAGTTGATTTTGAAATTGATTATTTGGGTTTTGAAATTTAGTGTTATTCACAACTAAAATACATAAAAATGTTTTTAGATTATATCAGGAATGGTTACGCGAGCTAATGCCTGAAAAAACACAGGATGATATCAATAAAGAAGTTGGAAGACACTTTTCTCGATGGTTCGAGAAATTTGTAAGTTTTCACTTGCAATTATTAAAATGATTGAATTATAAGATTAAAGTGTTCAAATGATATTATATTATTTAATATGATAATTTCTTTTGTGTAGGCCTTAGAAAATTCAATAGAGAACAAATTCATATGTGATCTTGCGAAAGGACCTTTGCAAATTGTTAAATAGTATTTGGTGTATTTCGTTAATGAATACAAATATCATACAGAATATTATGGTCAAAGCATGACAACAGTAAATAGTGAAATTTGGATACAGGGAGATTTAATGAATTACTATGGTAAAATTATTGAGATACTTGAAATTGATTATCTTACATTGCCAATAAAGTGTAGTGTGATATTTAAGTGTGACTGGTTTGATCCAACTCCTAATGTTGGTACAAAAGTCCATAGCTGATACAATCTAGTTGAAATGAACCAACAAAGAAGATTTAGACAATTTGAACCTTTTGTGTTGGTGATGCAAGCAATCCAGGTGTATTATGTCCCTTTTCCCAACTTACGATGAAATAAGTCATATTGGTTAGCCTTTTGCAAAGTTAAACCTAGAGGTGTTTTTAAATCACATAGAAAAGGAGAATAGAGAATTGAAAGTGAAGCATTTCAGGATGATGTTTATAAAATAAATGCATATGTTACATATGATGAGAATGAACCTTTGAACGATCCAAATAACGAATATGTTAAAATTTCATCTGGAGAGGATGAGGAAGGTGAGAGATTTGAAGAGAAGCCTGAGTTTGATTCTAATTCTTCAGAAAAAGAAGATGATGATGATTTTGATTTACAATTAAGTCCTGATAGTAATTAATTTGTGTTCGTAATAGAATATTATATTCAATAAGTCAATTATTTAATCAACAATATATTGTTATATATTGAATTGAAATTGTTATATTTTTGGAATATTTAATAAAATATGAATTTTAGGTTAAAATATGTCATCAAAGAGAAAACATGATATGATGCGACCAAGGTTCAGACCACGATTTGGAGTCGGTTACTTTCCAGGTGAAGTATCACATTTTGCAGCTGCAATAGAATCAGATGTTATATCTCCAGCTACTACACATACAATTGAGGCATCAACTTTTGTACCTATTGTTACACCAACCAACAACTTTACACCATCCACCACCCCTATACCAATAGAGATATCAGGGGTAAACATTGTGGATGAAGGAGGCGACCTCCAGCCTAGAGCTGAGAGAGTTGATGGAAGAACTTACATCACAATTGTCAACAATCTATAAGTGAAAACATGAAACACCATATGTTTATAATTAAGTTATAGGTTTATATTTAAAAATGATATAAAATTGTTTTTATATTAGGTTGATTCTGTCTGGACCACGCTCAAGAAACATGACATCTAAGTTCAAGGAGAAGATTGATCTTGAGGGTTATATATGGAAGACTATTTCTCAGGCGACAAAGTATTTTTATTATCAAGAGTTTGAAGTACAAAAATATATATTTTTTAATTAATTTTTATACATTAGTTAGATAAATATTGTAGGTTATAAGTATTTATCGTATGTTTTCCCTTTTTCAGAAAGAATTTTTTTAGGATTTTGAATTTGAAGCGATTATTTATAAAGTATGGGAGAGACGAGCTCGTACACGTTATATAGACTTTGTTGGTGCGATACACAAGATTGGTGTATGACCTCCTTATATTTCTGAAGAAATATTGAGTCGTTAGCAACAGTATTGGACATCACCTGAGACAATGTCCATTTCAGAGCGTAGTTCTATCAACAAACCTGGAAGACTAGGGGGGAGAGTCTTCCCGTACACACTGGAGGATTTATTACCTACCACAAGTATGCAAAGAGACTTGAAAGTATCTACATTTTACACTTATATTTTGTTTTTTTACTTTGATGTATTTCAATTTAATTTAATATGTGAATTTTGGATTGAAGATATGTGTATTATGGAGAATGATAATGTTACAAATGTCTGGAGCCATATATGACTGTGTTGTTGAGTTATTTTCTTTGTTCAACAGGGGACAAATATTATACAAATAGAGAAAATTTTGCCGAAATTTTTGTAAATTGTAGTTCATTTATAACATTTTATTCTGATGCAGGAAAAGTCTATAGGTAGGAAGTCTACACCCTGTTAGCTCTTTTTATACACTCATACTAAGAAGTATAACAGTGTGACCTTCGTCAACACTAAATATAGAGAACTAAATGTCTGTGGAATTAATGCTTAATAATTATCACTTATTAACATAAACATTGCCTTTTGATAGGACCAAATACAAGAAAATATTCAACGATAGTCTCAGCAGTCTGGAGATGTTGATGACAGTCAAACATATCTTCATGCAATGGGTGGTAGGGACCGTCGTGGAAAGATCTTCGTCTTAGGTTCATTTGCAAACACATGTCATTAGTAATCCTCCACATCTAGTACAGTAGCATCCAGTAGGCAGTCCGCATCTAATGAAGTTTATGAGCTTCTGATAACTCACATTTTGTGCATGTTAATTGTGTGTGTTTTATGTTCTTTTGATAGGCTTATGTGATGTTTTGCTTGTGTTTCTATAGTAATTCGTGTCTTTGTATGTTCTAGGTGATGAAATATCAAAGTGATGCGATTTAGAGTGAATTTGGCTAATCAAGAACTAGACAGGATTTCAACATGATCTTGTTGAAGGTGACGCAACGCTGGCAGATTGCTACTAACAAATTTTGAATTAATCACCTTGGGATTTGCGCCAAATGACACAACCCCTATGCTAGACAAAGTCAAGTTATTTTGTAGCCCATTGGAGCTTTATTTTCATGTTTTATTGGGGCCCACTTTATTTATTGCAAGAAAGAAAACCTAGACCAAAAGGAGACTCATTTTTTTAAGAAAAGAACGTTTTGACAATCAACTGGGGGACTGACTTGGAGAAAACGACGGCAGTAGACTCACTTTGGGGGAAGAACGTTATTTTTACATCAGCTGGAGACAAAGTGACGACGGCAGTAACATTTTAGGAGACACTTGAAGAAAAGTGATTTTTACAATCAGCTTTAGAATTAGAATAGAACAGCGGCAGTAGCTATTTGTGGATGGAAAGAAGACAACAATACTTCTCCAACAACATTGTCTTTTAATATTGCTATGCGTGGCTAACCTTTTAATCTAAACAAGGTATCCAATGTTTGATATATGTAATTTGTGAGACTCCTTCGATTTAATTGCTTTCATTTATCTCTTATGTTTGTTTAATCTCTGCGCTTTAATCAATTTATTTTTATCGGGTTTGTTGATTAATGAGGCCTATTAATTGATTGACTTGGTAATAAATTGCCAAATAGATTAGTTAATCCGTGATTACTGTCTATCGAAGTGGCGAATTAATTTTAATTAAGAAATTAATGAGATTAAATAATTTAATCTAAATAGATTGCGGCTTTTCTGATTCTGTTGACTAAGACAAAGGTCCATTGGAGCCTATTACTGCCATAGATTACATTCTGCGGAGCTTTACTCAGGAATAGTCTAATTGGTTAGGACAATAATCTGCGGAGCTTTACTCGGGGTTATCAAATAATTACGAATATATTGGTTGATATGTGTTGTTCCCTGTCTGCTATAACTTTGTCCATAAAAATGAACGAAATTTATATTTTTGAGTCTATGATCGAATTACAGTATAAAACAGAGGAGTACCTTGGCTAGGCTTTTCTTTATATCGCTTTCAATCTGTATTTTTAATTTCCTTTTGCGTGATTTCGTGTTGTAAAATTAATCATCCCCGAATCAATTTATTTTATTATTTTTATTGTTTCCACACAAATAAATAATTGCTACATTAGTCTCTGTGGTTCGACCCTAGTCATCACTTTACTCGTTTAAGTGTTCTAGAGTAGGAATTTATTTTTGATGGTTTGACATACCATCAGAGATGTATTAATGTGAAGAAAGTTTGGGTGGTAAAAGGAACTAAACTTCCTAATATGGTTTATATGACTAACTAAAATGGACCTAAAATGGCTTGGGTGCCAATAAGAAGAAAGAATGTCTCTTTTATAGATACAAGTAAATAATGAAAATCCCCCAAGCACATGGTATATTGATAGTGGATGTTCAAGGCATATGAGTGGAGACAAAAGCCTATTTGTAGAAATCAAACCAAAGAATCAAGGCTTTGTCACATTTGGAGACAACAACAAAGGTAAAGTCATTGGAGTCGACTTTTCAAGTTCTCCAACTAACAAATCTGATTGATTCTCCAATCTTTGACTATCAAGATACATGCGTAAAATCCTCATGCAAAATCTTCAAATAAAATCCACGTTTTTATTTTACTGATCCTCATTAGTCGACTAGTGCAATTCTGATCCTCATTAGTCGACTAGTGCAATTTTTCAAAATATGTGCTTTTCATCTCTTCATCAACACGATAGTCAACTTGTGCAAGCTTTCAATCGACTAGTGTTTATTAACTTCATTAACCTGAAATTATTTCTTAACCATTTCTTAAGTTTTATTATTATCAAAACATAGAAGGATTTAAATTTGTCAATCTCCATTGATCCAACAAAAACTTGTTCCCAGTGTTGAAGCTAACTAAAGACCCCATTAAAGTGAATCCTTTGGAGAAAGTCTACAAGCAATCACAAGCCATGTTCGTCTCCTCATTCTTCGAAACAATACCAGGTTACCTGTTCACTATGTTTCTCGTCGACAAGGACAGACGTTTCATTATCCAACTTATTGGCTTTCTACTTTCATGTTGTTCATGGGAGAAGTACGATTACTCCTGCTCTATTCGCTGAAGTATTTAGGCTGACGTTCTTTTTCGCCAACTTTGGATCCAATTCAACGACGTTTGCCGTGGCAGCGAAATTCTTTCCGACAAGGATGAGATGTCTGTGTCATGGACTGAGCGCGATGGCTAGAATAATGGGAGCAATGGTGGGGACGTATGTTGTTCAAACCTGAAAAATTAAATCTAACATTCAAATTTGGTAACACAGTTCAGCACACATTGCTTATATTTGCAGGGCCTTCACCTACCTTAATTCTTTCACTAACAATAATAGTTTTATACAAGGTTTTATTGAGCCGATATCACTTAACCCTTGACACTATCCCTCATCCTCACTATCCATGAAAAAATTTCACACCCAATAATACGATCGCCTTGTACTAATCTCAACAGAAAATTTTTCTCAACAATCTTATAATGAAAGAACAATAAATAAATAACTCAATTGGTTAAATAAACTTAAACATAAATGAAAACACTTGAGAAAGGACAGAAAAACACTCCCCTATAAATTCAGCTCTATCGAAACAAGTCTGAAACTTGTCACCACAAACTATGGGATGATTCACGCAAGTACCATTATTAATTTACAACAGCAAGATGAAGACACCAAGTATGACAACCCACGCAAAGGATCCATTCTAAGATGTTGCAGGCACAAAGAAATCAATCAACAATTATCATTCACCTGCAACAACTCCAGACAAAACAAAGACCAAACCAAAATAAGGCAAGAAAGAAATCACACAACAACCATCATAAAATCTACAGTTCACTAACACTTTCCTTCAACCTACAACAACACCTTCCAAAATGATGACTCACGCACACCACAACACATTTTCAGCTATCTCTCAAAAAAATTTGCTACCTTAGATAATCATTATCCCCAAAATAAGTTATTCATTAAATCTTATCTTGAAAGAGTCCCACATAACTACAAATAAGTCCAATTATCAAATAATGCTCAAAATTAAATAATAAGATATTATCACATATATCTTAACAAAACCTACACGTTGAAACAAGGTTCAGAATCAGACAGGACCAAGCATTCTCTCATGGTGCTAGGATTCACCAACATGCTTGGATTTTGTTAAACGATTTTGGTGATAGAGACAAAAGGGTTGTCTTTAGAAGAGTTTTTTTTTGAAAAATTAAATTATAGTTAAACTAAAACGGTGTCATAATGAGTTCAAGGCTTTAATCCTACCATCATATGGCAATATGACTAAAGAACTAAACCTACCTAAGGAAGATAGTATGACTATCTATATACTAGACATCAACAACAAGATACAATTATAGGCACATTTAACGTTACTAGTATTTGGGATTTTTGTTTTTCTTCCTAGCAGATTTTCTTTTTGCAGATTTGGATTACATGCAAAAATCGCCAGGGATGTCTAGGACATGGTCTACTACTAGTGGGGTATCACTGTCCTTTGTTTGTTTGATGTCCCCTATCCCTTGATTATTAGTTAGCCCAACAGTTGTGAGTGGGGACAACTTGTTGGCCCAATCCCTCTGGCAGTGCTCCATATATTGGGAGGTAAAATCATTCAGTTCATGGTCTAAAGTCTCCTCATTGTCTACACTGGATTTGTCAAGGATTGTCTTTCCCTGGGAAATGTATGTGTCAACTTGTTCAGTCCTCAACCCAACTAATTGAAGAGCATTTGATTGCTAATGCACCGTTTGGTCAATATCTACATCTACCTATTCTGTGCCACAACGGGTTGCCACCATTGCTCTATCACCTTCGAGCACCATTGTTCTATACTTAGGGGAGGTAATAATCTCTACTACTTACACTGTCCTATTCTTAGAGGGGGAGGAAATATCAGTAGCCTCATCTTCCTTTCCTTCCTTTCCAATAACCAACTGTGGAGAGTTTGTCATCCTAACTAGATTCTGGGATTTATGTATACTAATAGGCATTATATGCTCTTCACCATAAACAAAAGTAACTTCATTAACTACTTGCTCATAATGAACCATTCCAGTAGCACCCATCATTAGTTCATCATGCCAAGCTGATTGAAAAGTTCAACCAGTGGGGGTCCATTTCTTAAAGGATGTATTTGGTTGCCAGGGGTAGGAGATATGCACAATTGTTTACTCAAGTTCACCAATATCAATCATACGTATAAGAGGTAATTGATTAGACAATGGTGATGCTTTAGGTATTTCAATACATACCTTAGCATAGTCGATCCTCTCCATTCGTGCCATTTGGGAATCCATGCATACAGGTTTCCCCAGGGAGCTAGCGAGAAAACTCAACCCTTCAATTGTCCAGAACTCTAACGGTAGCTTGTGGAATTGCACCCAAATTGGAAGCACATCTATGGTATCCCGATTGAACTCTATGCCCGAGCTCCACTTTTGCACAAACATCATTTGATCCCCGATGTGCCAAGGTCTCCTTTCAACTAATTCGTATAAGTTGGAGGCTTCAGAGAATTTGAATAAAAAAATGCCATCCTCTATTAACATTACCCGTTCTAGTCCTTTTTGGCTCCAACAAGCTTTTGCCCATGTGTTAACAACTGGAAATGCAAGTTGTTTAGACCAAAAAAACTATTAACACCGAAGACCAAGCCCTCATGCCTGCTTGAAGGAGCTCTATCGGAGGTGTTATGATGTTGACTTTAAACACATTTTGGTAGTGTTTTAATGCACCTTTGTGTTGTATCTTCAAGAAAAGTTGCCGTCAGTTTGCCCCTACTCTTGGGTTTGTCTCTCCTTCTCCGATTGGGGTTGGTACCACTGCAATTACTGATGCTTTTACCTTGAGAGACTCCATGGAAAGAGTAGGGAAGTCCTTGTTGGTGAACGAGGGTTTGCCTTGCTCCATATGGGAGGCCTGTGGGAGGCCTACCATGGAGGCTGAGGCCACTGTCCTTGATAAACAGTCGAAGAAAGTTGATGAAAACGAAGGAGACGAGAGAAAGGTAAAGGTAGAGAGAGGTCAAAGAATTTTCCCTCTCATCGTCTCATTTTGTCTTTAGAAGAGTTGTTCGGTGAAGAAGACGGTGAAAATGAGATTGAGGTGACTCTGCCACTGATGTCTGGACAAGGAACAGATGGATTTGGAAGTTAGAAGCCTAGAACCATCAAGCTTTACAATTTGGATCGATATGTACATTTACTTAGAAAATATATAGAGTATATGACTGATGGCATTCAGCTCTAAGTGCTCAGAAAAACAACGTCATTTTACAAAATCATATTATTTTCTAAGACTTTGATACTATTTTTGTGAAGCTAGCAATTATAAATTTTCAAGTATATGGGATTGATAAATATATATTTCTAAACTTCTTTTTAGTTTTAAAAGTCTAAATGTTTTACATAATTTATTCAAAATATATAATTCAAGATTATAGATATCAAATTTTACTTTAATTACAGATAATTATGATATGAAAATATTTTTATAATTAAAATAGGTGATAATTAGTTAAGTCAAAATTAAACTCATATTTTGACTGATAGATATCTTTAAAGTTCAAATTATTTTGGTTGTAAATAATTGTTCTGTTTCAGGTTGAATTATATTTTAAAATTTGATTCTTAACTTAAATGACAATTTAATCAAATTTCATTAATTAATTTTAGATTTTGGTTCTGCTTGTTATGTCTACCCTATATGGTAAAAAAAACTAATTATTAAAAAATTAAAAAAATTATATGACTAACAATAATGCCATGTTAAAATATATATTTTAATACTTTTTCAAGTCTATAAATATTTACATCAAACATTAAATTCCTAGATTTATAATAAACCAAAATTATATTACTAAATTCTTAATTATTTAAAGACCTAATTATAAATTGGGATTTGACCATAAAATATAAATACAATTCCAAAATACTCATTTAAAATAAGCAAATATCGCTCTACTTATAATAATAATAATAATAATAATAATAATAATAATAATAATAATAATAATAATAATAATAATAATAATAATAAT
>JANZXP010000007.1:29106629-29120856 GCA_027576715.1 Erythroxylum flavicans | reverse complement strand
ATAATTTAAAATATATGAGAAGAAATTATCTATGTTCTTATAAATTATAAACAAAAAATTATGATAAATTATTCAAAAGTTTTATAATATTCAAAATAATTTATTTTGAATTTACAGGCAGCATAAATAATATGTTATTATCTTTTTTGCTATTATCTCATGTATACAAAAAGAGTTCTTGATGTCGATAACAATTAACAACATTATGTGTCGAGGGTGTTGGTTATTAGGGTTGCATGGTGCATATGAACCGGGTCTCTTTTGAGAATATGAACTGCGCAATGTATGAAGGGTGAGGGTTTGGAGATTCGAGTTTCTGAGAGGACTTAACGGGGATCTCGAAAATGGAGAATGAAACAAAAACATCCTCACTTCAGGGATCAGGAGTCGGGGACGCGAAGCGGGAGTGCCGAACGGGGACGGGGCTGGGAAGGTACCTCCCCCTAAATTCAGCTGTTTTGAAATAATTATCCTGTGATTATGCAAGAGGCATAATTATTAATCTGTTAAATGTTCTACTACTCCACTAAATTCAGCACAATCCCAGTCAGTTCTCAATATGGTTGATTACATATTCCCCGGTTGTATCTGAACATACGAAAAATTGACTGGTGTAGGGATGGAGGATTGAAGGGACTCTTCATGGGAGTTGGTCCTCCTGTTGGTCGTGCTGGTCCATCTGTTGGGATTGTAGTTTCATTCTATGAAGTAGTGAAGTATGCTTTACATCATCCGCATCCGTCGTCGTAATCGTTATGCTGCATCAGTTTTTCAGTCTTCACTGAAGCAAGCGTTTGGTGATGGCCTGAGAGCAACACTGACATTGAAGAAGCAAGTAGCTGCTCTTATGTGAATAGTGTATCACCCTGTACAAAAGCACACAGTTTTGACAGTGGATAGATGCTTTTCGCAACCCCAAAAGTGCATAATCCTCTTTTTCCAAATTTTGCTAAACAGCTTCTCCTGAAAATGCTGCTGTAGCTGAGAAATTTTGTACTGTAGAAAATTCCAAGTTTTTGTCTGAGATTTGGTCTCAGATTCTTAGCATAATTTTACTTTGGTCATCAGTTTTAAGGCGTAGGACATCTCTTCTGCACCAAGAAGCTGTGTCTACGTAGGTTTTGTAGAGGCCAATGCTATGTCTAGGAACTAATGAATACTTACTTTAAACTGTATGTTGTTGGAAATCTTTAAGGTAATAAAAGCAGCTTTTACTATAATTTGATAGCCTTATAGTTCTACTCAAAACTTTGCTGCTTTCTCTTCTACTTCACTTGCTATTTTCTGAAGTACTACTAATTGGTTCATCTAGTTTTCTTTTTACATATTAAATTAAACTTGGCTAATCACGAATTATGAGTAAATTATTTAATGAGTTATAGACTCGATTCATCTTTAAATCTTTTCTTGTTTACAATTACTTTGTATAAGGTGGCAAAATTTTTAAATGATTTCATGCCTTCTAATGAAAATCTTCATTTCATGTTCTGTTTATGCCATGATAAAAAAGTGACATAAATGAGAAACAATCGAGAGTGAATATAAAATTAAAAAGAAAAAATAAAAGATAAAAGATACGGAATTAAATACGACTCGAAAATAATAATTTAAGATACTTTAATAATTTTTTTCTAAAATTAATTAAAAACTTGTGTATTTTACCTAAGCAAGAATAAAAAACAAATAATAAAGAAAAAGAATCTAACGAGAACTGTCATTGAAAGATCAAATAACATGAAACACTCCCCATAACCAAAACTCTACCCTGTAACTCTCGAAAGAACAGAAAAAGGGTTACACTGCAAAAACTCTACCCATTAACAACCCCTCAAGCTGTTCTTGGTCATGACTGGTTTTTCTTCGACTGATGAAGAATCAATGGATAAGGTAAGTGAGCACCAAAGCCACCAGCATTAGAACATATGCTATTCCTTGGTCTATTGTGGTTCCTGCAAATGTGTAACAGATAAAAAGAAATCAAATTTATGAGTAAAAAGTGATCATATAGACATTAAACTTCGAAAACTTGATAAATATGGAAGCTGATCGTCAAAAGGGTTCTCGATCATGATCATTTTAAATATCAAACAAAAGCCAAAGAACAGAAAGGACTCACCGTCGCTGGTTGGCGATGGTGCAGGAGCAGAAGATTGTGCTAAAGGAAAGATCATCACATACAAGACAGCAATTATAAGAAAAACGTGGAACGAAAAGTTGGTGAACTCCATAGCTTTGTTTACGTCTCTTGTCTATTTTATCTCTTTGCTTTCTCACACAAAAAAACTCTCCCTCTCTCCGGAAGAAACACGATGCAGATATATATAGAAAGAGAGAGAGAGAGAGTCTTAAGAGTAGAGAGTAAAGAAGGTTTAGAACACTTTGAACAAACCTAAAAATGAAAGCTGAGGAGTTATAAAAGGTGATGATTGTGGGCGGAGTAGCATCTGAACTTGTTATTTATAGGAGTTTGGGTTAAAACGCGACCGATCGAACGTAGGATAGACAGCTCCAAACATATGGGGACTGTCTCTGTCTCCCCGCAAGTTTAGTTCACCTATAAACACGCATAACCATGTGACCAGTGCTGTTCTTCTTCTTCTCTCATTCTGTTCAAATTCCCATTTGTTTTTGGTTTCTTCCTTTTCCTTAAGCTTTCTTCCCTCCTAATTTCCAAGCTCGTTTAGAAGCACACAGTGATGAGACCAAGCTGTCCAAAAAAAGTCTGAGTGGTTTTGGGTTTCATATGGATGAAATCTTGGAGTGTTCATGTAACAACGGGTTTAGTTAGTTAGTTAGTTAGTCAGTTAGTTATGCTCCTTGCTAGCTTTACTTGGCAAAGCTTTGTTAGGTCCTCCATATTCTTATTCTCTGAATGTTTGAGTCCGACCCAAACTTATATCGTGCTAACATTGGGCTCATAGACAGCTATCTTTTGAGGGTTGAAATGGAGCCTGGTCCAATACTAACAACTGATTTATTAGACCCACCATTCATTCTCTTCAGCGGAAAAAAGAAAAAGAAGAAGGGAGACTATATATATATATATATCTCTGTATCTGATTGGTCACCATCAACAAAGAGTTAGGGCTACACTTCAGTTTTTGCATCTAATTTATTAAGGACAGAAGAAACTAGAAAGTTTTAGAACTTTTGTCTCATTGTATTAAACCAGCAGACATTTCTGATACTAATATTTTGTGGTGGCTTATCACATTCAATTCACCATGTAGGCTCCAACTTGTGGTTATCACATAATGGTCTAATTGGTTCATGGAAGTCTTTAAAGTGCCTTAAAATGTAATTCGAGTATCTTTTTTTATTGATTTATTACATAATTTATTTAAATTAAGTAATTTATGAACTAGTTTTTGAAGAGTTAAATAATTTATTCAAATTAGGTAATTTACGAATCATACTCATATTGAAGAGTTTATTATGTAAATATCTAAAATGTATTGAATGTAAATTTTTTCCTTATAAACATGATAAAATAACTCAAAAAATGGGTTATATATATATTTAATGAGTAAGTGTGTGATTAATTTGATTCTTACTCCCATTTAGAATTATGAGAAAAAAAGGAATATATGAAAAATTGAAAATAAGACAAATTCAAATACCGAAATAGTTTATAATGTTCACCTTACAATTGAGTTTTTGTGATTGTTTTTTGTCCATAGTTCACTATTCTCATTTTGAATATAAAGACAAAAAACAGAAAAGCAATAAATACTACAAAACTCTAGAAATTGAGAAGTTATTCACATTTTGGATACGAAATTTTATCAATGTTTTAAAAACTATATCCACAGTTAAATCGATAAGTCAAAAGGTTTAAAGTTTAAAAAGTTCAACTGATATTGGACCATCATAAAACTGACTAAATATTGAATAAAATTAAAGAATTTGAAATATATTGAAAGATATTGTTCTTATCCATAAAAATTTTTGAAGTTTAATTGAAAAAAAGATGGTTAAATGAAAATAAATTAATTTGTTTTGGTTCATAAAAACTTATTAATTAATAAAAATTAACTGATTAATTAATAAATTGATCAGTTTTTAACAACAAGAATTATTAAAGTAAATCGAATTGTAAAGTTAAATTTCAAATCGAAAAGTTAAAAACTAAACTATAAAAATTGAACGGTTAAAAACCGAACTATAAAAATTGAACGGTTCAAAAGTTTTACGCTTAAATCGACTGAATTGATTGAATTTTTTAATCATTATATTTATGTTTTCATTGATTTTACTGAAGGAGAAGTTTTTTAAAACATTAAGAAGTAATAATTCGTTAATCACAAAAATTTTAATTTTTTAAAAAACATTAAGCTTAAGATGTCAAATATATTAAATATTTTAGATTTCCACGTGTAGTGATGAGCCAAGGTCCCAAGATGTGGACGTCACAAGAAATTAAAAAATATATCAGCAATCAAGTTGGTGGGTCCTTTACATCAACATCCGACTGTCCTTTTCCTCCACACAATTCCCGATGACCCTCCAACGCTCTCCGGCGGATTACCGGCGACATTGGGCAGGGTTGAGAATTTAGCATATAATAAATATGTGTACTAAAGAGTTTGTATGGCGTGAGAGGTAAATGTGCAGTTAATGTTTTGATCATACGTTTCGTGGGTTTCTAGTAAATGGTGTTTCAGCTATGGAAGTTAATGAAGCTGTGAAGGTCCCATGATTACATATATTTAAGTTGTTACCTGGATATAATAATTTATAAATTAATTGATATTTAAAATTTAATTATTTTTATTTTTATCAATTACTTCCTTCAAAATTTTAAATGAATTACAAATTTTAATTATAATTAATTTGAAACTTGGAAATAACTTTAAGGTATCTTATATGAGATTTCTTATCATTTAAATAATTTTACAAAGATTTTATGATCTTTAAACTTTTTGAGAAATACTTTTAATAATTTTTAATTTTTTAGAAAATATATTTTAGTTTTCATTACTAATAATAAAAAAACATATGTATATTAATCAAATATTACTAACATAAAGATTTAATTTAATTTCTTAAATATGACTCAAACTAATAAAATTTGATTTAAATAAATAATTTAAGATAATTATAATAAATTGTTTATTTATATAAAATTATATTTTTATTCTCGATCAACATTTTTTTTCAAAATTTTAGGCAAATTATAGTTTCTTTTCGTTTTTCTACAAAAGCAATTATTTTTTTCAGTTCCGCTTGAACATATAACATCTTGAATTAGAAAGTCCAACTCTATTAAATTAGAAAGTCCCGCTTGAACATATCACATAGATGGTGTACTAGGGCTATACATGATAAAAGGGTTGCATGCATGCATTTAATTCGATTCTGAATTTGTGTTCAAAGAAGCTGACGAAGGGAGGCTTTACCTACATCTGCCATACCCTATATATCATCAATCTGTAGGCTGTGTATGATATAGAGACTCTCAAAAGGGAAAGCATAAATAGTTACCGAGCCTACCCATACCTAGATCATGTTTGGATCGAAATTGTCCAGCTTTTAGGGTATTGTAAGTAGCAATAATAGAAGATTTGTAATTATTTATCGTATTGGACCAAATATAGGAGCATAATTAGGTTTCCATCCAAAAATAGCCTATCCATGTTGGATTCTAGCTTGAGAGGTCAGCATCTTTTATTTTCTCAAGAATCTTATAACGAAAGAACATTAAATAAATAACTCAAATGATTAAACAAAATTTAACATAAATAAAAATACTTAGATGAAAAACAATTCCTTTAAATATGCCACTTTATTAATGAAAGAATGAGAAGTTGTCTATCGAAAGATTTAATATAAGGCTTCAATATCATCATTGAAAATTTTACGCACAACTACAAAACGTCTCAAATTAATAAACATTTCTTCATCGAAACGTTATACACAAAGGGTTGCAACAACTACGACAACTGCTGAAATTTTTGGCACCAAACTAATAACAATGACAGCAGCTACAAAGTCATGAAAACTTTTAAAATTTTTACACACTAACATTAAAAACGACAGCCACAAAATTACCCAAGACAACCCTCAATGTCGTTTAACAATAGGAAAAAATGCAGCTGGCCATCAACAATTATTCAGCCCACTTATGTCACCCAAACAACAGAAAACACAATAAAAAGATGGATTAATTATCAACGTAAAATTACCTGCAAAATCACACACAATAGCCACCAACCTAACACTAGACAGCCACCAAATTAACTGCAAAAAAAAATCATACATTTAACCACAAAAACACAACACTCACTCTCAATCTACTGCGTCTCATACCATCACAAAATTTGCAACTCATTAACATTGTCATTTAGCCCACGATAACCTCATACGTATGCACTGCTATTCTAAAATATGAGTCACACACACACACCACTGTAACTTTAGCGATCACACAATATCCTTCGAATCATCAAAATAATCAGACCAAAAAACGTGCTTTTCACGCACTCAATTCCAAAAAAAACTAAGAACCAAGCAATCACAAAGTCATAAGGAGCCTAGAAGTAGGATGACACATGCAAGAACCTCTATAGCTATCTTACAATGTCCATACCACAACCAATCAACCAATGCCAAGACACCAATAAAAAATCACTCACGCAAGCCTTCTTTGCTATGGCGAAAAAGTCACAAGATATCTATCTATAATTTGACATAATCTACTTAAGTTTTAATTAGAGATAAACTTCTAATTTCACCGCAATTTTTATACTAGAATCTAACTCAAATAAAGAGTGTTACTTATTTATACCATGTTTTGATTTGAATTTTTAAATATTATCTTAAAAACTAAATAATAAAAAATGTCAAAATTAAATAATAAAACATAATAAATATCTTAACACTTTCATTATAAATTTTGTTAGAAATTAACTCGTAGTGTCACTCATGGGTCATATGTGCATTGAATATTCGATATTTATGATTTCTTAAAGAAAATGAAAGCTCAAACCAGAAATTCCATTTTTTCCTGTCAAGTGGATATAGGAAAAAAACAACTATGTGATAAGTCGGATGTTACGAAACATAACAAGGTTGGAAGACTCGAACCAAAAATGTCTCCCATTTTGGAATCGTCAATTTCCAAATATTTATAATTGAAAAAACGGTTGTTGAGGGGATGTAAATGCCAAAATTGACGAGTGAGAGCAAAAATTTGTATTCATTTGGAACAGCAGGAAGGTAAGGAGACATACAAGAAATATGAAGTAAAGTGTAGTAAATGAAACCACACTCGTATGCTGCAATTTGCAATAACTCTTTTGTCCCGTTACTGCCACTCCTACGCTCTATTGACCCTTCATTACGTAGGTTTGGCAATTCTAGTCGCATTGCTTTGATATTAATTTCTTAAATTTATTTAAGTTGATCAAATTTTTTATAGCTTTCATTCGATCCTATCGGTTTAAATTCTATTTTTAAAATAATGTTATTTAAAAATTTTAAATCAAAACAATGTCATTTGAAAAGTTAAATCAACGTATTGAAGACAAGTTATGCTCAAATAACTTATTTGAAAGACCCGATTTGATCTGTTAAAATTGTTGAGATCATGTACATGTGCATACTATATATTTGGAATGTAATTAATTATGTGATTATTATTTGACAGTTATTAGTAATTATTATTAATAAATAAAGAGATTTTATTTTCAATTTGATATATATATAATTAAAATAATATATATAAAGTTCTCAAAAAATTTGAATTGTTTAAAAATTGAGCAACTCATTACATTTTATTAATATAACTTAGAGAATATATATATGAATGGTAACTTTTGAAAAAAGAATATATGAATAAAGAAATTTAAAAAGAGTAAATTAATTGACTCTTAGTCTTTATTAACATAATTTTTGATCCTCTTAACAGTCTCATTAATAATTATATATTTAAAATATTTTCAATTATTTGATAAATAAAATTATTTTTAAAAAATCATGTAATTTTTTTAGAGATTAGTCTTTACATATTTCGTAAATTATGTAAGTAAAGCTAAATAAAGACAATTTTTTGAATTAAATTATCTAAATCTGAACATATAATTAAAATTTAAAAAAAATCCAAAAAAAATTAAGAACATTTGACGTTTGTAATTTATTGAAGAAACTAGTAACTATCAAAGATTATGATAGACACGGAGATGGCGTGTCTGCGCATTGAAAGCCGACCTGTTGATACCATCTTTGTCTTCCTTACTGCTTCTTCTTCGTAGTTATCAAACTCTCCTTCACACAACTTGCAGGTCGTTTTCTTTTTCTATGCCCTCTTCTCATTCTTCATTTATTTCACTCCCTTTGTCCTTTTGTAATTAAAATTCTATTATGGTCTTTTTTATCAAATATTATATTCTTCATGTAATATCTTGATCATGAAACCCAAAAAAAGAAGTGAGAATATGAAGTTCTAAGGTATACCAAAACAACAAGTCATAAATATATATGGTGCATGTAAAGAATGGTCAATACTTGAGCTTTCTCATCATTAAAAATAATTATTGCTCAAAATAACTTAAAACTATTTTGTGATATTATAAATATTAAAAATATATTTTGTTAAATTTTTATCATATTATTTTAACGTAAATTATTATTAAAATTAGGTTAAAATAATCATACAAATTATTATGTGTTCAATAATCATATTAAACGGTAAAATACAATAGAATAATTAGATCAAAATTTAATAAATATTTTTAATATTTTATACCATAATATGTTTTTAAGTAATTTATCACGATAAGTAAAATAACACAAAATATTCGTATCATTTATCTCAATTAAAAAGTAATTAAACTTGTCAACTTTATCGATTATTGTCTTTTTGTGTTGGTTAATTTCTCTAATTTTAGTTGAGAATATATATATATATGTCTTCTCAATTATCTTTATTAGGAACAAAGACAAAGAGAAAATGAAATTTGTAGAGAAAAATGGGACCCAATAAATAAAAAGAAATTGAAGCTCTGTTCGTGGCTGGGCGGCTGAAACCATCGAACCTAGACAGACAGTGATGCTGTCATAGTCACGAAACCTGGCAAGCAACACATTTATATTTAGAATCTTTATTCAATTCATAACCTACCAACCAGCAACTGTTTTCCTTTTTCTTTTCTTTTCTCTTTAATCTCAACTTTATATATATATATAAAGTTGAGATTAAAGAGAAAAGTATATACATAAATATACTAATTGAATTATAAAAAATATTAAAACCTAAAAACTTAAAATTGACTAATGCTAGCGTTTCCAATTAAATATGTTCTTATACTCCCATAATTGTTCAAGGTTTTGACTAACTTGATGATGATGATTTTGTAATGTTTAATTTATTGAATAAGTAATTGTTAAGTCATTTTAGTATTAATTTTTATATTCATACATCTTAGATTTTTGAGTCTATATAAATAAAGAGTTGTTGAGTAGTATATCATAAATAAAAATTATAATTTCAAAGATCTTTAGGGTTCTTAGTTTAATGACCTTATCCAAAACATTTCTTATATACATATTACAAAAGAATTGAAGATGAGGAGAGCTAGGGTTTTAGACCTTGAGCTATGTTTACTAACAAAACCAGCCTCTTTTAGGTCTTCTTTCTCAGCTAAGCTCTTGGCTTATTATATATCTCTTTCTCTCTGTAACACCTTCACTCTCCTTTTACTGGTTTTGTTTGTACGTTTCTCGGCCATTTGTGTTTCGGATTCCTGAAACCTCAAGGATTCATCGATCATCAAAAACGGTTGATGGTGATAGTTTAGTCTCTTTCACGTCAGCTTTCTCTTATTTTCTCTTGATCTTGACAACCCCACGCCTGAAATTCACCTTTTCTCTGTCTTTTTCCACTTGATGATCATCGTCTCATCCATAACCTCTCCTTTCTTTAACCTTTCTCTGTCACTTTCTCATCTCTTACTACCACTAGCTGTTCTTGGGAAACGATGAGCGACAGTTTGTCTGGTTTCCTTGACGAACCTGAATTTGTCGACGATGACGACCTATTCGCTATATTTGACAGTTTAGGTAGCGTCACCGAGTTCCCTCCGGCTACGCCGTTGGTCCATGTTGTTGTCAGCTCCAAGGAAAAGGAGAAAACTAGGAGACTGGCGTCGCATAAGTCTACATCTTCAAGTGCCTTGCAAGAATCGGAGACGGAGCTTGAAACATCTCCGAGATGCAATAAGCGACAGAAGACTACAGTCACAGCAACTTCCGATGAGGTAAACCCAGATGGGCAACAGCGAATTTCTCATATCACCGTCGAACGTAACCGAAGAAAGCAAATGAACGAGCATTTGTCGGTGTTAAGATCGCTTATGCCTTGCTTCTATGTCAAAAGAGTAAGCCATATTCATATAACTCACACCTACTCATGAAGCTTCCTGGAACTTGATGCTATTTTAGTATTGGTATATCATGTTTATCGTTCTGCTTCTTGCTATATATCTTTTTATGTTTCTCCTTCTGTACATAGAAGTGTTTGTTCTCTTTATGGTTCTCTTTGTTCAAGGACAGTTCACGAGTACATAAATGTATTAAACGAACAGAATCAAGAAAGTGGCAGTAACTTAGTGTTTCTGGTTCTTTTTTTTCTGGTCTTCCTTTGTTATTGGTTACATAAGCTTTTCATGTTCAATAATGGCGGAACATAGGGGGATCAAGCATCCATAATCGGAGGTGTTGTGGATTACATCAACGAGTTGCAACAAGTTCTACAATCCTTGGAGGCCAAGAAGCAAAGAAAAGTATACAGTGAAGTCCTGAGCCCTAGGTTGGTTTTGACTCCACTTAGCCCTAGAAAACCACCACTTAGTCCTAGACTTAACTTACCTATTAGCCCAAGAACACCACAACCAGGTAGTCCCTACTGGCCTATAGTACTCCAGCAAGGTTACCTTAGCTCTCCAACAATGGGTACAGCTCTTGATCCTTCTCCAACCTCTTCAGCTTCTTCCTCCATCAACGACAACACGAACGAACTCGTTGCCAATTCGAAATCCTCAGTCGCAGACGTGGAGGTTAAGTTCTCTGGTCCGAATGTTCTCTTGAAAACAGCATCTCCAAGGATTCGTGGTCAAGCCGCGAAGATAATCTCTGCCCTCGAAGATCTATCCCTCGAGATTTTAGATGTGACCATTAACACCATTGAAGAAACCATGCTTAATTCATTTACTATCAAGGTAAAAAACCTTATGAGCACTAAATAGTTTCTTCATTATTTCCATAAAGAACAACCTTTCGATTGCAGATTCAGATTCCTCAATACATGATTGACACTAGCATTGAAAGTTGCTGACAAGAAAAGACAATTTACAAAAACTATAGTTACGAATTTGCTTCTTCTGCTATATCCCATCTCATATTTATAACGTTTTGGCTCATAGTAGAGTTAGTAGGTTAGAGTTGACTTGAATGTGTCTTGTTTATGGTGAATGAAGAGATCATTTCTTGTAAGATTTCAGCATAAAATCATGAGAAAAAGAAAGCATCTACATCTACTACTAGTACTTTGTACTGCATGCATTACTAGTACTGAGCACTGACTTGGAAGCTCATTGCACGTTTCTCGAAAAGCTACCACCTGAGGGGGTTGCAGAGAGGGTATTTTACTCTTACACACCCCATTTGTGGTTTCAAAGTTCAAGAACTTTTTGTTGTTTTCTAGTGTGGAATGACTATGGAGTTGCACGGAGTCCTCTTCGAAGATACCGATTGAACATTTTCTGCTTTGTTTTAACAGATTGGAATTGAATGCCAACTTAGTGCAGAAGATCTCGTCCAACAAGTTCAGCAAACTTTCTGCTAAACCTGCTTCACTACCCTACATGCCTAACAACTCCTCCTCTTTTTCTCTGAAGTTGTATTAATAACTTTTGAGTATAGGCATTTACCTATATTCTTAATTACAAGCAACATGTAACAGTAGACTAGTCTTTGTGACTTGTACGAAGGGAAACAGTTGTGATAGATCAGGAATCTTGAGCTCTTTTTTCTTTTCTCTGTAACTTCACTCCAGCACTGTAATTCAGTGCCCTGAATCAAAATTTACTTTTGTCTTCGTGCATAATTTTTTTTTTAATTTACGTTTGTGTATATCTGATAGTTTATTCGATATGAATATGAAAAATAACGAACCTGAATTTTACACTCTTTTGAAATGTGACTATTAGCAAATGTTTTTGAGCTTTTTTTTTAAATTAATGTTTTTGTAATTATTAAAACTAACGCCACTATATATGATTGAGTAATTAAGACTCTTTTTAGTACAATTATCACTATGATTAGGACCTTTTCTTTTTGTACTTCTCCAAGCTGATTAAAAACAAAACATGTTTTTTCTTTCTTAAAATGATGAATTAAAGCCAAGAAGATCTTTATTAGTGTCCTTTTGTCAGAGAATATTGAAATGCATTACTTTAGTGTAGTTATTGATTAGCTTAGTAATTCATGACAAAGAAAATTAGGGAGATCATTATGGTTGTTAGTATATGCAAAACTTGTTTACGATTGAATAATTAATAAGATTTCTATAATTCTTTTTGGTGAACAATAACTCAAAATTAAGTGATAGATTTACAAGAATATTAAATCCTTAAAGTTGTAAGAAGAGATTATACTTACAAGATCAAGATCAAGATCAAGATCAAGATCAAGATCAAGGCCTCTTGAGTATAGATCCATATATAGGATCGACAAATAGAAAGGTAGTCTAGTTCATATATCCTTAGATAAAAACATTTTATTTATTAATAAAAAACTATAAATCAAGAAATTTATACAAGTTATGTTAACAATAATTAGGCTTGACATTTTTAATCTATTTGAATAGGTTATATTTAAGTTGATTGATTTTCAGATTAAATTTAAAACTAAAAGGACTGAGTCGACAAAATAATATTGTTATAATATAATTGATTAAAAATGATATCTTCTATTTGATTCATTATCAATCCTACTAATGCAAATTTTGCTTAATTGATTATAAGTTCTTCCCTTAAACATTTCTTTACAGCTCTGTTTTTCATTTGTTTTTACCAAGAAATGGCAAGCATCTATCTAAAATAACGAAGATGATAAAATTTGGCAGAAGGTTTTCGTTGATATTTGCAGTGAAGCAGTACATGTATATATATACATAATTAGCATCTATCTATTCCTTAATTAGCGGCTAGAGATTATACTCTAATTCTACTTATTTACATGTGGGATGATTCTAATATGGTAATGATAATTACAACATAAAGGAATATTACAAAGGAATATAATTGTTTCCTAATACTCCTCCTCAAGTTGGAGAGTGTAGATCAAAAACTCCCAACTTGGATCGCAAAATCTCGAATTGATCCTTCCCGAGTGGCTTGGTAAAAATGTCGGCCAACTGTGACTTGGTCGAAATGTACACCGGTCTTATATCCCCTGATTGCAATTTTTCACGAACTATATGGCAGTCAATCTCTATATGCTTCGTATGTTCGTGAAAAACAGGATTTGCTGCTATATGAAGTGCTGCTTGATTGTCGCAATGCAATATTGTCGATCCTTTCTGTTCAACTTTCAAATCTCGAAGAATGTACCTCAACCATGTAATTTCCAAACAGGTGTTAGCCATAGCCCTGTATTCTGCTTCTGCTGATGAACGTGACACATTTGTTTGTTTCTTAGATTTCCACGATACGAGTGATGATCCAAGAAAGATACAATAACCAGAGACAGAACGTCTAGTAATTCTGCAGCCACCCCAATCTGAATCACAAAAAGCTCTTAGTTGTAAATCATTTTGAGATGGTAATAATAAACCTTGTCCGGGAGTTCCTTTGATGTAACGAAGAACCCTGTTTGCTGCATTCCAATGTGATTTGCAAGGTTCCTGCATAAATTGACTCAAAACACGAACAGAATAGACTATGTCAGGTCGAGTCACTGTAAGATAAATGAGTCGACCGACCAATCGATGATATTTCTTTGCATCTGTCAATTTTTCACTGTCATCCATAGTCAATTTTAAATTTTGTTCCATTGGAAATTTTTCTGGCTTGGCGCCCATGAGACCTGAATCATGAAGTATGTCCAAGGCATATTTACGTTGTGACATAAAAATACCTTTGCTTGAACGAGAAAATTCAATACCCAAAAAGTATTTAAGATCCCCCAAATCTTTGATATTAAAATGTTTGAGCATGAATTTCTTGAT
>JANZXP010000007.1:29095204-29106529 GCA_027576715.1 Erythroxylum flavicans | reverse complement strand
CAGTAGGAGAAAATGTTTCTTTGTAGTCTATACCTTCCACTTGGGTGAATCCCTTTGCCACTAATCGCGCTTTATAGCGCTCAATTGTCCCATTAGAATTATATTTCAATTTGTAAACCCAACGACAACTAATAGGCTTATGTCCCGGAGGTAACGGAACAAGAGACCATGTGCGGTTGCGTTCGAGCGCCTTAAGTTCAGCTGTCATTGCACTTTGCCAATTAGGATCACAAGCAGCTTGATCGTATGTTGAGGGTTCAGTAATGGAAGTAATATTTTTTCCTACTTTCTGTATTCTACAGGACTTGGCTACAGGGAAGACGATTGGCTCGGGTAAGCAGCATAATGGTTTATATCATGTGACGCCTTCAAATCCGTCACCTACGGCCCTTAATGTCTATTGAAACAAGGAAGGTAGAGACAGTTTATGCAGAGCACCAAGATTGGTGCTCTGATACCATCTAAAATAATGAAGATGATAAAATTTGACAGAAGGTTTTCGTTGATTTTTGGAGTGAAGCAGTACATGTATATATATACATAATTAGCATCTATCTATTCCTTAATTAGCGGCTAGAGATCATACTCTAATTCTACTTATTTACATGTGAGATGATTCTAATATGGTAAAGATAATTACAACATGAAGGAATATTACAAAGGAATATAATTATTTCCTAATAATCTATGAAAGGAAAGAAGTACCTACTCTCTCTTGCAATTTGTACCAATATTGAAGCAGAAATTCAGTTCTATCTATCCGAAAATTGATACTTACATACATAAAACACCTATCTGTCCCAATCTTTTTTTCCTTTCCCAACCACTAGAGTTAAATAGGTTAGCTCGGAATTGGGTGTTTGAGTGGAGGAAACACGAAAGGACCACTAAATGGAAACTTAGTGGTTACCATTTGTTTGTTTTAATGATTTTAATATGATTCCAAGTACATGAATTCTGGTGTGTGTATTTTAAGTATTCAAGCATTAATTTTGCTGGATTGGTAAACTTTACTTGGAATATTATTTCAACAGTGTGGTAATTAAGGAACATATAGTCCCATGTATTGTGACATGAGTTAGATGTTGCATGAATTTCCTTAACGGTTCGTGGACCACTTTGGTTCATTTTGATTTGAAATTGGATTCCAAGGAGAACATTTATTTTTCTTAGTTCATATTTGACTTTTAAGGTGCTTGTCCTGGACAAGCAAATCGACTGTCGATGAGTCTGTCAATAGGATCTTGGCTTCATATGTGTCATTTCACTGAGTCTTCTGGTCTTAGTTTTGTTGAATGGATTAATGAACTAAAGACCAACCTTTCCTTTCAACAAAACTTAATACCCTTTGATTGTTCAAGACTTTCTAACAATGCGTCTGACTAGTTTAAGCCTTAAATTATAAATCAAAATTTACACAATAAATTTTGACTTTAATGTGACCATCTAAGCTGTTCTTCTCACCTCTCCTAAATTAATCTTAGATTCTAAATTATAAAGTCTTAGCAAACGCAGATTCTATATGGCTTTCCTATGATCATATGTTTACCTTTTCCCAATTATGTTTCTTAAGCAATCATTTCATCATTATAAACAGATCATACTATATATATCACAAAAAAGGAATTAATAACATTTAGTTCATCAGATCAGACTATCTATAGATTCTATAAGACTTTTGGATCCACACTGTGGATCAAGCAACTACTAAGTTAATCATAACATGTTATGAAACAAAATCAAAATTCTATTCTCCAACAAGTCCTAGAATTTGTGGTACCAAATGCAAGAGGCTTAAGGTCTACGCGCGATCGCTTGCTTAGCAGTGATCACTCAGGAGAAGAATCCAGGATTATTGTTGAAGGTGAAATTCGGATCAATCTCGTCGTTCACGAACCTGAATTCGAATCCGTTGGTCGGATAGTTAGTGGCGGAGGTTGCTGCAGAGATTATATTATTGAGCTCAGACCCCGAATTCTGACAAAAACTTTCGTCTCCTCCAAAACTACGGGGAACCCCATTTCTGGAAGGTGACATAAGCGAGGGAGAAAAGTTGCTCATGAAGCTGTTATCCGCCATGGAAGGAGAGAACCTGTGAGGTTCAGGCTTAACGATGGATGTCGACGGGAAGTGAAAGGAAGGAATTGACTGTTCGATGACAGAGTCCAAGTCCTGCGATTGCTCTTGTTGATAAGAAGGAGATAGGACATGAGTGGCTTGGTTACAGGTATGACTTCCTCGGTACGTGATCTCCAAGATTGTTGGGTCATTATCAGATCTTTGAATTTGTTTTGTCGCCAAGCAACCTTGGACGTTTCGATCAGTACACCTGTAATACCCTCTGCAAGCACAAACCTTTAGTTATTTAGGTTTCGAAACATAGAAAGAACAAGACAAGATAGAGATCCAATCCAACCTTGGATGCTTGGTTCCAAGAATGTATTTCTGTCCGTATTTTCTCCAACTAAACCCATCATCAAGAGAACCTTCCAATCCCATTCCTGGATCGACTTGAACTAATTGCATCCGCCTTGGAATACTCTTCCTGTCAGATTATTACACCAATACAAACAGGTTCGACCGATTCATTGAGATTCAGACTGTATTACTAGTGTGAAATTAGTATCGGATTTAATTTTACCTCTTCTTGGACCCATCTCTGAGGTAGTGATCGGAGTCTTCACTCCGGGAACTTCCGGTTAGAGATGGCGGCGATTCAGACATTGGAATGGGAAATGATATTCCTGACCCTGAACTGCTAAAATTTACAATTGATAGTGACTTTTCGTAAGAATTCAGGATCCTTTGTAGCAACATTTCGCAAGTTTCTCTCGAAGAATATGGCACGTTGAGATGGATTTGGAGCTGTCTAGCTAGCTCTCTTCCCTGTCTCAGCTCAGCTATCAGATTCTTCAGTGCCCAGTCTCCCATTTTTTCAATGCAAACGAAAGGGGAGAAAAAGAATGATTTAACCCAATATAAAAGACTGTAGTTTCTTTTTTTTTTTGGGTATCGAATGACTGTAGTTTCTGATATTCGTTTGATATATACTTGGAAATAGGACTTGCAGTGCGTGCAAAATCAGCAGAATTTACAGGTAAAGAAGGGATAGGCTTAGGAACAACAAGAAGCTAACATGATTTTTGAGAATGAAATCGAAGCTCTGCAACCAATAAAAGAACTTGGAAGCTGATCAGTATGGTGCAGGAACCGGAATACTAATGAAAATACTGAAAGAGGTAGCCAAGCTGGGATGAAATCGAAAAGGGTTCAAGTGTAATGGGAAGTGGATTATAGTGGAATAAATAGAAGGAAAGACCATGAAAAAACAAGGACGATAGCTTTTTGAATGCCGAGTGAGTACAAAAAGTAGGGAGAAGGTGGACTGAGTAAAAGCGCTTAGGAAACATGTCATTCAAAGCGAAAGGAACCCTCCTACAGTCCTACTACTTAAAATCAACTAATTGAATTAAATTTAATCAGCTCAATATTAAATTTAAATTCAATCTTGAGATTAAATCATTTAAATCCAATATAACTTATTTATTGTTAACCTTACTCATATTATATAATAAATTTAGTTAATACAAAATCTCATTTATTTTAATCTAAATTTTTGTTCGAGATTTCAAATAACTTTTAGTAATATGGCATATTTATATTTGGATAAGTATACATAAATCAATTAGAAATTTTGTTTTCGTTTTCGTTTCATTTTTATTGTATTTTCTTTTTAAATTATATTCATTAAAATAGAAATATAAAACTATCATATGATATGCATCTAAAGTTTAAAGAGAATTTTTTGATAAAAATTGAGATCTTGAAATTAATTTTAGGATAAAATGTTTTAAGGAAGTTTCAAAGTACTTATTAAATTTAAGTAATGAAGTTAAAAGGAATTTTAATTTATATTGTGCATGTGACGACAAAAAGAAAATTCATTTCTGGAATAGTAGCATATGAAATATTGTTATAATAAAAAAATATTCATATACTATAGGGTTTGAATTTTATGGAATTAATATGGAGTTGAAAAAAATGGGTATAAATATAAGTAATTAGACATATGGTAAAATCCATGTAATTGTTTTCTAAATTGTTAAATAAGTATAATAATTTATAAATAAATTATTTTATAAATTAATAATTCAGAGTAAAGTAACAAATTTAATTTAATTGATATTTATAAATCTATCTTGTATCTACTCTTAGTCTATTATCCTCCAAATCACTAAAATAATAAATAATTTCCTAATTATAACTCAAACTGATATAATTAGGAATCAATTAAAAATTGATATTATTCATAAAGCGAATTGTATTTTAAATAAAATGATTAATATCCAAATTTTATAATCGTTTTTATGTTCATATATTATCAATTATTCAAAGTGGACCCAAGCTATGTTTAATTTTTTTAAAAAAAGACAAGGTTGTCAGGAAAACCATAGGCGGTAAACCGCCATCAGGGGTCGTTCTAGATGTTGATTTTATAGCACGTTTTGTTCGTTAGGAGAGGCTTCAGGCATCTGGAAAAAGGTTTAAGGAATAGCACTTGTATTGCTGAGTACTCCTTAGCAAATTAATCTCGGCCCGACTTAGCTTGACCCAATTTAAAATTTAGTTCAAACGATCTGGATTCTATTTTCTCAAAATATCTGTGAAGGCAGAAAATTTCATGAGTTGTTTGAAACCCTTTACTCTTTCCTTTTTTTTTTTTAGTTTCCAATGCTTAATTTACGATTAATTCTTGAATTCTATTTTAATTATGTTGATTTGATTATTTGAGATATGCTTTTAATTAAATTGAGTGAATTTAATACTTATATAATTGCTGAAAATTTGATGTCAAATTCGGTTATTGATTGTGTTTCTTTATACATGATATAGTGAGCTGGTTCAATTTTTAAGAGTAAAAAGAAACAAGTAGAAACTATCTAGTTGATTATCTAAAATTAATATGTTAAATGTCTCAGATTTTCTAAAATATATCGAAATTGTATGACTAAATTAAAATTTAAAACTTATTTGTTCATTTGTTAATATTAAGTTAGATTTATATTTTATTTTGATAAAACAAACACACATAAGAGGAGGTGAATTGTTTGCAAATTACTTTCTATTCATATAAAGTTAAGGGCATGTTAAAATTTAAAAACAACATAAGCCTATCATATGATAAAACCCTGTTAAACAATAGGAGTCTGTTAGATGATTAGAACTTGTTAAACAATAAATCCTAGTAAAACAATTTAAAACAGAAGGTACTTGTTAAAACTAAAAAGAACCTCTTGGAAGTTGAAAACAGAAGGAGCCTATTATAAAAGAGAAAGAGCCTCTTGTAAAAATGAAAGCACAAATAATATACTGTGAAAATTTAAAAGTTAAAACGAGAGAGAGAAATGACTCAGTCGATTTATATTGGTTCGACTTATAGCCCAAGTCTATGTCTAGTCCCTAAGTATCCAACTTAAGTGTTTTACTAAAATCCCAAGTAGTAATTTAACGAGTCACTTCAAGCTCACGAGTACATATTTTTCAAGATTCTCTAACCTTCAAAACTAGTAGTATTTAGCTAGCCTCTACAAGCTCTCAACAGATGAAATTGTAATTTGCTCGATATGAGCTTCAATGATTTCTCTTAAAAAGAATTTTTACTTTCTAAAGTAGAAGAGAATTGACAATAATATCACTTTCAAGAGAATTGATGCTATAGATGTATTTCAAGAGTCCGATATGTTTTTGCAAAAGCAGTGACTTTTCCTTAAGTAAGCATTTCTTTCAACTAGCCATTGCTTTACTTACATCCTTAGTTAATTGGATGGATTTAAATCTAAATAACTTCAATGTCATCTTTATCAAAAGTCTTTCAGTAATATATGGTCTTCATAATTAGTAGGATCCTTTAGGATAAACATTAAATATTAATTTAAAATTAAATATTTGGTTGATCAATATATACGTTAATTATTTAATTTTGAATTTAATCACTTATTCACAAACCTTGCGTAGGGCAAATATTTTCCATTTCCCATCTCATGGAAAATAAAAAACGACTAAAAAGACCATTAGTTTAATAAACTATTAATTGTTGTATAATAATTGAAAATATATTATTAGTCATATAAATTTAAAATTATAAATAATAAAATATTCAATTTAAATAAGAAAATATAAATAAAATAAATTTAGTAAATAAAATATTTCATAAAATATATTATTAGTCATATTAATTAAGGGTATAATAGAAAGTAATACTTCTAGTGAAAGTTATTAATGAAAAAGAAAATTTCTACTGCATAGGCAGTTTCTTACTGCAACTCTTTTTCACTTATTAATTTCTGCAGTGGTACTATATTTTTCTTTAACCTTCAGTTATTCATAACAGATCCAAACATGTAATTGTGTTTAAAAACTGAAGTTTATAAGTATTTATCTCTACCATAAATGCAGACCAAGTGGAGAAAAGATAATTCGGAAGCGTGACAATGTACGGAATGCATGAAAATTCGCCGCTGCTTTTCCTCCTTATTACCCTATTAGATTTTGCTGAAACATCATTATCGTTGATAATGCAAGATTCTAGTAGGCATGATAATGGATCAAGATTCTATTAGATTTTGATGTGATTTTATTTTATTTTTAAATTAAAAAAATAACGTAAGTTTCAACAAAAGTTATCATGCTTGGACAGCTCGAGTCTAAAGCACAAATTTTTAATAAAATAAGGATCAAAGTTCCGTCAACCTGGACTTGACCCAGCGCCGACAGGGAGGGCTAGATTCTACCACATGAAAGTTAACAATAACAATAACTATATTAAAAAAAATTAACAATGCTAAAATCTATATTGTTCTAATCGTTTTTATTATTTTTGAAGTGTTTCAAGTATTATAAATGATTTAAAATGGACCTGTAAAAAGAAAGACACGGTTGTTGGGCAAATCGCAGCGAAGGGTCGTTCAAGATGTTAAAGGCAGGGTTGTTAGGGTGGTTTTACACGACCTTTTGTTGATTCGTAGAATCTTCAGCGTGTTGAATAATGTTAAAACTCCTTTGAAACTGGACTCAGTCAGAGACAGGCCTAGCATAGCAAATTATTCTCGGCCCAACTTAGTTAGGTCTTAAAATAATATTATTTTAGTTTGAAAATAAAAAAATTCAAATTTAAAAAGATGTCATTTTAAAAACTAAAATCAAAATAACATATCACAGAGATTGAGTTTGAGTTATCTATTAAAATTGTAGGCTAAGAGTAAGCTTACCCTAACTTAACTCGTTGTCATGTTAACCTAACTCAACTCAACTCGTTATCATGTTTAATTAATTTAAATTTAAGTTAGATCCTAACAAATTATTTCAATTTAAAATCAAGATTTGGAGTGATCGGCCCAACCGAACTCATAATTAAATATCGGTATGCTGTTCTTACTCAACCTTTTAATAGTTGAAAGTTTGACAATTCAAATTATTTGTCTTCTATACTTTATGGGAAGAAGTAAAGCTCGCCTGAACTTATCTGCGTGTGTTAATTTTCTGGTCATTATGATGATTCAGCAGTAGGTTGTTGCATTTTACTCAAAAATGATATTTTGTAGTAAGTTTTTTTAAACGAATCCAAATTTGGACTGAGCCTGACTCGAGCTTAAATTTTGATCCGAATTCTGATTGGATTTAAGTTCAAGCCTATAAATGATTCATTGCCAACTCTATATGTTGCTATTACATCAACTGTTTTTGCTTACATTGGATCGGAAAATGACCTTAGATTTCTTGGATCTTATACAATTTCTCATGCTTTCTGACCTTTCACCAGGGACACTTGACAAAGCAGGGACTTTACACCTTCTTCTTTTAATCTTTCTTTACCTCACTGAGAGGAGAACTCGACCTGATCAAAAAGCAACAATTGCCAAATGTGAATTGACAAAAGAAGCAATTCCCAAACACTTCCTCAGATCTAGCACTATCCTTAATGCTTCTCAGACATCACATTACACTTCAGGAATAACTCATTCGGTTCAGAGAAAAAGGATGAAACAATTCCGACATTGCTTCCACTTCTAAATCAGATTTCTCAGGTTTCTAATCATTCTTGCTATCTTTCCTATGCTTGATGTAAAAATCGAAAAGGTTCAGGTTCTTTCCGACCCGATTTTCAGACGAATCTAATCGTCAAAATTTGGACTGGTCACCTGACTAGTACATGATACAAAGTCCTGATTCTTGTTATTGTCCTAATTGTGAGTTGTGACAAGAACTCTTTATCCTACTAGCCTTATTTTACCTACATTGCCGGGAAAGAAGAGTTCACAGATAGCAGCCTGACAGGAAAGAGGCAAAACAGATGCTGATGCTAAAAAAGAAGTTGAAGCAAGCCCAAATTTTGACAGAAGAAAGGTTTTCGGAGAAAATAAATCATTTACACTTGTAGTTTAGTCTTGATTCAATAACTCTAATTCGAATTATATGACTAAAAGTAATTGCTAAGAAAAGTTTATTATTATTATTTTTAGTCTTTAATCTCAATTCTTCTTTTCGATATGAGATCTGATAGTTGATATATCAGGCAAACACAAGTTGATACCCAGTATTTGGCCTCACATACCACTCTCCACCCTTTCTCTTGCTACTTTGCGACTCCAATTCTTTTTAATCCACATTTAAAACCTCAAACTCCTTCATTTACAAATGGAAAATCTTGAAATAGGGTATATTTCTTATATATGGAAAAGCTTGACAGAGCAAATTATTCACCATCACTTTGTTTCATATGGGATCCATATCTGTGAGGCTATAGGTACTTGACATGACTATTCATATGAACAAGCTTACTGGTTTGGATATTGGGATTGGGATTATATTCAGAATGCCGATGCCTCATTTGCGGCAACTAAAGAGAATTGCATTGCATTTTCAAAGCCAGTGATATTAAATTTGTGGTTCTATACATAAGAGTTACTATACAGTAGGTTACTTTCATTTATGCAGGATCTTTTCTCACAAAAAACTGCTATCGCTTAACAAACTCATGTTATTTAAAAGGCTTTATCGTTTAACGGACTTATATTGTTTTTATTTGTTAACTAGGATCTCTTTATTGTACGAATCGCAAAAACTTGTGAAATTTTTTTTACATACAATTCATTCCTCTCTTGTGTGTATTTGTTTTATCAGCAAATGCTACTCAACACAATGATGATCATGTCAATGAGATACGTGTTGAAAATTTAGACCTCCCAAATTCACACCCAATGATATTTTATAGACAAAAAATATCAGAAAATAGAAAAATAACAACACAAGAATTTACGTGGAAACCTCCAAATCGGATAAAAAATCAAAGGGCATCGAGAAGAAAATCCACTTTGTGAAAAATACTTACAATCACACAATTTTTCCTCTCACCCAATATCCCTATACACCAATACACCCACAAAAAAATACCAAAAATAAACTCTCCAATTCTCACCTCAAAGAAGGAATTTAATTAGAGTCAAATTTATCACAGAAATCTTTGTCATAATTACCATAATTGTCATACAAATTTGTCATAATTATCGGATAAATTGTCCAATGAGCTGTTCTTAAGAAGGTTAAAGAAGATCAAATTAGTAGTTCAAAAGAAATTAACTTTCGAATGAAGAAAGAGAAAACTGCACACGCCACATAACATCATCATCATCGTCATGGTCACTATCTTTATATTTTGCTGCTTTATGTGAAAATGACCAAGTGAAAGTAAGCTTATTGCTTGGCTAATTATGGGTCCACAGTGTACATTGTCTTAAAGAAACAACGATAAACTGATTGTGCACTTCCATATACTTTATTTTCTAATCCTCCAAACAGTTTCTACAAGTGTTCTAATGGTCACGACAGTAACTTAAACACAGGATTATACAGAATCAGCTTCTAAGACCAAAAGTAAGAAATATTAAGAAAAGGAAGCTCCTTTTGTAATGCGTTTTTAACACGTACTTCGAAATGATGATAGCATATTCTTCAGATACAACAATGGACAAACCACAAACGTAAACCTACCCAAGTTAAGGTTATTACACCTAGATATGACTAAGCTACACATAAGATATTGAAACTGATGTGATGTTTGCTCATCTTCCACTAATCTGCATGTAATTAGTCTAATCAATGGATTCAAAGTGGGAGTTGTCCCCATAGATAGTCTAATTAGTAACACTTGTCTTTTGTGTTTACTAATCTAAATATCTCGTAACTAAGTTGTAATTAAAAAGTTAGATATACTCGAAAAATAACAATTAAAAGTTTTATGTTAGAATTTTCGTTTAATCGCTATATTATTCTTAACAAGACATTATGTGTATTTTCGCATATATATAAACTATAGGCTCAAGGGTATCTCATTTTTATAAGAAAATTATAACTCGAATATACAAGCAGGATAAAACATTCAAAAATCTGGGATCATGATCAAGAACAGCAAATGATTTGTGTAAATTAAGCAGCTCATTTGATCTGGGAGTACCATAATTTTTTACAAGAACGAAAGTCAAGGACGATAAATCAAAGATCTTCCGATTGCGTCCACAACTTTGTGAAATTTGCGGTCCTCAGGTTAAGTAAGGACGTAGACGTGTTGATAAAGAAAAAGTAATAGCATATTTTACACCTCTATTTATATTATTTTAAATTATTTATATAACACATTAGGGTTAAAATTGCTACATTCTATTATTATTAACATAAGTTATTTAATTCCATATTTTATTTTTAAAAGTGGGTTTAAATTATATTTAATATTTTTTTGTAAGTTTGGTGGAATTAATGAAAAGAAGTTAGAAGAAAATCTAACCCAAATTGAAGTCCAGCCTAGAAAAAGTCCCAAAACAAAGAAATAGCCCGGCAGAAAAATAAACAACAAAATCCGACGGCAACTGCCAAAACGACGCAGCACCAGGAGCAGGAGAAGAGTAGCAAAACAGAAGAGTAGTAAAACATAGAGGACAAGAAAGAAAACGACGTAGCAGCCAAAGCACCAGAGGATAAACTAAAATGCACAGTAGCATAAAAACAGAGAGTAGCACCCTAGTCTCCAGTAAAACACAGTGTAGAGGAAGAACAAAGCTAAAACGCAGCAGATAAGAAGAAGCAAAAACGACACAGTAGCAGCTTGGGAGAAAAATCAAAACGTAGCCAAGAGACGAGGAAGCGAAACGCAAAAGCCAAGGGCAGCACCAAAACGCAGCGTAGCAGAGAAGAAAAGCAAAACGCAACAGAATGCAGAGGAGCAACAAGCCAACCCAAAGCACGCTAGTGGCTAAAATACTGCAGAAAAACATG
>JANZXP010000007.1:29084094-29095104 GCA_027576715.1 Erythroxylum flavicans | reverse complement strand
TTAATTACATTACATTATATTTAATTAAAATATAATTATGCATTAATTTAAATATTATAATTAATTAATTAATTATATTATATTATATTATATTATAATAAATTATATTATTATTATTACTTAATAGGTTTGAGAGATGTGTTTTGTTTTAGGTTTTAAGGGGAGAGTATTTTTAACATTTCACCAACGTCTTTGGTTTCTGTCTCCGTCCCCTCATTTCTGTGTCATAGTTACGGAAATCACAAGAATTTTGTGTCTCTGTCTCCGAAGTCAGGACAAAATTAGGTGGAGACAGCAACCAAACAAGTTAGGGGATAGAACTTTTGTGTCCCTGTCATCTGTCTCCACCCTTAGAGACACTAACCAAACAATGCCTACATGCCTAACAGCTCCTCTTTTTCTTTGAAGTTGTATTAATAAAATTTGAGTATAGGTATTTACCTATATTCTTAATTACGAGCAACATGTAACAGTAGACTAGTCATGTGACTTGTACGTAAGATAACTCTTGGAATTGATCAGAAATCTTGTAACTTTACTTCAGCATTGTGGTTCAGTGCCCTGAATCAAAATTTATTTTTTGTCTTCGTGTAAAAGGTTTGTTTGTTTTTAATTTACGTTTGTGTATATTTCATAGTTCACTCGATATGAATATGAAAAATAACGAACCTGAATTTCACAGTGTTTTGATTCGTGACTCTTAGCTAATGTTTTTGTTACTTTTTTTTTTTAAAAGAAAGTATTGAATAAAAAAATAAGGAATTACAAAATATTTGATGTTCAGGGGATACCCTTCTCATACAACAGATAGTCAGATACTGGTGGGAGAGCCTCAACAAGATAGAAAACATAAAAACTATTACTTAGTTAAAGATGTGTATGGCTTGAACTAGATAATGCATTAGCCTGCAACATAATCAGTTCTCTTGTGTCCCGAATGGCCTCCTCAATCAGTTGTGAGACAGGTTTGATCATTCTTTGGAATCGTCTGACATTCCATTATTTTCAGAGAGTTTTTGTTATTATTATCACCAATGCTACTACGATTGATTAATTAAGACCTTTTTTAGAACAATTATTATTATGAGTAAATCCTTTTCTTTTTATTCTTCTCTAAAGCCAAGAAGTGCTTTGTTACGAAAATATTGAAATTCAATACTTTTGTTGATTGATAGTGTAGTCATTAATCAGCTTCATAAACTCTAGGTAGTATATTTATGATGAGCAAAATGGGGGAAATCAATACGGGTACGAATTTGCACAAAACTTGTTCATAATTAAAGAATTAATAAGATGTTTACAACTTTTTTTAGCGAGACAATAACTCAAAATTAAGTAATAATTTCGATAATAAGTATAACATAATTTATTACTTTCAATCAATCACATTTAAAAAGAAAATTAAATCCTCAAAATTTTAGGAAAAGACTGTAATTACAAGATCAAGACTTCTATAGGTTCATCAAATAGAAAGGTAATCTAGTTCATATCCTTGGATAAACCTCATTTTCTTCACTATATGATTCAAAAAATAGTCAATAAAAATCATAAATCAAAAAATTTATACAAGTTATGTTAATTATAATTAAGTTTGATATTTTTATTTAACCAAGTAGGTTTAATTAATTTAGATTGATTTAATTTCATATCAAACTCGAAATTGAGAGGGTTGAATCAATAAAATAATATTATTATGATATAACTGACTGAAAATGATATTGAGAGCATGGATTTAACCTGACTTATTACCAATTCTACCAGTAATAATATGATTACCAATTAAATGTTGAATCTTTCTTAGATTTTTGTGCAAATTCTGCTTAATTGATTACGAGTTCTTCCCTTCAACATTACAACTCTATATTTCATTTTTTTAGCAACTGGTAAAGGTAAGTATCAATGATAGGAAAGAAGTACAAACTCTCTCGTGCAATTTGTACCGTTGAAGTAAAAATTCAGTTCGATCTATCCAAAAATTGATACTTACATACATAAAACACCTATCTGTCCCAATCTTTTTCTCCTTTCCCAACCAGTATCTTTAAATAGGCTTGATTGGTGTTTGAGTGGAGGAAACACGAAGGACCACTAAATGGACACTTAAGGGCTGCTTGATTGGTACGAGAAGAAAAGAACGAGTAAAGAATTAAAAAAATGATAATATATTATGATCAGATGAATAATATTTTTATATTTTCTTTTGAGACAATACTTTATATTCCTAATATAGTGAAGAATGGATTCATTTTTATTTCTCATTATATTTATTATGATTCATATTTTCATTCTCTCGTATGAACCAAGCACACCCTTAATGGTTACCATTTGTTTGTTTTAATGAACGTAGAATGATTTGAAGTTCATAATTCTGGTGTGCATATTTTAAGTATTCAAGCATTAACTTTGTTGAATCGGTAAACTTTACTTGGAATATTTCAACAGTATGGTAATTAAGGAACATATGGTCCCACTCCCATGTACTGTGATATGAGCTAGATGTTGCATGAATTTCTATAATGGGTCGTGGACCACATTGGTTCATTTTGATTTGGAATTGGATTCCAAGGAGAATATTTATTGTTCTTAGTTCAAAACTTTTGTGGCACCACATGCAATAGGCTTAAAGTCTGTTACGTTATTAGTAACCTGATTGCAGCTTTCGAGTAGCTACAGACTCCAAGAAGGGGGTTTAGGACAGAATTTATTATTGAGAAAGAAACCAATCGACGACCAGTGAACGAAGAAGAAGCACAGTTCGAGGGAAAGAAGGATTGAGGAAGGGATAATGAATTCATTATTTGCTAATGATCTTCAACTGACGATTACACTTACTTAAAGAAGGTGTTACCCTATCACAATGAACTACTTCAAATTAACATTCAAACAAGATAACTGAAAAGAAGATAATATCATATCTGATAAGAAGATAAGGATCTTTTTATTTTGAGATGTAATCTGCCATCCAACGAGGTCTTCTAGATGAACGCTGAGTTGTATGTCGTGAATCTGTTTGCTCCTTGATTGCAGGCTGGATATCCGTAACATCTCCTCCCGGTTGAACAACCACCTTGTCCTCAAGGTGTAGATTAGGAAACGCGGCATGGATGTGGGTTGCAGGTTCCCAAGTGGCATCGTTAGGGGTCCCATAGGACCATTGGACCAACCACTGTTTCTCGAGTAGGCTGTTGTGTAGGACAGTCCTGAAATGGAGTCATCTTGATAGACTCGTGATAGCTGGTGTTCAACGAATATTCGGCCCAAGAAAGAAGAACAGTCCAGCGGTTGGGACGAGTATGACTGAAAGCGCAAAGGTACTGCTCAAGCTCGCAATTTATCACCTCCATCTGCCCATCTGTCTGGGAGTGGTAAGCAGTACACCGTTTCAATGTAGTTCCACTAAGAGTCATGAGTTCCGTCCAGAAGTTACTGAAAAAAACGGGTCGCGATCGGACACAATAGTAGAGGGGAAGCCATGATGTTTTGAGACAATATCTACAAATACAAATGTCGTGCGGTGAGCATTAAAATTAGCTGGTAAGGGTCCAAAATGTGCATACTTAGTCAAGCGATCGATGACCACCAATATAACAGACGTGCCACGAGAAGGAGGTAACCCGATGATGAAATCCATGGTAACCTCATCCCAAACTTAGGTCGGAATGGGTAGTGGTTGAAGAAGATCGCCTGATGGTTGTGTAGAAAACTTAGTCGTTTGGCATACGAGACAAGAAGCCACAAAATTACGGACGTCCCAACGCATCCTAGGCCAGTGAAACGATGAAACCAGTCACTGAAATGTACGATGCACACCCGTATGTCCAGCGGTCGGGGATGCTTGATACTCGCGTAACAACACGTGTTTGAGTGTAGAATGCTCACTGATGCATAGGCGGTGGTTGTAAAACAAAAGACCTTCACAAACTGAGTAAGGAGGTTGTAGACGACCCTCAGACGCGGCCTCATGGAAGCAGAGCAGGTCAGGTAGGGACCTATTCTCCGATCGAATGGTATCTATGATCTCTGGAATCGGTTGACAGTTAGTAAGAAATAGCTGAGCAGAAATGATGTCGTCTTCCTTGTAGGAGAGAGCATCAGCAATCTTATTAGCGACGCCCGATTTGTATTCTATGCGGAATTTGAAGCCCGTTAACTTCCGAATATAGAATTGTTGATCTGGAGTTTGAATGACCTGTTGCTGGAGTTCTCGGAGGCTTCTCTGATCTGTGCGAATGAGAAACTCACGACCAAGAAGGTATTGGCGCCATTTTTGGACGGACTCCACAATTGCGTACAACTCCCTGTGATAGGTGGACGCCGCTAGTCGATGGTTCCCAATTTTTTGCTGAAAAATGACAGAGGCTTACCATCTTGCAGGAGCTCCGCCCCAATCCCGAATGACGAGGCATCAATTTCGATGACTACAAGCTTGTGAAAATCGGGGAGTTACAGAACAGGAGCAGTGGTCATGGCTTCTTTGAGACAGTTAAAGGCCTTGGTTGCACGATCGGACCACACAAGTGCTTCCTTTTTTAAGAGATCGGTCAAAGGGCCAGCGAGTTAGGCGTAACCTTTAATGAACCGGCGATAATACCCCCTAAGACCCAAAAATCCCCGAAGTGGTTTGACCGTCTTCGGAATTGGCCAGTCCGTCATTGCTGAAATTTTGGAGGGATCGGCTCGGATGTGTCCGTCTGAGATTAAATGACTGAGATACTCAATTGATGATGTGGAAAAAGAACACCTCGAGAGCTTCACAAAAAATTGGTTATCAACAAGGAGGTCCAGGGCTTGAGTAAGGTGCGTCGCATGCAGTTTCAAAGAAGGATTGTAAATTAAGATGTCATCAAAAAACACAATAATAAATTGTCGAAGAAAAGGAGCAAAAAGTCTATTCATGCAAGCCTGAAAAGTTGATGGAGCATTTGTAAGCTCAAATGGCATCACCAAAAATTCGCAATGGCCCTCATGTGTTCGAAAGACAGTCTTGTAGATATCTTTGTCATGCATCCGAATTTGGTGATAACCGGATCAGAGATCAAGTTTGGTAAAGACCCTAGCCGCGCCCAATTTATCGAACAACTCGTCCGCCGTGGGGATAAGAAAATGGTCTGGTACTGTAGCAGCATTCAAAGCCTGATAATCAACACAAAAGCGGAATGACCCATCCTTTTTTTTTGACAAGTAACTGGGGCGAGGAAAACGGGCTTTGGCTTGGTTGAATGATTCCCTGCGACAGCATCTCTTGAACCAATCGCTCAATTTCTGACTTCTGGAAGTGTGGATATCGATAAGGCCTAACATTCACCGGAGGAGTGCCCGCCTATAAGTGAATCCAGTGGTCGAAGAGGCATCTTGGTGGTAGGCCCTTAGGCATGGGAAATACCGCCTCATGTTGTTCCAATATACGTTAAATGTAATCGGGTAGTTCCACTCGAAAATTTAGTGATGATGTTGGTGACAACGTTTCTGAGGACACCAATAATAACTCATAACATTCTAAAATTTCCCTTGTAGCCTGCAACGCATAAAAAATGGTGAAGTGACATCATCCTAGGAGGCTGTAGGTCACCGCGAACAAGAATAGGTTGATTCTCGCAATTAAACTCCAGGGTGAGATGGGCGTAGTCATGAGCTACCTGCCCAAAAGTTGTAGTCATTGAACACCCAATACGACATCTGGTTCGTGGATGGGTAATACATAAACATCAACTGAGGAGTGGCCCTGGATTAAAATCGGAGCGGCGACACACTGTGTTGTGCATGCTAAAGAGTCGCCGTTGCCCACGTACACACGAAATGGAGACATGAGTGACACTACTAAGTGCAATTTTTCCACCACACGTGGGTGCACAAAATTGTGCGGGCTCCCTCTATCAATAAGCACATCAATAGAAGAGCATGGATCGTGCCCTGTAATCGTAGGAACGTGAAGTACTTATGGGCTCGGAATAACCACCCATGGGGGTCTGAACCATCTGTTTTTGGGGGGTCAAGTCTGATTTTTGGAAAATGGCTGATGGAACCACTGGATGTATCGGCAGTAGGGTGAGGCGGTGGTGTTGGATGAGGGCTGAGAATGCCAGCGTCGTTTGGAACCGGGGTGGACGGAAATCCATGGATGTGCTAGGGTTAGATTCTATTCGATCCATGCGTTGCTGCAAAAGAGTATGGCTCCTCTGCATGGCCTGAACTTCCTGATGAATGGACAGGTGGTGGAGTTCAAGTTGCGCCGTCAAATCGGCAACGAGGGTTTCGGGGGGGACTGGTGGGTCGTTGTTAAATGAGATCGACATTTAAAGCACCAATGTTACGTTATTAGTAACCTGATTGCAGCTTTCGAGTAGCTACAGACTCCAAGAAGGGGGGTTAGGACAGAACTTATTATTGAGAAAGAAACCAGTCGACGACCAGTGAACGAAGGAGAAGCACAGTTCGAGAGAAAGAAGGATTGAGGAAGGGATAATGAATTTATTATTTGCTAATGATCTTCAACTGACGATTACACTTATTTAAAGAAGTTGTTACCCTGTCACAATGAACTACTTCAAATTAACATTCAAACAAGATAACTGAAAAGAAGATAATATCATAACTGATAAGAAGATAAGGATCTTTTTATTTTGAGACGTAATCTGCCATCCAACGAGGTCTTCTAGATGAACGCTGAGTTGTACGTCGTGAATCTGTTTGCTCCTTGATTGCAGGCTGGATGTCCGTAACAAAGTCTCCACACGATCGCATGCTTAGCAGTGATCACTCAGAAGAAGAACCCAGGATTATTGCTGAAGGTGAAATTCGGATCAAACTGGTCGTTCACGAAACTGAAATCGAATCCGGCCGTCGGATGGTTAGTGACGGAGGTTGCTGCAGAGATTATATCATTGAGCTCAGACCCCGAATTCTGATGGAGACTTTCGTCTCCTCCAAAACTATGGCGAACCCCACTTCTGGAAGGTGACATAAGCAAGGGAGAAAAGTTGCTCATGAAGCTGTTATCCGCCATGGAAGGAGAGAGCGTGCGAGGTTCAGGCTTCACGATGGATGTCGACGGGAAGTGGAAAGAATGAATTGACTGCTCGATGACAGAGTCCAAATCCTGCGATTGCTCTTGTTGATAAGAAGGAGATAGGACACGAGTGGCTTGGTTACATGTGTGACTTCTTAGGTAGGTGATCTCCAAGATTGTTGGGTCATAATCAGATCTTTGAACTTGTTTTGTCGCCAAGCAACCTTGGACTTTTCGATGGGTACACCTGTAATACCCTCTGCAAGCACACGTCTTTCGTTATTTATGTTTCGAAACAAAGAAAGAACAAGAAAAGATAGAGATCCAACCTCGGATATTTGGTTCCAACAATGTCTTTTTGTCCGTATTTTCTCCAACTAAACCCATCATCAAGAGAACCTTCCACTCCCATTCCTGGATCAACTCGAACTTGCATCCGCCTTGGAATATTCTTCCTGTCAGATTATTACACCAACACAAATAGGTTCGACCAATTCATTGAGATTCAGAACTGTATTACATGTGTGAAGTTCATATCACATTTTACCTATTCTTGGACCCATCTATGACGTCGTGATCGAAGTCTTCACTCCGGGAATGTCCAGTTAGAGATGGCGGCGATTCAGACATTGGAATGGGAACTGATGTTCCTGACCCTGAACTGCTAAAATTTACAATTGATAGTGACTTATCGTAAGAATTCAGGATCCTTTGTAGCAACATTTCGAAAGTTTCTCTCGAAGAATATGGCACGTTGAGATGGACTTGGAGCTGTCTAGCTAGCTCTCTTCCCTTTCTCAACTCAGCCGTCAGATTCTTCAGTTCGCAATCTCCCATTTTCTCAATGCAAAAGAATGGGAAGAAAAAATGATTTGACCCAATATAAAAGTAGTTTCTGATATACGATCGATATATACTTGGAAATAGGACTTGCGGTACGAATAAAATCACCAGAACTTACAGGTAAAGAAGGGATAGGTTTAGGAACAACAAGAAGCCAACATGATTTTTGAGAATGAAATCGAAGCTCTGCAACCAATAAAAGAACTTGGAAGCTGATCACTATGATGCAGGAACCGGAATACTAATGAAAATACTAAAAGAGGTAGCCAAAGCTGGCATGAAATCGAAAAGGGTTAAGTGTAAATTTCTTGATATGGTAAGAGGATTATAATGGAATAAATATAAGGAAAGAACATGAAGAAACAAGGAAGATAGCATTTTGAACGTCGAGTGGAAAAAGTAAGGGGAAGGTTGACTGAGGAAAAAAGATTAGTGACTATGGCTTCCTGTTTTTGGTTAAGACCGGTCTTTGGTCATAGGAAACATCTGATTCAAAGCAAAAGGAAAGTCCAATTTGATCATCTCTTCTACTCTTTGACCCCAATGAGACGCATTGCTCATAAAACTATGTTATAACTTAAAATTAAGTAGGTTAATGATAAAACTTTCCATGCTTAGAGATCTTAAATTATTTTCACTCGGATTCAATTCTACTTAAAATCAACCAATTAACTTAGAGTTGATCAGATTAATATCAAATTTAAAGTAAGTCTTTTCAAGTTATTGAAAATGTCGAACAAATTTTGAAATTTGAAACTACCCGTTAAAAAATAAAGTATTTTTAGAACACTAGCATATAAAATATTGTTAGAATAAAAAAATTTCATAAACTAAAGTTTGGATTTTATGGAATTAATATGGAGTTGAAATAATGGGTACAAAGTAATTAGACATATGGTCATTGTTTGTCAAATACACGTAATTGTTTTTAAAAATTGTTAAATATATGTATAATAGTTTACAAATTAGGTATTTTAAATAAATTATTTTATAAATTAATGGTTTAGGGTAAAATAATAAATTTAGTTTAATTAATATTTATAAGTCCTCCAAATCACTAAAATAATAAATAATTTCTTAATTATAACTCAAATTTGAAATATTTGAATTGATAAATAGACTAGGGCAATTCTATTAATTGAATCATCGTCCTAACATATCAAACATTGAAAATGCAAGATTCTAGTAAGGATGGCAATAGACCGTTAAGTCCGAAATCAAGCTTGAGCCCAACTTGTCCCGATCTAACATGATTTTATTTTATAAATTAAAATAAAATACAAATTTAAGAATGCTAAAATTGATATTATTATTTTCTTGTTCATAAAATGAATTGCATTTTAAAGATAATAATTAATATTCAAAACTCATAATCGTTTTTATGAATTTTTTAAGTGTTTCAAGTATTATAAATTATTTAAAAGGGACTTTAATTGAAAAAGAAAGACACCGCGTTAGGTAAACCGCAACGAGGGGTCGTTCTTCGCTTCCAGATGTTGGTTTTACACGACCTTTTGTTGATTCAGAGAATCTTCAGGCGTGTGGAATAAGGTTAAATGGAATTGGACTCATATATTGCCGAGTGCTGACCCTTTTTGGAACTCCTTTGAAACTGGACTTAGTCAGAGGCAGGCTCAGCAAATTAAACTCGGCCCAACTAAGTTCAGCCTAGTTTAAAATTTAGTCACGACCTCTTTTTTCTCATAATAATATTATTTTAGTCCAAATATTTAAGAAATTTAAAAGGATGTCTTTTTAAAAAATAAAATCAAAATGACATCTTGCCCAGACCGAGTTTGAGTTATCTATTTAGATTGTCGGACCAAATAGGGCTAAGAGGAGGCTCGGCCTAACTCAATTCATTATTAAGCTTAGTGAGAGAGCAAAATAGGTAAAACTTAGTAAGGGTTTAATCAATTCAGATCTAATCAATTATAATTTAATTTAGACTCTAAAAAATTATTTTAGATTCAAACTTGAAATTTAAGATGTCTGAATTAACCCAACTCATTATGAATCCTAATGAAGTATTGGTACGCTTTTTTACTTGGCCTTTTGATGGTAGAAAGTTGACAATTCAAATTTGTTCAGTTTCTAGTTATTATTAGCAGTACTTTGTTGCATTTGACTGAAAAATGATATTTTTGTAGCAGGTTTTTTTTAACTGAATCTAAACTTAAATCGAACCTGACTCGAGCTTCAATTTTCCAGTGGTTACGATCAATGGCTTAGGAATACTTCTCAAGTCATCGTTCATTTTCATATACCTTTCCTTTTTCCTTAAACAAACCAAAGATATTTGAGAATCAACCATGACTCGAGAAGGTTCCTTTTTCCTGAAGTAAACCAAAGATATATGAGAATGTAAATTACTTAGTTTATCTCTTATCGCTACATTGATTGGTTACACATGATAAAACACACACAACCTTGGTATGTATTAGTTCCCACATTTGTGGAAGTACTTTGACCATGCAGGTGAAGGCTACTGCTATAGCAGGACTTGTTATAGTGTTGTTCATTTTGATTGCTTCAGTTTCAACATTTGCATTTCAAGAATATAATCGCCAATCTACATATATTCCTACATATATTTTGTTATAGTGTTGTTCTTACATATATTCCTGCTTTGATTTAGTTGAGTGTATGACTCAAACTTTTCTTCATCAACACTAAATGATTGTTGAGTGTATGACTCGAACTCTTCTTCATCAACGATAAATATTGGCTTATTTGTTAAGGAATCTAGGGTTAAACTACTCAAGGCAAACATTTAATGCTCTAATTAATGCATGTGTTTTTGCAGGTTTTTTTGGTGGACAACTCAACCATTTCTTATGACTTAAATTAGCTTATGGTGTAAGGCAAAGGTGTGAGAGTTTAAGCATTATAAATACATCTTGAGCCTCTCAATTTTTCATGCATGAAAGCACTAAGAAACTTGCAAAAATTTAAGTTTATCTTTACTATATTAGCTCAAATCTTTATTAAATTTCATTTTAGGAGAGAGTTTTATTTTGTGAGATTATACACAAAATTTATATCTTCATTATACTTAGAGGATTTAATTTGTACTCTTCTCCGTTATAGTGAATTTTTTGCTCATCGTTATTTGTGAAGTATCCCAACTTGGGTAAGCCACGTAAATCCTTAGGTCTCAT
>JANZXP010000007.1:29063104-29077809 GCA_027576715.1 Erythroxylum flavicans | reverse complement strand
GCCGACTGTATGATGACAAATTTACATACGGATATGGCACCGGTCGGTAAATTTAGCGACGGACTATATTAGACGGTTGGTAACTTTTCCGTTGATTTTACAGACGGATGGGCATTTCGGTCGGTAATATTACCGACAGTGCAGACTATGGTCGTCGGTGAATTTAGCTACGGCCAAATCACCGACGTTTTCTCCCATCGGTTTATTCCGTCGATAATTTTGTTTATCGACGGTATATTGGTTTTTTCCGTCGGTAAGTTCCATCTGTAATTCACTATTTTCTTGTAGTGGTACTTCCTCTTTAAGTGTGCTTATTAACGGTAATCCTAATACTCTAATCAAACCAGCAAAAGGGATTCGACAAGATCTATTCTCACCTTATTTATTCACACTTACTATAGAGGGGTTCTCCAGAATATTAAGTAGACTTACTTGCAATGAAAATTTCCAATTTCACCATAAATGCAAGGAACTAACGTTTACTCACCTGTTATATGTGGATGATTTGATTCTCTTTTATAGAGCCGATACTCACTCAATTAATATCATAATGCAAGTACTTGGCATGTTCGCAGACTGGTCTGGATTAAAATAGGACCCCGAGAAGAGTTGTTTTTTGGTTTCAGATGACGTAAGGATTCATGCGGACATTAAAAGCATTACAGGACTCAACAATAGTTCAATGCCATTAAAATATTTGGGGGTTCCTATCATGGCATCTAAGCTAAAGTTAAGGAACTGTTTACCGATTATCGAAAGAATGAGGTCTTAGGTTATGGCTTGGCAAAATTGCTTCCTCTCTTATTTAGCTCGACTCACACTAATCATTTCAGTTCTCAACAGTCTCCATAGACATTGGGCTGCTCATATTGCCTTACCTCAAAAAGTTATCAAGGAGCTGGAAAGAATCATGAAATCCTTTCTTAGGACGGGTCAGGTAGGAAATTCCATAAAGCGCGAGTGAAATGGTAATAGGTTACGATTCAGAAAAAAACATGGTGGCCTTGGGATTATTCCAATCTCTAATATGCAGAAAGTTTCAATGCGTAAAAGGTTATGGAAGTTATACACTGATAGTAATGCCTGATGGACAAAGTGGATACATGAAATATATTTAAAAAACTCCAACTTTTGACAGGTAGATTACTCTCGGGAGGGCTCTTGGATAGTAAAATAGATGATGCAGCTACGTGCTACCATCTACCCACACATTAAAGCACAATCGAAAATGGTGAAAAAACATACACTACAGGAAAAATCTGGTTTTGCGACGGATTGACGGAAAATATAAACATTTCGTTAGTAACTAAAATTACCGACGGAATTTTTCAACGGACAAAGGCATCGTATAAATAGTCGTTAAAAGTTACTGACAGAAAAATCAAACCGTTGGTAAATATACCGACGTTTTAATTTTTCTGTCAGTAAGTTTTGTAAAACGTTACTGATGGTTGTTTTCTTTCTGTCGGTCGACGGCATCTTTCTGTCGGTAACAATTTAGCGATGGGATTCATTATTCCGTCAGTGATGATCGACGATATCGAGTTTTCCGTCGGTAAATTAACATCATTTTATCAACGGAAGTTTGGGATTCCGTTGGTAAATCTGCCAGAAAGTTTTTTAAAAAAATAATACCGTCAATAAATTTTATTTGATGATGTTATTGTTGATGCATAATTTAACAGTTATGAATTTAATAGTATACATTTAATTTGTTTAAACATAAATTTGATTGATGATATAAAATTTAAAATATCTTAATTGATCATAAAAACATTACATTATACATAATAAGTATTTGTAATTAAAATGAAATGACCAAAAATACACTATTGATCTGGTGACGACAGATGCTCTAGTTGGTGCGATGAGGTACTACCCCTCCCTTTCAATTGATCCATCTCATTACGGAGCTGAGCTATGTACTTCATCGACTGTTGTAACTGAGTTGCCAATATTTGCACTGTGCTTCGAAGCTCTTGGACTTCATTAGTTTTGGGCCGCCTAGTAGATGCTGATGTACTAGACATGAAGGATTGCGAATAACATGTATTCGCAAATAAACCTAAGCCAAATATCCTTCCACGACGATCCCTACCACCCACTACATGAAGATAGGTTTTAGCCTCATCAACATCTTCAAACTGTTGAAACTGTCGTTGAATGCTTTCTTGTATTTGGTCCTATCAGCAGGCAATGTTTATATTAGTAAGTGATAATTATTAAGCATTAGTATTAAATCATAAATTTCACGTACATTTAAACGGCTGTTGACGAATGTCATATCGTCATGCTTCTTAGTGTGAGTGTGTAAAAAGAGCTGATGGGGTGTAGGCCTCATGCTCGTAGACTTTTCTTGCATATGAATAAAATGTTATAAGTGAACTAGAGTTTATAAAAATTTCGGTAGAGTTTTCTCTATTTTTATGATATCTACATCCTGTTAAACAAAGAAAATAACTCAACAACACAATCATATATGGCACTAGACATTTATAACATCGTCATTCTCAACAAGAAACACATATTTTAATTCCAAAATTCACACATCAAATTCAATTGAAATACAGCAAAGTAAAGAAATGAGAATATAAACGTAAAGTGTAGATACTTACAAGTCTCTCTGCATGCTCGTGGTGGGTAATAGATCCTCCCATATGTACAGGAAGACTCTCCCCCCCGGTCCTCCACGTCTGTTGATCGAATTACGCTCTAAAATGAACATTGCCTTAGGTGATGTCCAATATTGCTGCCAACGACTCCATATTTCTTCAGAAATATAAGGCGGTCGTATACCAGCCCTATGTATCGCAGTAACAAAGTTTTGATAACGTGTACGTGCTCGTCTCTCCCATACTCTATAAATGATCATGTCAAATTGAGACTCCCAAAAAAATTCTTTCTGAAACAAAAGAAAAAGAATTCGATAAATACTTATGATGTAATAATATTTATCTAATTAATGTATAAAACTGCTATTAAAAAAGAAAATAATAATTTTTTTACCTCAAACTCGTGATAGTAAAATTCCTTTGTCACTTGAGAGATATTGTTCCATACATAACTCTCAAAATCAATCTTCTCCTTGAATTTGGATGTCATGTTTCTTGAGCACAGTCCAGATGAAATCAACCTAATATAAAAACAAATAAATTTATACCATTTTTAAAATTTAAACCTATAACTTAATTATAAATATATAGTGTTTCATATATTTTCACTTACATATTATTGATAATTATGATGTAAGTTCTTCCATCAGGTCCCTCAGCTCTAGGCTGGTGGCCGCCTCCTTCATCCGCATTGTTTACCCCTAATATCTCTATCGATATAGGGGTAATGGATGATGTAGGGGTGATAGATGGTTTACTAGTAGGTACGGTAGGTGATGCCTCATTTGCAAGTGTAGTAGCTGAAGGGGGAGGAGGTGATTAAGCTCCAACTGCTACACCATGAGATGCTTCACCTGTACAGTAAGTACCTCCGAATCATTATTTAAATCTTGATCGCATCAATACTGTCTTCTCTTTAGTGGCATATTTCAACCTGAAATTAATACTTGATTGAATTTTGTAGAAATATTACAATTTGATTTTAATATTTTATACAATATATTGAAAAGGAAATAATTGATTACTTGAATATAATATCCAATTACGAACACAAATTAATCACTATCACTTAATTGTAAATCAAAATCATCTTTTTCTGAAGAATTTGAATCAAACTCAGGCTCTTCTTCAGATCTTTGACCTTCCTCATCCTCTCTAGATAAAATTTCAACATATTCATTACATGGATTATTCAAAGGTTCGTTATCCTCGTATACGACAGATGCATTTATTTTATAAGCATCTTCCTAAAACGCTTCACTTTCAATTCTTTGTTCTTCTTTTCTACATGATTCAAAAACACCTTTAGATTTAACTTTGCAAACAACCAACCAATTTGACTTATCTTGTCGTAAGCTAGGAAAAAGGACATAATATACCTGGATCGCTTGCATTGCCAACAAGAAAGATTCAAAATGTCCAAATCTTCTTCGCTTGTTGATTTTAACTAGATTGTATCGGCTATGCACTTTTGCACCAATATTTGGAGTTGGATCAAATCAGTCACGCTTAAATATCACGCTTCGCTTTATTGGCAATACAGGGTACTCAATGTCAAATATCTCAATAATTTTTCCATAGTAATCCATTAATTCTTCCTGTATGCAAACTCCACTATTTATTGTTGCCATGCTATGACCATGATATTCTGTATGATATTTGTATCCATTAACAAAATACACCGGATATGATTTAATAGTTCACACAGGTCCCTTCGCAAGATCACATATGAACTTGTTCTCAATTGAATTTTCTAAGGCCTACAGAAAAGAAAATACTAAATTAAAACTACGATCTTGTGGATTGAATATTTAAATCTTATAATTCAATCATTTTAAAGTACGTAAGTGAAAACTTACATACTACTCGAACCATCGAGGAAAGTGTCTTCCAACTTCTTTATTGATATCATCTTGTGTTTTGTCAGGCATGAGCTCACGTAATAATTCCTCATATAATCTAAAAACATTATTACACATGTTCAGTTATGAGTAACACTAAAATTCAAATGACAAATAATCTATTTCAACTTAATACATGAAAGGTTGAACCTCTTGACAGTTCAATAAAATATAATGACAGGAAGCCTCAATTTTTTCCTCCGTTAATATTCTTCTTGTCAAACGTCCATATGTTCGTCCAGGATATGTGAAAATGGATAAATTATCATCAGCATCAGTAGTTTTTCTCCCGTCATCATTACAAAGAGTTTTTCTTTCTCTTGTGTGAACACGCGGCTCAAAGTAATGTGAACAAAATGTACTAGCTTCCTTTACTAAATAAGTATTACATATCGAATCTTCAACTCTAGTCTTATTTTTTACATTTTTTTCAAGTGATGCAAATACCTATAGGAGCGAATAGAGTTATACGATTTTAGTTATGAAAACATGATATGACATCAATTACAATAATTTTGTGTTAAATTACGTACCTCTCAAATGGATATATCAGTTTCAATATATATTGCTTTTTTATATGAAAATGACCAAGTGAAAGTAAGCTTATTGCTTGGCTAATTATGGGTCCACTGTGTACATTGTCTTAAAGAAACAAAGATAAACAAAAAGAAAAGTGAAAATAAACTGATTGTGTACTCCCATATACTTTATTTTCTAATCCTCCGAACAGTTTCTACAAGTGTTCTAATGGTCATGAACCTTGTCCTTGACCAAAATTAAGAAAGATTAAGAAAAGGCAGCTCTTTTTGTAATGCGTTTTTAACGTACTTCGAAATGATGATAGCATATTCTTCAGATACAACAAAAGACAAACGTAAACCCACCCAAGTTAAGGTTATTACACCTAGATATGACTAAGCTACACGTAAGTTATTGAAACTGATGTTTGCTTATCTTCCACTTGCTACTAATTTGCATATAATTAGTCCATTCAATTGATTAAAAGTAGTTGTTCCCATAGATAGTCTAATTAGTAAAACTTGTCTTTTGTTGCTTACTAATCTAAATATCTCGTAACTAAGTTGTGATTAAAAAGTTAGATATACTAGAAAAATAACAATTAAAAGTTTTATGTTAGAATTTTCGTTTAATTGCTATATTATTCTTAACTTATATTTTCTTAACAAGACATTACGTGTATTTCCTTTTTCTAGCTTTCTAAGCTAGTTATTCTTTTGTGACAGTCCTTTTTAGATTCGCCAAAATGTAGTTCCGCGTATATATATACTATAGGCTAAAGGGTGTCTCATTTTTATAAGAAAATTTTAACTGGAATATACAATCAGGAAAAAACATTAAAAAATCTGGGATCATGATCAGGAACAGCAAATGATTTGTGTATATTAAGCAGCTCGTTTGATCTGGCACTACCGTAATTTTTTATAAGAACAAAAGTCAAGGACGATAAATCAAAGATCTTCCGATTGCATCCACAACTTTGTTCACAAGTTTGTAAAATTTGCGGTCCACAGGTTAAGTAAGGACGTAGACACGATGATAAGTAAAAATTATAGCATATTTTACACCTATATTTATATTATTGTAAATTATTTACCTAACATATTTGGGTTAAAATTGCTACATTTTACTATTATTAATATAAGACATTTAATTCCATATTTTATTTTAAAAAGGGGCTTAAATTGCATTTAATATTTTTTTAATGTTTGGTGGACTTAATGAAAAGAATCTAGAAGAAAATCTAACTCAAATTGAAGTTAAGCCAGAAGAAAGTACCAACACAAAGAAATAGCCCAGAAGAAAAATAAACAACACCAAGCTGAACTTGAAGGTTACTTAATAGAAAGCAATTATGTTAGCAACTGTCAATTTTTCGTAATTAAAACTTGAGCAGAAAAATCAAATATACAACAAGTAAATCAACAACCGAAATTTGGTAACTCAGTTGGGCACACCTGACCTACGACTGTGCGGCCCTCACCTAGTTTAATCAACTTTCACCGAAGTACAATAGTTTTATACAAGACTTTACTGAACCGACACCATTTAACCCTTGACAATATCCACCTATTCTCAAACCCCATGAAAATATTTCACTCCTAATAGCATGACCATCTCGTGCTAACATCAACAAAAGATTTTTACAACACCAAATGATAATAAAGATGAAAACAAATCTCAAGTGATTAAAACAAGAACAATGTAAACAAAGTGACACTTGAGTCAAAAAAACTCCCCTATATGCGCAGCGTCATCAACCCGAAACTATGGGAAGTTGTCTGACAAGAATTCTACTATGAACATTCGAAATAATCACTTAAGTATTCCACACACAACAGCCACAAAAATCATCAAACGAACATATGTTTCATCACTGAAACATCACAAAAGATACAACTGCAAAATTGATTATGTTTTTTGCACATTTTTCCCTCACAAAAAAAATAGAGCAACTATCCAATTAATTCACATTGTGTAGAGAAACGCAGCTGCCAAAGATAGCACAAATCACCGATGAATCCATTGCATATTTATCTCAAATTGTTCCCGTGCATATCCAATAAATCCTATCTTCTTTAAGATTTTATTTCAAGTAGGATTCCATTCAAATCTATCTTATCCAAGATAATGAAATCATATCCTGAGTGAACTTCTTATCACTTATCAAATATATCTAACTACAAGTAATACCCAAAATAATTAATTAGATATCTGAGGCGTCATTGGACATGAGAAGTTATAAGCTATACCATTGTTATCACAAAAGTCTTCAAACTTTCTGTTATCAAATTCACCTTCATGATCGCTTCGAATTGAAGTAATGCAGTATCCTTTTCAAAAGCATTATCCTTATTTGATAGAAAGTAAATCCATGTAAATCTGGAATAATCTTCTACTAGAACAAAACTATAATGTTTACCACCAAAACTTTGAGTCTAGTAGGACCAAATAAATCTATACGCATAAGTTCAAGTGGTTGGCTAGTAGTCACAATATTTTTAGGATGAAAGTTACTTCTAACTTGTTTACCTTTTAAACAAGCCTCACAAATCTGATTGCTTTTGAACTTTAAGGTCAGTAGTCCTCTTACTAACTTGTTTTTGGACAATTTTCATAGAGCACTCATGCTGGCATGTCTGAATCTCTTGTGCCAAATAAATGAATCATTTTATAGAGAGACCAAACACTTAACATTTTGTGAGGACATGTCTTCTAGTTGAACCAATATATATTCTGATTTCTAGGACCAACAAATACAATATTATCATTATGAATATCAACTATTTCACAATGAGGTGCATAGAAAATGACTTTGCAACCTTTGTCACATAACTGACTCACACTCAACAGATTATGTTTCAAACCATCAATGAAGCAAATTTTATCAATGGAGGTAGAGTTATAATTACCAATTTTACCAACTTCGATGACTTTTGCTTTATTTTTGTCTACAAAGACAACATTACCTTCATATTTTCTTTTAATGTAGTTGAAGTATGATTTTTCACTTATCGTATGTCTTGAACAGCTACTATCAACAACTCATTGATTTTCTCTTGTCTCTGTTTTGAAACACATCTACAAAAAAATATTATCTCATTTTAGGTACTCAAATTTTTTTTGGGTCCTTCCAGGTTAGTAGCTTGACCTTTCAGTCTCCAAATATACATTTGAGATAATTTCTCCATTTTACAAAGTTACAAGAATGACTAATATGACCATGTCTACTACAGTAGAAACATAAAATAGATGAGTGAGAATTAATATAATTTCTACCATGTATTGGGCTCCTGCTATTTTGACTATAGCTACTGCTGGATTTGACAAACAAATTCTTATTATTATTTTCAATGTATCCTATTCCTACCTGATCAAAAACACATTTACCCTTACCAAGCAATGCATCAAGGTTGTTCCTTTCATCAACAAAATTTGCTAGATCTTTTTCTAGAGATAAGATCTTTTCAGCACTTTTCTCTTTCTCAAGTTCTAAGGTAGTGACTTTTTCTTCCAACTGTCTCTCTTTTTCAAAATCATTTTTTAGCAATGTATTTTCCAACATAGCTATTCTTTCTTCCAGTGCTTCCTTTTCAGAGACCTTTTGCTTATACTCAACTTCAAGAGACATATTCATGGTCGCAGATTCTCATTTATTGATTCCAATAATTTAATCTTACTCTTAAGAGAAGCATCATTCTCTTGAGCTTTTTAACTTCTTTGAAATATTTCACTGTCAACCTTTTGTACTGATGATACAATTCATAATATGCATTTTTCAATTCATCAACTTCAATATCAAAGTCAGAATAGTATACCTCATCATCTCTTGATTCAACCATGAAGTAGACATTGTTAACTTGCTCAGTTCATCTTCTTCAAAGCTTTCAAAATCCTTGTCAGACCAATATGCGATCATATCTTGCTTTCTAGGTTTCTTGTTTTCTATTTTATCCTTTTGAAGGAGAGGACATTCGAGTCTAACATGCCCAGGCTTCTTGCAGTGGTAGCATATGATTTGTGTATTGTTACTGCTGTTACTGCCTTTTGATAGGGGCTTGCTGTTTGTAGTTTTCATGTTTCCTTCTCTTTTCTTTGTTAACTTCTTTTTGTATAAGTGTGTGCATTTTCTAATCATGAAGTTGAATTCATCATCTCCATCTATCTGCAACTCAGTGTTGCTTTTATCATAGTTTGATTCATCAGTTGCTTTTAGTATCATTCCTTTTCTGTAGAAGGATCTTTCATCTCGCCTAAGCTCAGTTTCATGGATCATCAAATTTTCTCATAGTTAGTCGAGTGAAATAGTGTTTGGATCCTTTGTCGTTTCTAGAGTTGTAACCTTAGGTCTCCATTCCTTTGGTAGTGACCTTAGAATCTTCATTACGAGCTCATCATTGGGAAATATTTTTCCCAGATTCTTCAAGGCGGTAATGATGTTGTTGAAGCGTTTGAAGAATTCGTCTATGGTCTCCCCCTGTTTCATGCCAATAATTTCGTATTAATGTATTAAAAGACTTATTCTATGTTTCTTTACTTCATTCGTCCCATCAAAGGTAACTTGAGGTTTGTCCCACATTTCTTTTACTGTAGAGTAGTAGGATATCTTTTCATTTTTTTAGAGACAATGCACATATCAGTTGATGTTTTGCCTTAGTGTTTAGTTGTTTATTTCTCCTGTCAGCATCAGTCCATACTTCTATGCTATCAGAAGTGGGAATTGTAAGATCCAACTTTAATTGCTTCCTATATTTCGATATTTACACATTAGAGATATATAGTCATTCTCTTTCTAGCGAGCTTTTCTTAAAAATAAGATTAAAGAATATCAAATTAGCGGTTCAAAAGAAATAAACTTTCGAATAAAGAGAGAGAAAATTACATGCCCCACATATCATCATTATTACCGTCACCGTCACCGTCATCCACCTTTATATTCTGCTGCTTTATATGAAAATGACCAAGTGAAAGTAAGCTTATTGCACATTGTCTTCAAGAAACAAAGATAAACAAAAAGAAAAGTGAAAAGAAACTCATTGTGTACTTCTCATATACTTTATTTTCTAATCCTACGAACGGTTTCTACAAGTGTTCAGTGTTCTACTGGTCATGAACCTTATCCTTGTACAGTAACTTAAGCACGGGATTGTACAGAATCAACTTCTAAGACCAAAATTAAGAAAGATTAAGAAAAGGCAGATCTTTTTGTAATGCGTTTTAGCGTGCTTCGAAATGATGATAACATATTCTTGAGATACAACAAAAGACAAACGTAAACCCACCCAAGTTAAGGTTATTACACCTGGATATGACTAAGCTACACGTAAGATATTGAAACTGATGTGATGTTTGCTCATACTCCACTCTCTATTAATCTGCATGTAATTAGTCTAATCAATGGATTCAAAGTAGGAGTTGTCCCCTATAGATGGTCCAATTAGTAAAACTTGTCTTTTGTGCTTACTAATCTAAATATCTCGTAACTAAGTTGTAACTACAAGGATAGATATACTTGAAAAATAGCAATTAAAAGTTTTATGTTAGAATTTTCGTTTAATTGCTATATTATTCTTAACTTGATCTTTTCTTAACAAGACATTACGAATATTTTCTTTTTCTACCTGGACCCTAATTAACTAAAACAATCAGAAATATTTAATTTTCGAAGCTATTTATTCTTCAGATTCTGAGTGTATGGACAGTCCTTTTTAGGTTCACCTTAATGTATTTACACACATATATAAACTATTAGCTAAAGGGTATCTCCTTTTTATAAGAAAAATTTAACTGGAATGTATAGACAGGATAAAACATTCAAAGTCTAGGATCATGATGAGGAGCAACAAATGAATTGTATATTATGCAGCCTACCACAATTTTTTATCATAACCAAAGTCAAGGACAACAAATCAAAGATCTTCCAAATGCATCCACAACTTTAAAAAGTAGTCCATAATTTTGTAAAATTTGCGGCCCACAAGATAAATAAGTACATAGACATCTTGATAAGTAGAAACTATAAAATATTTTACACCTCTATTTTATATTATTTTAAATTATTTACATAGTACATTTGAGTTAAAATTGCTACATTTAATAACTTAAGTCATTTAATTCCATATTTTATTTTAAAAAAGGTTTAAATTGTATTAAATATTTTCTTGTACACTTGCTGGACTTGATGAAAAAAATCTGAAAAAAATCTGGCTCAATTTGAAGTTCAACCTTGAAGAAAAATCCCAAAACAAAGAATCAACCCAGCAAAAAAATAAACAGCATTAAAATCCAACAGCAGTAGCCAAAACGACACAGTAACAAGAGGAGGAGAAGAGTAGCAGAATGCATATTAGTTTAATTTACCTTAATAACTCTTATTTAATTATACCTAAATCTTTTCGATACATAATGTCCTTTAATCTTATTTAAAATTTTTTAATTTTATTTGATTTTTACAGTAACGGTTTAATATCGGTTGAATCCTTAAACTTTAAATCTTTTATCTTATCGGTTTAATTTTTAGTCTAATTTTTAAAATAATGAAATTAATTACTTTTAGTAGGTGAAGTCCTTAATGTTGGTTCAAGCATCTTATTGATTTCACCCTTAAAAGGGTTAATTATTAATTTTTTGATTTGAAAATTTTTAATAGAAGTCACCGGCATTGATTGCTCTAAGTCAGGACTCTTACTTAATTCTTAATGCTACCAACTTTTAATCTAAAAGATTAAAAAAATTATATGTGAGGATTATAGTTAATAATTATAAAGAACTTTTTTTTTGTAATAAATGTGTGGTGTATGCAATTTCCTTTTTCTTTGTTGGGAAAGATTTTTTTTTAGTGCTTTGTGGAGCACTTATTAATTAATATTTTATCTCTTCAAGTATATATCTTTCTTTATGTTCCAAGTTGAAAGATTGCTAGTGGGCATCCAACAAAATTAGGTGACTGCAAAGAGAAGATTCAAGTTAGGCAAGTATCAAATGGCAATGAAGAGGTCATGGCTCAATAGTCCAAAGAGAACTTGCAGGGAATGAGAAGAATGACGCTTTTTGTTTCTATCAAAAGAAAGTTGACGGTAAGTCAAGATAAAGGAACAATTATGAGATGCAAATATTCATTCAGAATATATGTTTTATGTTTTACTTTATCCTCTGGTGCTTTGGCTGCTATGTCGTTTTCTATCTTGTCTTCTGTGTTTTGCTACTCTTCTCCTGCTATATAAAAAAGTTGCATTTTTTAGTATTTTTACAGTTGAAAATTGAATCGATTTAATTTTTTAATTATTGATTAATATTGATGACTTTTTACATTAATATAAATTAGTTCTAATTTATTTCAATTTTTATAATTTAAAGAAACATCCATCAAATAAAATGGTTGGATATACATAAGCATGTATACCATCCTACTCATACGTGCACACAATGTATATATACATCCTTATCAACTTATTATAGCTTTATCCATTATATTATAATTTACAACCTAATATGTTAGCTTTATTTTTATTAGGTTTTTAAGTAATTGAATTATAATTTCTGTAATATAGACAAAATCTCACCTGATCTATTCATTATTTTTTTAAAAATAAAATAAATGGTATTAATACTAGCAAAAGTTGCAATGAATCACTTACTCTGCCTACAAATTCAAAATCCTCTAATAGAAAAAAAAAACATATATGAATTGATTATAGCAAATCAACTTGGCTAAATGTCTAATGTTTGTTGTTGGCAATAAATATTGCACTTATAAGCAGTTGATCAAGCCATTATAATGAACTAATTGACTAGTAATTCTCTTATTAAGCACTCAAAAAGACAATCTTTTTTAAATATGTGGAGTCTTTATTTTTATCTCAAAGAGATCGACTATAATTGACTTCCTATCCATTACTAATTCTCTTACCGCGAACTGTTTGACAAGATTATTTTACCTTTTTGTATTCCATGCTAGAATGATCATTTAAGGGAAATACTCATTTATTCTAGCTTTCCTTCTGGTTGATCTTCTTTTGAGGTTAGGAGAGCTCTCATGAATTCTTTATACTATCACAACAATTCTGTCATTTTGTGATTGTATCATCAGCAGGTTACATGTTGAATCATTGTCTACTAGACCAGGTTCATCTTCTATCTCTTGTTCCACTGATTGTGAATCTTGTGTCATCTTCACGATAACTTCAAAGCAGGTGTATATAAAGGTTTTAAGTTAACAAAAGGCACGGTACCGAATATATATATTTTAACTAGAACGCAGTCAAATTAAGACTATCCCATTAAGAAGAGATGATTAAGCTTAAACTTAAGAAATCTGAAGCATGCGTTGGCAGAAAGTGGAATTTCTCCTGTGCATCTTCCGCTTGCAAAATCTCTAAAAAGGGTTTTGCAGAATTTTCCTCCTTTTTTGTTATTCTGATTTGATGATTTGACATGAAGTAATTAATCGGAATATGCAAAATTTGAGCTACTTTGTCTAGAAGACAGGAACGAGTCACTTCATGAAATTTCTCAAGTTTAAGTATGTTTTACATTCACTAAATCTCTTTAGAAATTTTAAAAAAGTAGTAATACTTTTATATATTTTAAAATATTCTTATTATTTTAAATTATTTTAATTTTTAATGATATTAGAAACTTTTTTCAAAAACAATGATTAAATGTTGTGAAGTTATTTTAATAAAAATTATTTATGTAACTAATTATGGAATATGCATTGACATATAATTTTATTTATTTAAAAATGTTCTTAATATTTTAATTATTTTAAATTTTTATGATATCAACAATTTTTAAAACAAAAATTTTAATTATTTTAGTAGAGGACATCGTGTGACTGAATTTTGTACGTGACTAGAACATGTCCATATGGAAACAACATAGATTTAAAATCTCAGCACTAACAAATATGAAATGCAGCTCACATAAACTTTTTTTTTCTTTTATATGATTGAACATATAAATGTTAGGGACTCTCTTATGATTTAACATATCAGGACAAATTTGCAGTTCTTTTTTTAGCAGAAAGTGATTATATAGCGAAGGTCTATTGGTATAGGAGGCCTCCTCCTCCACTTTTAGACTTGCTCTGGTGTACATATAAAACTAAAAAGCACTCGTATTCGAGTGAGTAAATGGCATCCGCAGATTTACAAAGCATTCCACTGTGAAATATTCTTCTCTCTCACCAATCCCACCAATGTCTATAAATCCCCGACGAGTGCTCATCAATATTCCATAACACACATCATTGTTTCTGTTAGCTTAAGCACTCCTCTCCTGAAGTTGGCAAACCGTTTGCTTGACTTCAGAGAGAATCTTAATCTTCAAGAGTTACACATAAAATGGCAATTCTTCGCTTGGCAGTAGGAGTCATAGGTACTTTCTTATTTTGCCTCCTTTTTTTTTTTCACTTGTTCGATTTGTTTAACCTAACCTAACACGTATCAACTCTGAATTGTTTAGGGAATGTAGCTTCTTTGTGCCTCTATGCTGCACCAATGTAATGTTCAGAATCCTGACATTATTACAAATTCTATTGATGATTATCCAAAGTTTTTTTCTTGTAACTTGTTGGTTGCAGACTAACATTCACGAGGGTCATAAGAAAGAAGAACACAGAGGAGTTTTCTTGTATTCCCTACATCATTTCAGTGTTAGCCTGCCTTATTTA
>JANZXP010000007.1:29025909-29050707 GCA_027576715.1 Erythroxylum flavicans | reverse complement strand
TTTAAGTATAAAATTTCAGAATTTTTGGCTAAACCAATCTCGAGATAAAAATCCCACAACGACTAAAGGTCAAGTATGTCAGAAACCCAGAATTTGCTTCTTTTGAGAGCTTTCCTTACTTTAGGCTTTTGTTCCATCCTCACTGTTCACGCACCACTCTTTCTCTGTTCTTTTCTCTTCACTTCCACGTTAAATCATGCTGCTCTCTTTCTATTTTTTCACGTTGCTCTCACTACTCACACAGCTCCACTCTATTTCTATGTTCACGTTTCTGCTCCAGACCTCCCTCAGGTAGCTCTTCTCTTCTCTACTCATGCTACGACCTCTGCTGTCTTTACTCCACTCTCTCGTGTTTTTCCAGACCTCTCACGCACATTTCTCTTCTTATTTTCTAGACCACTAACGTTACTCACTTTTCTTCTCCAACGACGCACTAGACCTCTTCTCCTTATTTTTTTTCTCCAGACCACTAACGTTGCTCTTCTTCCCAGACCATACACGTTACTCATATATTTTCTCTAGACCACTAACGTTGCTCTTCTTCCCAGACCATGCACGTTACTCATATATTTTCTCCAGACCACTAACGTTGCTCTTCTTCCTAGACCATGCACTCTACTCTCCTCTTATTTTCCAGACCTCTCACGCACTCTTCTCCACTCCCTATTGCTTTCGTTTTCTTTGTTTCCCAGATCACGCCACTCTCTTATATTTTCCAGACCACTCACTCTACTCTCTTCCTCACGCACAGTTCTCTTCTTAGATTTCAAACCATGCACGCTAACTCCTTTCTCCAAACGCACCTCCAGATCACGTAGAGAGAGCCAGGGAGACAGAACTTGGTCCGTTCGTTGAATGATGGAGAAAAAAACGAAAAAACTCCTTGTGGAAGCAACTGCGAGGTAATAAAATCAGAGGAGCATTTTTTGTGTTCTCTCTCCTTATCGCCCAGATGCCAACTACTTTCTTTTTTGTCTTCTTTTTTAAAAAAAAAGGAAAGGTGCTCATCCATAAAGGTTGCGTGTCAACTCCCTGGTGTGGTTTGTTTGGTAAAATGAATGGAGATGTGTTGTTGGAGGCTAGCTGTAAGTGGGGGCTATAGCATGGTGAAGGCATGGAGCTTATGTTGATGGAAGTGAAGGCTGAATTGGTGGGGGCTGCTGTGGATGGAAGTAGCTATTTCGGTGGAGTGAAATAATGAAATGTTGGGCTAATGTTGTCTCTTGTTGTGCTGAAGCTTAAAAATTGTTTTGAATCTGATGCTTGGGAATTTATTTCTCCTGAATTCTGGCTCAGAAAAATCCGCAATTGGTCCAAAAAAATACATCCATGAGTCAAAAATTTAAGTATAAAATTTCAGAATTTTTGGCTAAACCAATCTCGAGATAAAAATCCCACAACGACTAAAGGTCAAGTATATCAGAAACCCAGAATTTGCTTCTTTTGAGAGCTTTCCTTACTTTAGGCTTTTTAATGTCCCTAATTTAATATGTGCCTAAAAGTAGAACAAATAACTCTTAATTGGTGCATTTAATTATTAAATGGACAAGAGTTTAGCAAACTATAAATCTAAAATCCACATAAAATGCCCATTAACAGTTTTACACTTATAGCTTATCTTTGTTCGTAGTTTTCTTGGATAACTTGTAATTATGTGTTAGGATCGCATATGTTGCAGTAATCTTCCATATCAACTCTGCATGTTTTTTTGTTTGTTTCAGTAACGCAGCTTCATTGTCATTTTACTTTGCACCCTTGTAATAATGTCTTGCTCTTAACAACTACGTAGTGTAGCATTAGATTCCAAGTTCTGATACCGATAAGAATAATATAATCTTTTTACATAATCACACTTCTGAATTGTCATCTCGACACTTGGTATGGAATGCTGGTTGTGAGCGACAAATGGGAAAATTTGCCACTAGTCACAATTAGTGGCCTAGGAATACTTCTCGAGTTATCTTTTATTCTCATATATATTTGGTTTGCTTAAGGAAAAGGAAAGTTAAGTTCCTTAATTTATGTATAATCACTACATGACAGATCACGCACAACATTGGTCCGTATTAGTTCTCACATTCGTGGAAGTGCTTTGACCATGCAGGTGAAGGTTGCTGCTATGGCAGTACCTGTTATAGTGTTGTTCAGTTTCAACATTTGCTTTCCATGATCACCCCTGTCGTAAGCTACTTGTGGGATGTTTTCAATGTTGTGCTAGCTGTCGTAAGTGATTCAATCCTAGAGGTTTACTTGAACTTTCTTGGGAATTATTTCCCATTGTTAAGGAACTACCTTGGCTTTCCAAAGAAGTTCATAACTTAGTTTTTATAGTTCATCCAACACCCCTAACCATTCCCTCATGCATTCATCACTGTGAGAACCTCACGATATTACTTCTCAAACTTATAACTAATTAGTTTGATCAAACTAATTCAGATTAAGGACGGTAAATTAGCTTGAGCTCAGCCTGTGTCATCCCAAAGTCAACAAGAATAAAAGTTTTAAAGCTTAATCAATCATAAAAAATTAGTTAGATGTAATCTAATTCAGCTCAAAATTAACAAATCAGATTAAGTTTAGTCAAACTTAAATATTTAAGTTTAGCAATTTTTTTTCAAGCTAAGAATCGAACTTGATATTAATCCTGATTAAACTTGGTGTACATAATGGCTTGTCTATTCCTGCTTACAATCTTACAACTAATTAGTTTGTTTACACTAATTCAGCTTTAAGGTAGACTGAATAGCATAAGCTTAGCTTTTCTGATTTCAAAGTTAACAAAAATAATTTTTCTATATTTAAATAATCATAACAAATTAGTTGGATCCAATTTAATTCTCCTTAAAATTAACATATCAAGCTAATTTTAACTAAAATATTCAAGCACGATCAGATATGTATATTCCTTCTTCTTCTATCTTCAAGCCTCTTGAAGCCTACGACTTACCAAAGCATAACCTACCCAAGAATTTGGAGCTTACTCAGAATCAGAACAAAATGCTATAATCCAATCAATTTACTCGTATGTCTATAAGAAAATGTGAAAAGAAGTATGAAGCATGTAAACATATATTCTGAATGAATATTTGCATCTCATAATTGTTCCTTTATCTTGACTTTCCGTCCACTTTCTTTTATCCTACATCTCTTGCAGAAGAAAGTGATAGAAACAAAAAGCGTGAAATTCATGCCATTTTACCTATCATTCTTCTTATTCCTTGCAAATTGTCTGTGGACTATTGAGCCATGATATCTTCATTGCGGTTTATAACCATGTTTCTCTTCTTTATTTTTTCACTTTCGTTAAAAAAAAAGATCTAATATATTCATTCTGATGGTATTTTATTAAAATATTATCTTTTACAATTTACAATAGTGATAATCACTAAATAATAGTAACAATTTTTTTAATCGCTAATCATTTTAGCCATTTTTATGATTTTGATGCTTGTCTAACTTGAATTCTTCTCTTTGCAATCACCTATTTTTGTTGGATGCCACTAGCAGTCCTTCAACTTGTGTTATACTTCCAAGTACAGAAAGAGAGGGGTCATGGAAGAACCTAAAGAGTGGGACGTTGAGAGAACGAAGAAGAGCAAAACAATTTAGAGTTGCAATCTGTGATTGACGAATCTACTAATGATGATAATATGCATTGAATTATTCACCTATCAAAACCTGACTAAATAATGTATAATCGATTACAGGAGTGGAAGTGGAGGTTGTAAAATTTAGATATTTTAATTATTTTTTTATTTTTATTATCGTTATTATTGTTTAATAATTTTTTACATTTCTTTTCCGATCCACAAAAAGGGGTCTCGTTAATGAATTAATTGGTGATGGGGCTCTATGCACTTTAAGCAGTGGAATAGATAAAATATCAATTAGTGCTAAAAAAAAAAGCTTCCGCAATAAAGAAAAGGAAAATTGGACGCACCACACATTAATACTAAAAAAAAGGTTCTCTATAACTATAACCTATAATCCTCACATATAATTTTTTTAAATCTTTTAGCGTAAAAGTTGGTGGCATCAATAATTAAGCTTGCTTTAGAGCGATTATGTTGGTGACTTCTATTAAATTTTTTAAATCAAATAATTAATAATTAACACCAATGGATAAGATGCTTGAATCAACATTAAGAATTTCATCTCACAGTAATAAAGTTGACATTTGGCTACGGAAAAAATCATATTGCATAGTCAAAAATTATTGGTGACGACTTCTAAAATCATTACTAATAATTTTGATTACGCTTTTTTTCTTAGCTATAGTTCCAAAATCATAGCTAAAAGTTTTTAGCTATGCTTTTTTCTACGTTTCCATAATCGTAGCCAAAAGTTTTGACTACGTTTTATGAAACGTAACGAAAACTTTTTAGCTATGTTTCAAAAAATATAGATAAATATTTTTAACTACATTTTAATGAAATGTTATACAATTTTGACATAAATTATTTATTACATTTTTAATCTATATTATTGTATATAATGTATCAATATATTTGTTATTGTGAATTTATTTTAAAAATAAATTATACAAAAACAATTGAAAATTTGAAGCATTGTATATAAAAAATAAAATATCATTAATTTACACCAAAAATAACAATATTGTTCGTATACAAGATTTAAATACAACTTTAACAATTCTAAGACAAAATAATAGATAAAGAGAGCAGTTTACAAATTATAATGTTGAGATTACAAAAAAAATTATGACATAACTGGAATGACAAGCTAATATTGTCCATGTCAATAAATCTGTAATAATTCAAAAAGCGTAGTAAAAATATACTAAAAAATATTATGATTAAAGCAAACATCATATAACTTCACTATTCACGACTTAATTACTCTGAAGTTGCATCTTCATCAATTCTGTAATTTGAGAAAAATGTATTAAATTTAAATTACAATAGAAATAGGAATTGAAAGAAAAAAGTATAAGAGATGTAATTAATAACATTTGTTTTCCTCTTCATTCTCATAATCTGGGCCTAGTAATCTTCTGAATAACTTATCATATTTGGCTAATTTTGCTCGAGTTTCTTGTAATTTAGCTTTTAAGTGTCTTGTTTTCTTCTTGAAGTTGCTGAATGACTATTTTATTTGATGAGGTTAAAACATTTGACTTAGGGCTATACCCAAGACCTTCGACATAATCAGAACATGTAGCAAGTAGAATGTTACAAATGTCTTCTACATGACCTTATTCCCCTCATACATAGATTTTTCTAACAACTCTTACATCTTATTTTAAAATTTAAAAAATAAAATCAATATTCAATCAAAATATTATTATTTACTACTACATTAATAAATGAACTAAAACATTAAACAAAATTTTATATTTACGTAGTTATTTTTTGCTTCTTCTGGTATCCACCATTTACCTTCTTCATAGTGAGTGACTTTGTATAGTGTAATTCTATCACACTCTTGTCCATATAGTTCCTTCTTACTATGTTTTATGAAAGAAAAATAAAAGGCACAATAAATAATATAGTGTTTATTGATATAATTCTAAGTTGAAAATAAAGATCTTACATATTCATTTTGAACAACTACAAATGATTTGGACTCTTGATTGTAGGTGTTTTAATTTTGCCTCTATTGATTTTTGCCTTTCCACAATTTTCCTAAATAAAGAAAAAAAGATTAGTTAGTCGTTAAATCATCTAACAAGATTAATGGAGGCAATTGTGAAAGCAAAGAAAACAACACTAGTGAGGGAGATTGTGAGGGAGATGAAGCCTTGTTTATTAGGACTTCTTGAAACCAAAATAAAAGACCCCGATCCCTTGTTTGTTCAATGTTTTTGCGTGCCAATTGGGAGCTTATTTCCAATCACAGCTCACTTTATAATGAAATAATTATTTGCCTATACAACTCGGATATGATAGGAGTTTAAGCCATGCAAATTTTAGAACAATTGATTCATTTAACGTATCAGCTACGAGGTACAACAGTGATTTTTGAGCTTTCTCTTATATATGCTTCTAATTTTGGTTTCCAAAGGAATATACTATGGAGAGAATTAGAAATTATACAGAGCAATATGTCTACTCCCTGGCTTGTTGTGGGTGATTTCATCTACTCTCTGTGTTTTTCTGAAATGGAGGGAGGTAGACAATTTAAGATGGGTTTGACGAAGGAGTTGTCTAACTTCTTAGCAAGGATGGACTTGGTGGATCTTAATTATACAGGAAGACTCCTTACTTGGACCAACAACCAACAGGGTAACCTTCTGCAACACTTCCCTAACTCTTTTGTTCATTTTGGTGAAAATTTATTGTCTAATCATTCTTACATGTTGATGCAACGGTTAATGGATAGCAGAATAACATGTGCAACATTTCATTTTTTCAAGATTTCATTTTTTCAAGGGCTTAATCCATAGGCAAGGCTTTATGGCATTGATTGATAGATGCTGGAATAATGACAGTGATGAATATAAGGCATTTAAGTTTATGAAAAAACTCAAGCTGGTGCGATATGCTCTTAAAGAGTTCATGACCACTGGAAACCAACTGCTCTCATCTCTAAAGGATAATCTCATACAAGGCCCAAAAAGATTGCTATGAATCTCCTCATAACTTTGCACTTAGAGCGGTTAAGCAGTCATGGCTATAGGAATACCAACAAGCTCTCATCCTTGAGAACTCTATTCTCAAATAGAAATCACGTCCAAATTGGTTGAAAGATGTTGATGTCAACATCAAATTCTTTCATTCATCTATACTAGTGTGAAGGAATGTCAATCAAATAAGTATACTTCGAGATAGTGAAGGTAGAGAATTTTCATACTAGAAACATTTACAAGAGATGGCTATCAATCAGTTCTAGAACCTGATGGGTTCAGATACATCCCTAGTACTAATGTTCTTAACTTGTTTAATTGTTTGGTTGAGCAAACCATCAAAGAAAGGCTGGTTTCCCCAATCATGAAATTAGATATCAAGATGGTTTTTTTTCATATGCATTCTTCCAAATCTCCTAGGCCAGATAGTTTCATAGCACTTTTCTTTCAACACACTTGGGACATCACGGGTAAGCTTCTCACGGAGGTAGTGATAGAGTTCTTTGCTTCCTCTAAAATTCTCAAGGAAATGAATCATACTTATATTTGCTTGGTGCCTAAAAAACACAATCCTTAGAGTATGAATGATTTTAGACTCATCTCTTGCTGTAACATCATCAACAAAGTGATTTCTAAAATACTTACAAAATGTCTCAAGTTGGCTATCTTAAGTGTTATCAATTTAGCTCAAAGTTCTTTCATACCTGACCATAATATTGGGGATAATATCCTGTTACTTTAGGAATTGTTAAAAGACTACAACTCAGGCAAGATTCTCAACAGTTGCCTAATCAAGATTGATTTTTTCAAGGCTTTTGACATTGTTAGCTGGACATTCATCCGTTTATATCTTGAGGCTTTACGACTGCCTTCTCGGTTTAACAACTGGATAATGTCATGCATCCAATCTCCATCCTTGAGTATCCTAGTTAATGGGGTTCCTTCCAAGGCTATTCAAATTGCTAAAGGGATCCGACAAGGGGATCCTTTATCCTCTTACTTATTCACTCTTGTTATGGAAAGGTTCTCTAGATTGACTAGTAAATTGATATCTTACAACCAGAGTTTCCAATTCCATTATAAATGTAGGGCACTTAATCTTACTCACCTATTGTATGTTGATGATCTTTTGATCCTTTGTGGTGCTAATTCTCATTCTATCACTATAATGAAGCATGTTTTGGATATATTTACCGGATAGTCAGGTTTAAAGCTTAACTCTGAAAAGAGCAGTCTTCACCTCTTAGCTGATATGAGAACACTGCTGAAGTATGGATAATAGTTGGGCTAAACTTGTAATCTTCCCCCTTCTACTACTTGGGGGTCCTAATCGCATCTTCTAAACTAAAGTATTCTGATTGCTTGCCACTTATTGAAAGAATTAAGTTAAGTGTAAATGCTTGGCAAAATAGGTTCCTCTCCTATACTGCCAAGCTAACTCTTATCATTTCTGTACTGAGCAGCTTACATTTATACTGGTCAGCTAACATTGCATTGCCAAGGAAAGTCCTCAAAGAGGTTGACAAAATCACAAAAGCATTTCTATGGTCAGGTGGAGCTAAACAATCAAAGAATGCTAAAATAAAATGGAGCAAGGTGACAATTTCAAAGAAAATTGGGGGTCTTGGGATCATTTCTATCTCAACCATGCAAAAGGTTCTAACGTGCAAATGGCTTTGGCGCCTATACACTGATCATAATGCTCTTTGGGTCAAGTGAATGCATGAGTACCACCTCAAAAATATGAATTTTTTGGAATACTCCTTGTATTAGGGAGTTTTCTTGGATTCTTATCCAGATGATGAAGCTAAGAGACTTTATTTATCCTTGTATTAAGCACAGGATTGGTAATGGAGAAAGAACTTGGCTTTGGTATGACTATTAGATGGACATGAGTCTACTCATTCTTAACCTCTTGCTCAGCACTTGAGAAACAGAATTCCTCTTAATATTAAGATTTCATCTTTAATCTTCAACGGTCAATGGAGAGGGAATTTTCGGGGCTTCAATACTTTGTCTCAACATTTCCCTCGTACAGATAATGAGCAGATGGATGACTCTATCATTTGGTCATAGATCTGAGTGATAAGTTCTCTAATAAATCTTGCCATCAAATTTTTGCAAGGGGATTACTTGAAGTACCTTGGTCTTCTCTTTTATGGCAAAATGCCATTCTACCCAAAGTCTCTTTTATCTCTTGGCTTGCAATTAAGAACATACTTAGTACTAAGAGTCAATGGCACGACACTGTGGATACAACTTGCGTTTTATGAAAAATGGAAGCTAAGGATAGAGATCATCTCTTTTTTCTCTGTAGATAATCAGAAGTTGTATGGAGTAGAATTTTGCACATGATTCTAAGTAACGGGTATCCTTATGCTTGGGAGTAGTCGTTAGCTTGGGGAAAAAGGGTATGTCTAATACGGTTCTTTATAAGGCTGCTTTTATCACTTCCATCTACTCCCTTTGGAAGGAACAGAACTCTCGTAGATTTACTAACCTTGAAGAGGATAAATATCAGCTTGCAGATAAGATCATTAATTAAATTAGAGTCGCTTTATTGCTAAAAGTCTACAGCTCCATCTATCCCCAGATATGAAACATAGATGGAATTTGCAGAGTAGGTTTTCTTACAATGATCAATTGCTAATTCTCTTTGTAATATATTAGTCTGTACAGCGTTAGTCGTGAACTCATTGTAATGTTGTAGTATTTTTATATATAGATAACACCATATTCATTTTCCAAAAAAGAAAAAGAAAACAAACTAGAACTTTCAGGCCAACACTATAATTTCACACAAATTATTTCAATTTTCAGGAACATGTCTCTGTGTCTCCGCATCAGAAGGAAAAGATTTATAATACTAACGCAACTTAAAACGATGATCCTAAGTCTTTTGTTTCAATAATTTCATTGTTTTAATAACTAGACTAAAAATTAGAACAATAAGATAAGAGATTTAAAGTTTAAAAGTTTAACAAAATTAAATCATCATAAAACTGGTATACAATAAAAATTAAATAAAATTAAAAATTTTAAAATAATATTAAAGGAGACTATTATTATCTATCAAAGAGCCTGAGGTATAATTAAATAAGAGTTATTAACATAAACTAAACTAGAAAGTTGCGTGATTCAATATTTTTAGGATTGAATTAATCAAATTAGTTTGATTTTTTAATCATTAACTAATTTTGGTGGCTTTTTAGATAAATATAAATTGGGTCTGATTTATTCCGATTTTCTATATCCATTATATTATACTCTACAAACTAATACATTAGCTTTTTTTTACAAGGTTTTTAAGTAATTGAATTATAATTTCTGTAATATAGATAAAATTTCACGTGATCTAATCATTATTAGTGCGTCTTCAAGATAACTTAAAAGCAGGTGTATATAGAATAAAGGTTTTAAGTTAACAAAAGGCACAGTACGACTAAAACGCAGTCAAAGTGAGACTATCCTACTAAAAAGAGATGACTAAGCTTACACTTAAAGAAACGTGGAGCATGCGTCGGCAGAAGGTGGAATCTCTCCTGTGCATCTTCCACTTTGCAAAATCTCTAAAAGATTTGCAGCTTTGACATGAAGTAATAAATCGGAACATGCAAAAATTTGAGCTGCTTTGCCTAGAAACAGGAACGAGTACAAGTAACGAGTCACTTCATGAAAATTCTCAAGTTTGGAAATATATTTTACATTCACTAAATCTCGTTAGAAATAAAAAAAGTAATCTAATATGGCCTTAGTTATACTTTTATATATTTTAAAATATCTTATTATTTTAATTTTTTCATGATATTACAAACTTTTTTTAAGAAAATAAGATTAAATGTATGTGAAGTTATTTTAATAAAAAATATTATGTGAGTAATTATGGTATATCTATTCACATATAATTTTATTTATTTGTACGACACATAGTCTTTATAACTAATGACTATTACAAATAGATTATACAAATGATCAATGTTTTAAACATCAGACTGAAAACTAAACTGGTAAAATAAGAGGTTTAAGATTTAAAAGGTTTAACTGATATTAAATCGTCATAAAATCAACTAAAGATATAGTAAAATTAAAGAATTTGAAATATAATTGAAAGAGATTGTTCTTGTCTATCGAAAAATTTGAAATTCAATTACGAAAAGAGATTATTAAATGAAAATTAATTGATTTATTTTAGTTTATAAAAATTTATTAATTTACTAAAATTAACCGATCAATTAATAAACTAATAATTTTTTAACAACAGAAGTTATTAAAATAAATCAAATCAAAAAGTTAAAAACTAAATTAAAAAACTTTACAATTTAAAATTTTTACGATTGAATTGATCTAATGATTTAAAATTTTCAATAATCGTAAATGATAGTATTGTAGTAACCAGGGAAATACTATTGACGTGTAAAAGACAAAAATGTGATTAGAACATGTCCAATGGAAAGAATATAGATTTAAAATCTCAGCACTAACAAATATGAAATGCAGCTCACATATTGTTTTTTCTTTTATATGATTGAACATATAAATGGAGGGACACTATATGATTGATGGAACATATCAGGACGAATTTGCAGTTCTTTTTTTAGCAGAAAGTGTTCATATCGTGAAGGTCTATTGTTATAGGAGCCCTCCTACGCCATTAAACCTACATTTCTAATAGAGATTTTAGACTTTCTCTGATGTATATATATAAAACTAAAAACACTCATATTCGAGTGAGTAAATCGCATCCACAGCTTTACAGAGCATTCCACTGTGAAATATTCTTCTTTCTCACCAATCCCACCAATGTCTATAAATCCCCGACGAGTGCTCATCAATATTCCATAACACACACCATCGTTTCTGTTAGCTTAAACACTCCTCTCCTGAAGTTGGCGAACCATTTACTCGACTTCAGAGAGAATCTTAGTCTTCAAGAGTTACACATAAAATGGGAGTTCTTCGCTTAGCAATAGGAGTCATGGGTACTCCTTATTTTGCCTCCTTTTTTTTTTCTTCTTCCTTGTTCGATTTGTTTAACGTAACTTAACACATATCAACTCTGAATTGTTTCAGGGAATGTAGCTACTTTGTCCCTCTACACTGCACCAATGTAATGTTCAGAATCCTGACATTATTTTAACCCATTCTAATGATGATTATGCACTGTTTTTTACTTGTCACTTGTTGGTTGCAGAATAACATTCACGAGGGTCATAAGAAAGAAGAACACAGAGGAGTTTTCTTGTATTCCATACATCATTTCAGTGTTAGCGTGCCTTATTTTCGCTTTTTATGGAACTCCTGTGGTGAGCTACGGATGGGAAAACTTGCCTGTGGTCACAATAGATTGTCTAGGGTCACTTCTCGAGTCATCCTTCATCATCATATACATATGTTTTGCTCCAGTAAGAGAGAAGGCAAGCTAGCTAACCTCCTTAAAATGCATTAATCTGAACTTAATTAGCTTCTTTTAGCTAATTACTTGTCGTCGTACACGCAGGTGAAAGTTGCAGCATTAAGCATACTTATGATCCTGTCCTTCGTTTTGGTTGTCCTATTCTCCATATTTGCATGCCATGATCGCCACCAGCGCAAGCTTTTTGTTGGGTGCATCGGGGTGGTGGCGGCTGCAGTAATGTATGGCTCTCCGTTAGTGGCGGTGGTGAGTAACTGATCTTCCCATGAAACTCGCGTTTTGTAGTCGGATTTAGTAAACCTCTGCTTCGTTAGCTTTCATCAAAGATCAAGTAACTTTAACAAACTAAAGCTCAACGTATGCTATTTAGTCTTCCAAGATTCATGATAGTGTCCACTTGCCAAGGTTACGTTAAAGAGTCTCAAGTGGGCCAAACCCACTTTTCCAGTATCGGGAAAGCTTTGATAGATCATAAGTCCGTCCAAAGCTTAAATCCAATAGAGGGTTATCCTTTCTATTTTTTCCCCCTTTTCTTCTATTAGTCACTAAAGTCTCATTAGAAAAATTAAATTTCGATGTGCTTTATAAAATTTATATTATATTTTATTTATATCGTATACATTGAAAGATATAGTATTCCAAATAAACGTGAGAGAATATTTTTATCATTCGAAGTAATTTTGTATTTTATTTAATAATTGCATGCGAGTTGATTAGGGCATTACAAATTTTTAAGATAAAAGTTATAAATTACTCTAATAGCTTTATCTAAAAATATTTTGATATTTACTAAATTTTAACTGAATCATTTTAAGAGAATAATCATTAAAGTTGGATCAGATTAATTACACAAACTATGACAATTGTATAATAACTAGTTATATATTAAAATAAGCTGACATATTATTGATATAAAATTCATTTTTAAAGCTCATAATGTTATAAGATATATATTTTTTGTAATTTAAAATCATAAAATTATTTACTAACATTTAATAAGACTATAAGAAAAGTTTGGATCTTCTATTCAAAATTTTGTTAAAGCTTTTGTCAAGGAATTTAAAGAATTTTAACTTTATTCAAATGATACATAAAGAATATTATGATAATTATTTGAATTTTTCTTTGATTAAAAATAAATATTACTGTAAAATTAAAACTTACTAAATAAAATATTAAAATGATTACTCGACATTTTAAAGTTACCTTAAAGTTAAAAATTACTGAATTAGATAATAGATCATATGATTAAATGCATCAATGTTGTTATACTCGAATGAATGTTTGGTGATATGCTTTCTTCTAACTTTGTGATAACTTTCTTTTTCTTTTTCAGAAAACAGTGGTCGAAACAAAAAGCGTGGAATACATGCCATTTTACTTATCATTTTTCACATTAATTTCATCCATTCTTTGGACGATTTTCGGACTAATGAACTTTGACTTTTTCATTGGGGTTTGTATCCTTCTTTTTCTTTTTTCTCAACAAAATTACAAAGAAAATGAATCTTTTAAATACTTTAATATATATACAATTTATCGATTTATCAGTTTTCTTAACCTAAGTTCCTTTTTGCAGACACCAAGTATCATCGGCTCCATATTAGGAGTCCTTCAACTTGCGCTGTACTTCAAGTACAGGAAAAGGGGCATCAAAGAAGAACCCAACAAATGGGATATAGAAAAGAAAGGAGAGAAGACTAACGTGGAGTTGCAAATCGTGGTTAAGGAAAATATTATTGACAAGAACTGAGGAATTCCAACCCCTATGATGTGCTCAATTTAAAGAACCGAAGTGAAAATCTTGAAGTCTAATATAGAACCAGTACAGTATATTATTTACTTTTTGATGTCTTAATCACATATAAGGGACCGTTTCCTAAGATTATGTATGAAACTTTAGCATTTTGAACACGTCACTCCCGATGTTTATGGAGTTAAAGTCATTCTCAACTTGGGGCCAATTTTGAGTGACGTCTTATATGGAAAAGGAGGACCAAATTGATAGTGCCTGATGAATGTATTATAAATGGAGAAGGCGACAACAGAAGCTGAGTAAGCATAATGGGAAGTTTTAGCCACTCACTATTTTTTTATAAAACCTCGATTAAGTTATTCAAGAACTAGATGGGGTCCATTAATAATCAGCTTCCACTTTGAGCTAATGCTGAGTGATTAAGTCTCCATTATCTCCAGAAAATTAGTTCGCTGCTGCTCATTTATCTCCTTAGCAGCCAACTTTCAAAATTAGATATGCATGGGATGTTTGTTTCTATAAAATGGTCAAGGGAAAAGGTTTCGAAAATCGTAGAACATGAGCTATGTGACATTTCAGGTAGGATATAAGTTTCAAATTTCATATACCAAAAAAGAAGAAAAAGGTTAAATTTTTTATAAATTTATGAAAAAAATATTAATCAATTTATACTTTTTAAAAATTTAAATTGTTATTGGCGTAATTTAGCTTTAGGATAATGTAAATTATACGAGAGCAAATCTATGCTAATACAATATTAGGCCGAATGATAAGTGTAAAAATATAAGAAATTAAATATTATGAATTGGATTTCGATGAACGCATAAAATTCAAGGGCTCTTAATAAGCTAATGTTTTAGTTTTAAATTAGAAAAAGATAAGAAATTGTAACCCCTCGCATCAAAGTCGTGAGTGAGATATGTTTGAAATAAAGATGCAGATCAATGAAAATCCACTACATAGTAGCCAAGTCCACTGTCTTGAAAGCGATTTTGGTGGGATCTCGGTGCAATCTGAAATGCCGGTCGCTCCCCAAGGTTATCACAGCTAGCGTTGCACACTTGCACTCATGGATAAGAGAGCGGAGTATGCACATAGACGCTCAAGGAATTAAAATGCAAAGAAAACAAAAAGGTCTGTATTTTTGGTATATATATCAAAAACAGAAAATTTGGTGTATATAAGTCTGGAATAGAATATCTGAATTTCTGGAGAAGATAAAGCAATTGTAATTGAAAAATATTGCTGATTTTGTAATGGAAAGAATAAATGAGAAGTTGCAGAATCGAAGAGTCTAGATTCAATGAAACTGCAATACAGAAGCTGCCATTATTCCAACATTCCCCTGCTAATGGCAAATTGAAATAGAAAAGGTTCCTTAAGCAAAAGAAGGGATTGATACTTAAGTGTTAATATCTTCTGATTGAAGTAACACATAGTGAAGTAAGACCACAACTAAGTTCAATTAGTGAATACAGATCTTGAACTAAAAGAACTTTAGTAGAGCCTTTGTGCACATATTGTACAAACTTCGCGATACAATATGTGCACTATTCTAGGCCATGAGCTTACCTTAGGTCTCATGAGTGCTCTAGAAAGACAGCCCAAGTCTTTCATAGAAGGCTGCCCACCTTCACACTCAAGTAGGTGAATCCATCAAGTGCTTCTCATTAACACCACCTTAACGGGCTATGGATTCATTAAGAGCAAGGGCTCAACCTGAAAGTAGAGTTCAGTGAATCTATCAAGTTCATCTCTCAAGGACCACCCTTGCATGGGCTATAGATTCATTAAGATCCTAAGCTCAACCTTCTTTAGGTCAACATAACATGTCATAGAGATGATTAGGGACCAAAATTTCACTCAATGGCCTTAAGCCCCATCCCCCTCGATGTTTCAAGAACTAATCTCCTTGATAATCCTTTAGATAGAGGATCTGCTAGATTCCTTTAGGATCTTTACAAATGTTAAGGAGATAGCGCACCATTCTTGAGTAACTATTGCACTACTGCATGTGTTATACGAATGTGTCGCTTTTTACCATTGTACATGATGTACTTAACAACTCTAATTGCAGCCCGAGAGTCACAATGGAGTGGAACAGGTGTAGACAATCTACCTATTTTTGGGCACATCCGCTAACAGATTTTATAGTTAATCTGCTTCTTGACTTGCCAACTTAAACGCAATAAATTCATATTCCATGGTGGAACATGCTATACGAGTCTATTTTGTTGACTTCTAAAGAATATCTCCTCCACCCAAAGTAAATATATAACCACTTTTTGAACTAACTTCATCATTGTCAGACACCCAAATCACAATATCCTTCAACCACAACAGGAAACTTGATAAAATGCAAACAATAATTCATGATGCCTTTCAAATACTTAAGCAAACGATGAACTGCATTCCAATGTTCATTACTGGGGTTATAAGTATACCGACTCAAATGTGAAACAACATAGGCAATATTAGGCCTGGTATAGTTCATAAGAAACATCACACTACTAATAATCTTGGCATAATCACTTCGTAATACACTATCACCTTTGTTTTTCATGAGATATATGCTAGAATTATAAGGAGTTCTCACAGGTGTAACATCAAAATGATTGATTTTATGCAACACCTTTTCAATGTAATGAGATTGACACAAAGAGAAACCATTCTCAATTTTGGAAATTTTAATTCCAAGAATCATGTTGGCCTTTCCTAAGTCTTTCACATCAAATTGAGAAGACAGAAATTTTTTAATCTTATTAACCTCATCAATAGTAGCACCTAAATCAACATGTCATCCATAGAAAGACATATAAATACACATTCCGATCCTACCATTTTGGAATAAACACAATAATCAGAAGCATTAACAACAAAATCATTTTGAGTCAGGGTGCTATTGAACTTTTCATACCACTGTTTTGGAGTTTGATTAAGGCCATACAAGGACTTACTAAGTCCACAAACCTTGTTTTCTTGACCAGGAACCACAAAGCCTTCAGGTTGCTCCATATATATTTTCTCCTTTAAATCCCCATTCAGAAACGTTATTTTCACATTCATTTGACCATGGATTGGAGCTAGGGATACTAAAGCATGAACAGTGGCATCTTAGTCACAAGTGAATAGGTATCAAAGTAGTTAATCCCTTTTTTTGGTCAAAACCTCTCTTCTCAAACATTGTCTTAAACCTTTCACCATCAGGTCTGTGTTTCCTTCTAAACACCCACTTACCACTAATAGGTTTATAGCCATTATATAAGTTAGTAAATTCCTATGTATGGTTAGCCTGAAGGGATTCTAATTTACTATTTATGTCCTCTTTCCAACACGGAGCATCTGTGGCCATTACTGCTTCTTCATAGGTCTTAGGGTCATCATTTAAAAGGAATACTGACATAATGTCCTCAGTTATGACATCAAAGTCCTCAGTCTCAACTAGGAAAGCATTAATAAAGTCAAATCCAAAACTAGTTTCAGTTATGTACCTTTCACTCCTCCGAATTTTAACAAAAGGCTCATTATTAACAAAAGCAATAGCATACACAGTATCAGAAGGAGGTAAATGCACATAAACATGCTCATCATTCACAATTTCAGAATTAGAAAGCAAAATCACACTCATTTTTCTTGTAAGGAAAAACGTGCTAAAAAATTTAGCATCTCTTGATTCAAAAATAAAAGTATCACTTAAAGACATGAATTTATAAGTTGCACTATTTGAGCATGACAAAAAAAATAACACCAAAAGTTTTGGGCCTAATATTAGGTCTTTTGAAGTAAGGTAAACCAACCTTAGCTAAGCACCCCCACACTTTTAGAAATTTTAAGTTAGGGGCAAAGCCTTTCCATAACTCATAAGGAGTTTTATCTAACTTCTTATAGGGCACTCTATTGGGAATATAACACGCAGAAAGTACAACCTCACGCCACAAGTTGTTAGGCAAACCAGAACTTAGCAAATCAAACAAAATATTATATATATAGTTCAACATATGCGTATGAACCAGTTTGTTTTCTTTCTCGTACTTCTTCAACTTTTCATCTTTATATTTAGTTGTATCCTTGGTTGGAATTGTAGGAGTAATGGAAGAGGTACCATCAGTAAAAGCAAGCAGAGTGACTATAACAAGTGGTTTAAGTTTGGACAGATTGTGGAGGCACTTGGTGAGATTTAAAATGGTACTGATATCCATTGCTGGGAGTGGTATGTTACAACTGATCAATAAGAAATCTCTTTCAAATTGAAAGAAATAAAGATTTAGATCAATGGAATTTCGCTGTGTCGTAGTTAAGGCTACTGTCTTGAAAGTGATTTCAGCGGGACCTCAGTCTAATATGAAATGTTGGTTGTTGGACCACGAAGACCTTGGTCGTGCTTCTGGTTTACTCCTTAAGGTTATCACAATGAGCCCTTGCATATGTGCACTCATGGACAAGAGAGTGGATTATACACACAGATGCCCAAGGAGTTAGAATGTAGAGAAAAACAAAAAGGAGGTCTATATTTTTATATATATATCAAAGAAAGAAAAATTGGTTTATATAATCCAAGAATAGAATATCTGAAATAGAATATCAGGAGAAGAAAGCAATTGTAACTGAAAAATATTCCTGATTTTGTAAAAGAAAGAATAAATGAGAAGTTACAAAATTGAAGAGTCTAGATTAAATGAATCTGCAATACAAAAGCTGCCATTATTCCAATAAGATATGCTTCTACTCTAGATTCGCATTAAAAAAGAAAGGGGAATGATGGATTATAGGATAGTCTTAGCAAAGATATTAAAAGCTTTAGAAGGGAGATTGTGACTATCATATGAGAGAGGTAAGTATCAAATCTTATATAAAAAATGAACGTTTTTATAAATCTATAAAAGGCTGTTAATTAACTCTTATTTATTTATTTTTAAGTTAGTGAATCTTTTAAGTCTAAATTGAATTTTTATTGAATTTAGAGCATTACAAAAGATGTCAAAATAAATATTTTTTAGTACAATATTGAATCAATAACAACTAAAAAGATTCCATCCAAGTCACGTGATTCATTACAGAAAAATTAGCAACAGATTGAATAATGTCTTTACACAATCAGTTACTAAACATCATCAAAAATAACCTTGAAAAATCCCAATTGCTAAGTCACACAAAACTTATTGTTTTTGCTCCCCAAAAAATGACAACACTTCAGCCCACAACATACGTAAATCCCAGCCACACTACAACTGCAAATAGTTAAACCAAATCTCCAAAAATATGCTTCCTTAGATAGCCATTATCTCAAAATAGGATATACATTAAATCTTATTTTGATTAGGATTTTAAATTTGATCGACACGATCTTGAAAGAGTCCTACATAAGTCCAACTAAGTCTAATATCAAATAATACTTAAAATTAAATAATAAGATATCATGAACTATATCTTAACTGATATTATTCTATAGACTTGCTAGACCATTTGGTCATAGTGTGGTCTATCTCCACATCTAGCTTTTCAATGGAGGATAAAAGCTAAAAACATTGTTAATTCTCTGTTAAAGACAAGCCTGATTTGCGTTTCAAATTTAAGAACAAACCAGTTGATGTAGCTCTAAACATCGGATCGAAATGCCTTCAGAGGAGGCCATAACAAAGCCTTTGATTGCTGTTGGGTGTGCAGGCATGATCTTCTACTAGAAAATCCATTTGAAAATTAGAGAAGAGAAGATTTGAAGATTGTTTGATATTTGAATGTGGAGAAATTCTTATTGCTTGTGATTGATATAAATTAGCTTTGTTGGTAATCAAGATGATCAAAATGGATGAATAAATAGAAAAATTGGATCAGCTTAATTTAGTTGAAAGAAGGGTACTTTTATGTTGGCCAAAGAAAGTCCATTTATCAATTAGTCTATGAGAAATTTCCTAATTATTTTGTGCTTATAGAGTGGTTTTATCTTCAATATAAAATTTTAAAGTTAAAAGTCCAAATTGGAGCTTAACCTTTTTGAATTTGCTCAGTTTGGGACTTAAACTTGTAACTTGCTTATAGAAGGTCTAAAATTTCATGAATCTACTCAATTTAAGAATTTTTTAGATGAAAATTAAGGTGTGTTTTACACGCGCCGTTACATACTGCCCACTTCTCATCAAGATGATCCAAATACAACTCATTATGATCAGGACCAGTCTTCGATTTCTCCACACCTTCTACCAGATATGTTGACCAATAGATTGATATACTGGTATTTTTGGACTCAAAATACCATCTACATAACTTGTTATCCTCGCCATCTTGATGAACAAGCTTAGGGACTGAAGTAGTGGCAAACAAGTAAAAAAGTGACTCCAACTAGTTCTAACCATGGAATCACCAACAAATGCTAAATGTTTGTTTCTAAGAAGTTGAAGAAATGTGTTGGGTTCAAATCTTGGAAGCTGACACTATTCTGGTCTCCATCTCTAGTAAAGAAAACCCAAGTCAGGTCTGTCATGGCGAATGCAATTATGACCTTTCTTGATAGTACCACAAGTCATGCCATTGTACAAAGGACCACTCGTATCATAAACCCATCTGTCATTGGTGTAATCCAAGGTTTTAAAAACTAGACTGGACTAATTGGTTCGACCAAAAAAAGTCTGAACCGGTCAGTAGTCTGGTTCTGTTTTAATTAAAAACCAACCGGTTTGTTAGAGAACCGGTCGGTTTTCATCGAACCGTTTAGATCGGTTCGGTGGGACAAAACTACCTAATCTGTTGTCTCTGTCATTTGTCTCGCTAGTCACCTATCTTCTCTTCCTCCCCAGACCCCGCTTCTCTCGCTTCGTTGCTCTTCGTTAGAACTTACTATATATTTGTTTTATGTTTGGCATGATTATTCAGGATACTTGTTCGACAATGGATCACCCAGACGTAGAAGGCGAGGAGGTGATATATCTGTCTTTAAAGACTCTATTCTAGATTGCCTTCATTTTGAGCAAAAACTAGTCAAGAAAATGGAGAACCATGATAGATCAAAGAACTCAAGTGACTTTAATATGGAGACGTACTTGGGTTTGAGAATAAAGTAATCTTTTAGCTCGATAAACATTTTGTTCACTGTTAGGATATGGGGTTGTCCACAAATTTGCTTCCGTTTATTTTTACTTTTCTCTAATGAAAAAACGGGCTTTTTGTGTCAGTTCATAAAATGTCCCCTGTTTATGATATTAGGTTTAATATGGTTAGAGTAAATTTGTTTTTAAAGTACAAAATTTTTCTAGTGTTTTAATCTTAGGGCCATCGATTGTCCCTTATGGAAATACGATGAGATTAGAATTATTGAAGTATCTAATAAAGTTTTATACTCCATAGTTGATCTTTTCATTTTAGATTTCTTGTATTTTTTTCCAGGAATCAATTGGTTTCTCCTACAAAGCTTAGTGAGCATTTCTCAGACATCAGTTTGGTTATTTACCATCTATGAAGTAATCTTTTAACTATTTCCATCTTCATTTTCATAGTCACTTACGGGGCACTGATTTTTTTAGTTAGTTCACTTATATGGATTGAGTGTGTCTTGACTCTTGTCATGAGTTTTATGAGCTTCTATCCAACATATAGTCCCAATAAGCCTTGTTTGGTTCTTTGCTTAGAAGTTTATTAGTGGGAGACACTCGTTCGGGATGTTGTGCAACTGTTAGAGTGTTGACTGAGAAGGGCCATCGAAAGACTAGTTCTGCTGGCAAAAGCTATTGCATTTGGAAACATAGATGTTTAGATGAAAATACTATTTTCGTTTTCTTGTTTGGAGATGCTTATCAACAGAACTGCAAAGAGCACGCTGGAACAGTTTTTGCCCTATTCAATTTTACTGTACGCAAGGACAATCTAGTAGTGATAAGTTTAACATTTAGAACTCTATTTCATATCAATTTTTGTTATATTTAGAACTCTATTTTATATCAATTTTTTGTTTTAATAGTTGGGTTATATATACTCTTTCAACTATTCAATTTGTTTATCTAAAGCACCAAAATTAAAAACTAGCAATATTTCAGTTAGGTTATTTAAAGTGGGGTAATTGCTGGAGCAAAGTTTAATAAGTGAGTAATATTTGTTGGTCTTTTGTGTATCTATTATGTTATTGTTCGTTTTTTATTACAATTAACAATGAGAATTATTTAAGTTGTATACTTTTTCTCTGATAATAGTATACTCAATTTTTTAAAGTACTTTTTACATTAAATCATAATGGAGAATATGGAATCAACATATTTAAGTTAAAATTATACTGTATTACAAGTTTACAATTGAGAATAATTTTATGCATTATTAATTTGTAATTTATTTTAATGCAGTAGAAGAAGTTGATGCAAATACTTTACATGAAAGCGTAGTTTATGAATCTTTAAATAGCGTTTGAGAATTTAGAGTTTTTGACGATGATGAGATATAACCTTTTTCTAGAAACAATTTTGATTTTTATTATTATTTTACGTTTTATATTAGACTCATATTTATTTATTATTAATTCATTATACAATAATAGACATTGGTGTATTTTTTATTTCAATAAAATATTTTATATTTACTTTTTATTTAGTATATACCGGTTTTATAGTAGTTCACTTCTGGTTGAACCTCTACACCTTAAACCTCTCTTTCGACCGATTCAATGCCTAGTCCGGTTTTTAAAACATTGATGTAATCACATGGAGGCTCATTTACATCTTCCTTCTCTGAAATAATAAACAATATTAAGAATCGATTTTTCATATTCGAAACAATCAAAGAACAAAGTTATCAAGTAAATAACAAGAAAGAAACCAACTTTCTTCCAAGTTCAAACACTTACCTATAGTAGAAGGAGAAGCAGAGGAAGAGATGTGTAGAGGGTGAGAATGAAGAATTGGGTGAGGACAGAAGTAAAAGCGAAATAGAAGCAAAGGAACAATTGCAAAAAAATCCAACGAAGAAGCTTTTTGACATGGAAATAAAAAGAATGATACTTGGATGGACTAATAGTGCCCATCTGGACTCGCTTCTTGTACTATCGTTAATAATAATGAAGTTGTTTAACCTTCTCCTTTGAGATATGGATTCTTTGCATTCTGCCAATTTGGAAGCAAACTTATGTGCAGAGGCCAAGCTTCAAGAGGATTGACTGATTCAGAAAAGAAACACAAGGATGGAAAGGGGTGAGCCGTCAAAGGCACCTCGAGAATCTCATTTTTCTCTATGCTTGTTTGTTCATGTTCACTTTCTTTTTCATATTCTTTGTGGTTCATCTAACCTCTCCTCCAAACTCGCTACCTCCATGCCTCGCATCCTAACTAACTCGTCTATAATGGTGCATGTATGACATCTCTTAATTTCCATCCAAAAAAGCCTTAAATTGAGCAGACTCGTGAAAGCTTAGACCTTCGTTGAGCAAGTTACAAGTTTAAGTCTAAAATTGATCAAACTAAAAAATGTTAGGCCCCAATTTGGGCTTTTAGCTAAAATTTAAGGGTACACTACAACAAACACTACATTTAGTGACGTTTTCTTTTGTAAAGTTAAACAAATCGTCGCCAAAAGTCACATTTTGCGATGATTTCATAAAATAGTCATTAAAAGTAAGAATTTAGCAACCAAACCGAAAAACGTGACAAAAGGGAAAACATTTTGCAACGAATAACAGAAATTGTTGCAAAATACTGAACATTTAGTGACGATTAAGAAAAATCGTCACTAAATGATGCACAATGGGTGACGATTTCAGATATTCGTTGCTAAATATACTTATGGTGACGCTTTCCAGAAATCATCACCATAGTTTGTCAAACATTTGTTGACTAATCTGGGAAATCGTCACCAAAGGGTCACATTGACGTTTTTCAAAATTTTTAAACTAACATTTTTATAATCTATCATAGTTAAGATATGTTTTATTAGAGATTTGTTTTGAATGTTTACAAAGTATTATTGAAAAAAACACATAACATAATTTTAAATGTTAAACAGTAGTATTAATTAATCATTAATATTTACTAACATTGCAAAAATTAGTAATTAAAAATTGAAATAATTTTATCAATATAATAATATGATATATGGAGTAGTATGAACTTTGAATTAGAAGTTTAATAATTCATATAGTCATAGAACCAAAACAATAATAGTCCATATTCAATAGTACACAGCTTGACCCCTAACTAGTAAAGAGGTTGTTTGAAAAATTCTTACAGATACAACAATAAATTAACTTTAAAGCTGAGTCTAGTTGATTGCATTGATAAATGGCAATGATATAATTATTTATTTGGATTTCAAGTGACATGAGAGTTGGTAAAGGTAAATGAGTCCCCGATGTCTGAATTCCCAAGAAGGATTCTTGCAAGTTTGAAGGCACCGATTAAAACAATAATAGTGCTTCCCTCAGGTGTAGGGTTTTTCACACCCTCTTACAATAGCTTTTTCGCTATAGCTAAAGTTGTAGAGGATACAGTGAATGAGTCGCTAGATTTAGTATGGAAGACAAGTTCGCCAAATGAACTGCTAGTTCGAAACAGTTTACCTAAAACATAATCAGTATAGAACTTAGATATTGTCAGATTAGTAAACCGTTAAACGAACTAAAATTGGAGTGACATTCATACGTGAAAAAACAGACGAAGTCTGTAGAATTGATGAATTTTCCAAAACAACCGATTTCTATAATCTTTTACGGACTGTTGTGACATCGCTCCCGCCTCTATGGGCATACATGTCATCTTCGAGACTCAAGGAAGCTTAAAACAACATATAGTATATACCATCAAATATGAATATATATAATAGCTTCATAAAAGGAAATGAGATGTACATAATAAGAAAAGTGACTTTGTTCGGATGATACTAAACACCTTGAAGCAGAAGATCGAGCATGGAAGGCAAACTGTAACATCCCATTACTTATGGGAAGGTTAGAATAGTAAATAGGAGTGTTCAGTGAGCGGCAAGAGATGCATTTTTATGTTCATGCATAATATGACATGCTCATACAAGTGAATAGTGAAATTTTGCACATGAATATGTCTGTACATGCATTCATTG
>JANZXP010000007.1:29006202-29016391 GCA_027576715.1 Erythroxylum flavicans | reverse complement strand
AGTTGTCGTAAGAGATCAGCTTTGCATGATATTAATGTTGATGATTTAGTTGAATTAACTAGAGAAGATGTCCCTAGGGATGTTATTGAAGATAATATTATACCAGTACCTAGCACGATTGAAGTTGAACTACTTGATTCTGATGAAGATAGCGATGACGATAACAACAGTGAAGATATTGGTGATGATTTAGAAAATTTGGAGGAAGATGATGATGATGATGAGCCTAATAATGCTAGTACTATGAATGATAGTGATGATGATTAATTTTACTATTCTAGAACAATTACTTACCATGTTTAGATGTAATTACTACCTATTTTGCTATAGAGTATCACTAAAACTAGCATGGATTATAGTGACAGCTGGTTACTAGAAATACTAGCACAACCTTTTTTTGCAATATGATGTCATAACAAAATATCATCACAAGTCATTTAGTAATAGAGTGTCAACAATTTGTAACCAAAAATAACTATATCGCTTTTTTATGATTGGTCATCACAATAACTAACATTATAACTTATTTTGCTACAGATTGTCACTAAAGGTAACTTAGAATAAAGTGATAGATAGTCACTAAAAAATGCCAATGTGGCATTTTTTGCAATGTGTTGTCGTAATAATGTCACACAAAGACTTCTAATAACAGAGTGTCACCAAACATCTATTATTTTGGTGCCAAAATTGTCCTCGTATAATGGCATCAAATTATCCATTCTTGTTGCAACACTAACTAGTGACAGAATGTAGCTACATATCCGTTATAGTGACGGTTCATTGCAACATCTCAATGAGTCATATGGTCGAAATACAAATTTATTCTCCTCGTAATAAGCTGTCGCAAAAGCTTAATATTTATTAACGATGTATTACAAAAAAATGCTAATAGCAACGCACATCAAAGGTATTGCTAAGATTTTCGTTGCAATAGCTATGTTGTTTTGTAGTGAAAGACCCTCATCCGTGATTTCTCTACAGGATAATTGGAACCGTCTAACAACGGTGGCCTGATAATTGATGCTTCTTCTCTTATGGTCATAATTGCAAAACCTGGATCTGCACTAACTTGATGTACCAAGTTTTGATTCGGTGACCTGCTCTGATACCAATTGAAAAAAACGTAGAGGGTAATAATTTCACAAACTTTCCGATTCATTTCTAACAAACAAAAAAAATTAGAAAAATTAAAAGAACCAAAAATAAATTAACACCGATATTTGTTAACGCAGTTCAGCACTCCTTACTTATGTCTGCGGGCCCTCACCCAACTTAATACTTTCACTGAAGTACAATAGATTTACCTAAAGCTTTATTGAGCCGACACCACTCAACCCTTGACACTATCTCTCAACCTCCCTTCCCATGAAAGTTTTTCACACCCAATAACACGATCGACTCGTATTAACCTCGTCAAAAGATTTTCTAAACACTCTTTTTAATGAAAGAACAATAAATAAATAACTCAAGTGATCAACTATCTAAGAAAGAAAACAGAAAACACTTAAGACAGAAACATAACAACTTCCCTATGGGTTCAACTCCTCTTAAATAAATGAGAAAGTTGTTTACACAAAATAGGCTAATTCATGCACATTCCAGATCCAAGTTACAGCTGTGGCAAAAGGACTTCATGCAAGCTAGATCCAACAAATAAACCTCCGCATAATAATTTGCTGAAGCCTCACCACGATAAGTCACACACTCACGACAAACAAGACATTCACAACCTTCATCACATCAATTGCACAGCCTGCAGCCAACCTTCAACATAGGATATACGCAATTCACAGAGCACCCTAGCCGTGAGTCATACATCAAGAAATCAATAAACACCGCAACACCAAGATGGATTTTTTAATAACATAAAATCATCACATTAATCTCTCCATCTAAGTGACTCTTACAAAGCTAAAAGCTCACAGCCCCAAAATTTCAAAAATTGTGCAGCCAACGAAATAGAGGAATGCCAAAGTCACACACACACCATCTGTTAATTTCACATACTACCTTTCAGCCCACATAGCCGTAATCAACCAAACCTTTAGTCAAGATAGAGTTCTATCACAACTAGAGGATTATCTCTAATAGCTTTTTGAATCCAAGTCAAGTAAAAATATTTGATTAGCTATCATCATCCAATTAATATCTTATATGTCCAATTAATAATAAATATGTCAAAATAAAATAAGAAGATATATACCATACAGCTAACAATTATCAATTACGAATTTTACGGATATAAAAAATATCGGTTGAATATACATATTTATATACACGTGGATGGGGATGGCAAAGAGAGCACTACAATATAATCCCCATCCACGTATCCTTACCAACATTATGTCCCTTTGACGTAATGAAGTCATCAACCATATTGCTTGCTTGCTTTATGGTGCACAAAATATGCTGAAAAGATAAGGATAAGAAAACGAAAGAGAAAAGAAAGTGATCATGCACACATTGATACGTTATATTTCTTGTGAAAGGGAAGGTTTTTAAGTACTTAAAATTATAATTTTGGTAATATAGAGAGGGACGTTTCTAAGAAAAGAAAAAGGAAAAAAGCTTAAAGTGGTCGAACAAAAGGCAAAGACGGAGTATTTTTCAGACTCATATCCCACAGAAAGCAAGACAACTATGTTTACAGTCAAGAAAACTGTGAAGAATGCGCCAGCAGTGGAATCTGTGACGCTTGTCTTCCACCACTTGCCATTATCGTGCATGAAATTTCAGCAAATTATATGGAAAAAGCTAATCGTAGGATAATTTCTTTTAAAATAATTTAATAAATATTAAGTAGATTTTTTTAAGTTTATAGGATATTTTTAGCAATTTAAAATAAATAAATTTATTAAAAAATCTGTTTTGTTTAAATAAATATTTATTTAATTCTTTTTTGTTAAAGAATTGATTAAGAGGAAAATTTTATTATTGAACGACTTACTTTTTACATTGAAAACACATCATCTCATAAGTTTTAATAAGTCTTCACTTATTTGATGGGATGGTTAAGTTCTATGATTAGACTCCTTTTAGAACTAATAGCTTATCAATATAAAATTTAAACTTTAATCTGTGACATAAAAAAAGGTTCTGTTTATATAATTATTGTTTTAGTGATTGTTATAGTCATCACGAATTATATTAATTGAATTGTTTTTTTATATCATAAATTATTTATTAATATATAAAAAATAACATAGTTAATATTTAATATGTTGACCACGATAATTACTTAAATAATAGCTCCTAAAAAATTTCTATAAAATATTAACATGGCAGCTTAATTAGTTTTCTATAGACGAAACAGGGGAAATTCTACCTAAAAGTCAAAAACAAATCAAATAACAAATAAAATATATGATGAAATGTATTAATGTAATTTATAAAATGTCTACCTATTAATTTTTTAATTCTATTTTAGAAAAAAATGGTTGAAAAAAAGAGTGGAATTTATGCTACTCTACTTATCACTTTTCGCGTTAGTTTCAAGCATTCTTTAGACGATTTTTGGACTTTTTAATTCACAGTTTGTAGTTTGTACCCTTCTTTTTCTCAACAAAACTTTAAAAAAATATTCATTTTTCTATACTTTGATGTATACAATTTATCTGTTTACTTAACCAAAATTTATTTTTGGCAGACACCAAACATCATGGATTGCATTATAGGAATCCTTCATCTTGTTCGTACTTCAAGTACTGGAAAAGTGGTATAAAAAAAAGAACCCAACAAAGAGAAAACTAAAGTAAAGTTGGAAATTTCGTGATTAATGAAACTATTATTGACAAGAACTGAGGAATCTAAATCTAAGATTATGAGTACGAATTCCAGCCACGTATGTTGGCAAAGAGTGGTCCAATTACTGCTAGGCTCGTCGTGATTTAATTTTCTTTATTTCACATTCACTAAATCGACCAGCAAACGACGAAAAATACACACAAAAAAAGGGAAGTGATGAGAACATGTCAGAATTCAGAAGGAGACAATGTACATCAGATGATTTACTATACAGTATATTACATGGCTTGCATTGTTTATCTGATTGAACGTATCAAGGTCAGTAAAATCTCTATAAGGTGTTTGATGGATGACAAAGTAGAGATTTAATATACAGTAAATATTACAATTTTATATCTAAAATTTGAGAAAATATGATTGTTTTTATATTTGATGATAAAGCAGAGGTTTAATGTAAAAAATGTTGAGCTTTGACTCATTTGTTTGTCCCATATTGGTTGGAAAAAATAATTGGGGTAAGATTCTTGCCTATATAAGGAAGGTGCTATCTCCTTAGTTAGTGCACCAATATAAAGTTAAAGATTTATATAACAAATTTTGACTCTAGATATAAATTCCTCTTTTGAGGCGAGAGTTGGAGATTTTATTTTGAGTATTTCTTTGTGGGTATATTGGGATATTAGTTGAGAGGAAAATTTGTGTGATTGTAAGAATTTTTCACATAGTAGATTTTCTTCTGAGTGCTTGTGATTTGTCTTCGGTTTGAGAGTTTCCACGTAAATTCTCTTGTGTTGTTATTATTTCTCTATTTTCTGATATTTTTGTCTATGAAATATCCTTGGGTGTGGGTGTGGGTTTGGGAGGTCTGCATTCTCAACAATTGGTATCAAAGCCAAGGTGTGTTTTTTTTGAAAATTCTGAGTATGCTCTATAGTCGCAGTTTTGACTGATTTTTCACATCAGAAAAGATTTTCTTGAAAAATGTTCGTTTGGTGTTGTGGAGGTTTAGTGTGGTAGTGTGAAAATGCATGTCTAGAAAAGTTCTAGCTAAGGAAAGACTTGGTACTTAAGTGTGTCTGTTTGTGACCTACCTCTCTTTCCTAAGAACTTACCTGGTATACTATTCATTTCTACGGTAAAATTTATTAAGGTAAAAGTGCAAAAAAAAAGGTCAGGAAATAGGGCTTCGAATTATTTCAAATTTGAGGTGGAGAAATTCGATGGGAGAGTCAATTTTAACTTGTGGCAAGTGCAAGTCAGGGATATTTTGATTCAATCAGGGTTACATAAGGCATTGAAAAGCAGACAAATCCCTGATATCAGCACTATTATTAGTGATACTGGCAAAACGGCTAGTACGGACAGATCTAGTATGAGCGATGAAGATTGAGAGAATCTGGATTTGAGAGCGGCAAGTGAGATACGACTGTGTTTGGCTAAGAATGTCCTTGCAAATGTACATAGAATATATGCTGCAAAGAAGCCCTAGGAAAAGCTCGAGGAATTGTATCAAATAAAGGGCATCTCAAATTAGTTGTACCTGAAGGAGCAGTTTCATACAATGCCGATGAGGGAAGGTACTACAATTTCTGATCATTTAAGTATTCTCAATGAGATCGTCTTTGAACTGGAGGCAATTGGAGTTAATATAGATGATGAGGATTAAACTTTAAGACTCATCTAGTCTCTTCCACCTTCCTATGAACACATGAAACCTATTTTGATTAATGGGAAGGAGAAGATAGTTTTTTCTGAAGTTACCGGAAAACTCTTTTTAGAAGAGAAAAGACTGGATGGTAGAAGAAATGTTCCTCTTGAAGACTCAGCTTTGGTGATAGTTGGATATAGGAAGAAGAAGAACTCCATGAACTAAAATATAATATGATGGACATATGGACAATATGGGCATATGAAGAAAAATTGTCCGAGAGGTGGAGTGGGTTCGACAAGAGGCTCTTGGTCAGTTAATGAAGAGACTGAAAATTTCACTAACATTATCTTCATGAATGATGATTTTGCTTTTGTTCTTTAAAAGAGGGCATGTGCATCCTCAAAGCAATGCCGCTAATCCCAACATTGTCATGATAGAGGATGTGTTACTGTTAGCAGGTCCACAAGTTTGCACATGGGCATTAGTTTGGCATTGATGCAAGGTGTGTGGTGGAATTTATGTCGATGGCTGATAAACTTCCAGAAAAGTCAAACATTGGAGTTGCACCATAATTTTTTCAGCAAGGTTATTTTCTACATATGCCTAAGTGAAAGGCTTAGAATTGGTTTATTCTAAGTGGGTATGCTTTTATGGTGGAGCATGATGCTATAAAGCATGATAATTCTCTACATTGAGAGGGATGTTATTTTCAAAAGATCTTCATTGAGGTGGAATGTGGATGTGAGATCAGCCAAAGTTGTCAAGGTGGAGATTGTTGAGTTTTGGCTCCTTTGTTTGTCCCATATTGGTTGGGGAAAATAATTGTGGCAAGGCCCTTGCCTATATCTCCTTAGTTAGTGCACCAATACAAAGTCAAATATTTGTATAACAAATTTTGACTCTAGTTAAATTCCTCTTTTGAGTTGAGAGTTAGAGAGTTTGTTTTGAGTATTTCTTTGTGGGTGTATTGGGGTATTGGGTAAGGGGAAAAATTATATGATTGTAAGAATTTTTCACATAGTAGATTTTCTTCTTATTGCCCGTTTCCACGTAAATTCTCTTGTGTTGTTATTATTTCTTTATTTTTTGATATTTTTGTTTATGAAATATCCTTGGGTGTGGGTTTGGGAGGTCTGTATTTTCAACAAAAGAAATTGATAATTTCCAAAGAGGTGTAATAGTTTCGCAAAAATTCTAGTTCAGCTGCAGTTGTTTCTAGCACAAACGAAAACAGAAAATTGATCATGAAATAAATAAATCAACACTTGAGATTTGGTAACGTAGTTTGGCACACCTTAGCTATGTTTACGGAGCCTTCAGCTAGCTTAATTACTTTCATGTGTGATACAACAATAGTTTTACTTAAGGCATTACAAAGCCGACTCATTCAACCTTTGACACTATCCCCCATCGTCACTGCCCGTAAAAGTAAATTGCACTCAATATTATGACCACCTCCTACTAATCTCAACAGAGGATTTTTCTCAACAACTTTTAACAATAAATATAATAAACAGACAACTCAAGTGATTAAAATAATTAAGAATATAGACAAATACACTTAAGACAAGAAAAACAACTTCCCTAATTAATTCAGCTCTTTCAATAACAGTTTAGAAAGTTGTTCATCAAAAGTACTGTTGTATTTAGCTACTAGAATTTTTGGACATCACTTCCACTATCGACAGCCACATAATCAACATCCAATCAGTTCACCAAAAGCCATACAATAGATCAAGAACAACAACACAGAAAGAATACATAAACTAAAAAATTAATCAGCTGTAAAACTCCCCAAGAACACCCTTAATTGTCGTTGAATAATAGAAGAATACCCAGCTGTAGAAAGTCACAAATCACCCATCCAAAAATATGAAAAAGCCCAAAGAGAAAAAAATCATAGTTGCTACACACCCACCATTAACCACAACATAATCAAAGAAAAGTGTAGCACATACACATCAACTTAGGTTGCAGGACCAATAAAAAAACAGTTGTTATCTCTTCAAATAAGCAACGATAGTTACAAATAAAATGTAGCTAAAAAATCTACACAAGCCATGTGATTCAGCCTACAAAGGTTTAGAATGGATAGAGTTATAGCTTAACACAACCAGCTGGAAGATCATCGAAATTCATCCTAAGAATCTCAGATGCCAAGTCATCCAAAAACTATCTTTTTTTCTTTTAAAAAAAACAACGTTCAGCCCATTAAAACGTAAATCCCAACCATATTATGTAAAATATATAGCGTAGAAATAATGTAGATATTTTTAATGTAAGTTAATAACATAACTAGTTTTCTCTATAACTGATATACTATAACTGTAAATGGTTATCTCAATTAGTTTGTTAGTAGCTTCAATTGAAAACTCTATATATAAACAGATCTTTGTGCGTAAATAAAGAGATAGCAAATTCTTATTTTTCTTATTTAAATAAATCTCTACATGGCATCAGAGCAAAAATGGTTACTGGTTGCTGAACTTTGCTATTGATATTTTCTGTTAGTCATGGCAGAAAGTCATTGTCTTCATGATATGAGACAACACTACGATAGCCAATCCGTTGAAGATCCTTTGCAGCTTCAATCATCAAATCATCCTGGTATGGCTCTCCTATCATCTCCTCTTAATGGATCCAATTATTTGTCATGGTTAAGATCTATGATAATTGTCTTAGGAGCTAAGATAAAATTGGGATTCATCAATGGAACGTGTGATATACCAGATAAAACATAACCTGAATATGAACACTAGGTTTTGGTAGACTATATGATTACATCATGGATTCTGAAATCTATTTCCAAAGAGTCAGTTGACGTATTCATTTATGCAAAAAATGCAAAAGAATTATGGGAAGAACTTTAGGAGAGATTTAGAGAAAGTAATAGATCTATGATCTACCAGATTCAAAGAGAAATAAGTTTGATTGTTTAAGGCAATATGAACATTGCCAGATATTATACCAGATTAAAGGGTACAATCAAATTGAAGATCTTGATTATACCGATAACTTTTCTCTTGTTGCTAAACTTATTACTTTGTGTTTATTTCTTGCCATTGTTTCTGCTAATTCATGGCCTCTACACAAATTGATATAAACAATGCTTTTCTCCATGGTTCTCTTAACGAAGAAGTGTTTATGTTGCCTCCTAAACGATATACCAGAGCTAGTCCAGATCTAGTTTACAAGCTTGTTAAGTCTCTTTATGGCCTTAAACAGGCTTCTAGACAATAGAACTTGGCATTTTCTGCTAAACTTTAGCAATTTGGTTTTGTTCAATCTAAACATGATCATTGCTTATTTGTCATATCTTACAAATCTTCTTTCTTAGCTCTCATCATCTATGAAGATGACGTGTTAATCACAGGACCTAATAAAGCAGACATTCAAGATGTTAAGCAGTTTTTACAGGTTACCTTTATTGTCGAAGACCTTGGATCCGCTAAGTACTTCCTTGGTCTTGAGATAGCTCGCTCCTCTGATGGGATTTATCTTAATCAAAGGAAATATGTGCTTGATATTTTACAAGACATTGGTTTACAACGTGCCAAGCCTGCTGCTATTCCTTTCCCTGCCAACACTCGACTTTAGTCCACGACTTTAGTCTTCTCTATCTTAATCTTTACCGACCAAATATCGCTTTTACCTTTCAACAGTTAAGTCAGTTTATGAATTCTCCACAAACTTCTCATTGGGACGCAGCTGTCCATGTTCTTGGCTATCTTAAAGGATGTCCAGCTAAAGCTCTGTTTTTCCCTTCTAATGCTCGATTTACTCTCACTAGATATTGTGATGTTGATTGGGCTACTTGTATATCCCCTCGTAAATTTGTTACAGGGTATTGTATTTTTCTGGGTTCATCACTTGTTTCTTGGAAAACCAAGAAGCCAGCTACGGTTTCGCGTTCCTCTGCTGAAGCAGAATATCGTAGCATGGCTACAATTGTTTGTGAGCTCTAATGGCTCACTTATCTGCTAAAGGATTTTCACATTTTACCTCCTCTACCGATTCCTTTATACTGTGATAACCAAGCTGCTTTACATATTGCTGCTATTCTCGTGTTTCATGAATGCACAAATCACTTGGATATTGACTACCATCTTGTTCGAGACAAAGTTACGCAAGGATTTATTAAACCAGCCCATGTTCAATCTTCACTTCAATTAGCAGATTCATTTACCAAGCTTCTTAATGTTCCTGCTTTTTCTACGCTCTTTTCCAAGTTGGGCTTGGTTGATTTTCACCAACCTCCAACTTGAGGGGGGAATATAAAATATATAGCATGGAAATAGTGTAGATATTTTCAATGTAAGTTAATAGCATAGTTGTTTTTCTGTATAGCTGATATACTGTAACTATAAACGGTTATATCAATTAGTTTGTTATTGGCTTTAACTAAAAATTATGTATATAAACAAATCTTTGGGCGTAAATAAAGAGATAGCAAATTCTTATTTTTCTTCTTTAAATAAATCTCTATATATTACAGATGCAAACAATCTAGCCAAATCTTCAAAACTATGATAGCCATTATCCCAAAATAAGATATATATTGAATCTCATTTTGATCATATCTTGAGAGAGTCTCACTTCAATCCAACTAAGTCCAATTAACAAATAATGTCCAAAAGTAAATAATAAGATATATTATAACATATATCTTAACAGAAATAATACAATTTTATATCTAAAATTTGAGAAAAGTTTAAAACTATTATTAATTAACTAAAATAACTTTAAAATCAAATTAAAATAATAAAAATAAAGAGTAGCATAATTGAAAAGATC
>JANZXP010000007.1:28988286-28998384 GCA_027576715.1 Erythroxylum flavicans | reverse complement strand
GAAAGTGGTTTGGTGAGAGCATTAGCGAGTTGATCTTTGGAAGACACATGGGCAACTCGAAGCAAACCATTACGAACTTGTTCCCGGATGAAGTGGTAATCTAAAGCAACATGTTTCATGCAGGAATGGAAAACAGGATTAGAGCATAAGTTGGTGGCACCAACATTGTCACAATAGATCACAGGTTGTTGAGGAAGAACAACACCAAGTTCAGTGAGAAGAGAGCAGATCCAACGAAGTTTAGCAACAGTAGCTGCAATAGAGGATACTCAGCTTCTGTAGAGGAGCGAGCCACAGTTCGCTGCATTTTGGAACTCCAAGAAATAGGATTGTGACCAAGGTAAACAAGTTAAGCACTAGTGGAAGTAATTCATCCTTGTTACCTGCCCAATCAGCATCCAAAAAAGCATGGAGAGCTAAGGTAGAGCGGCAATGAAGAGTAATAACATGATTAATAGTCCCACACAAATAGCGCAAAAGCCGTTTGACTGCATTCCAGTGTTCACTAGTAGGTTGGTGCATAAACTGAGATAGTTTATTCACCATATAGGAAATATTTGAGCGAGTCAAGGAGAGGTATTGGAGACTGCCTACAATAGTCCGAAATGAAGCAATCAAGGGATTTCCTTTCATATATGTTTATCACTAACATCATCGAATGCGTACTAGGAATCCTTCAGCTTGCACTATACTTCAAGTACATGAAAAGAAGTATCCAAGAAGAAGAACCCAACAAGTGGGATATAGAAAAGAATGAAGAGAAGAAGATTAAAGTTGAGTTCCAACCCGTGGTTAAAGAATTTATTGGAAAGAACTAAAGAAATTCTCCCAGAATTATTTATGTTTCATGTCCTAATCATGCATAATCCACCATATTTAAGATTATGAAGTTAACACTTAGCACGTCATCGATGCTTTCTCCAGTAAATTCATCCTCAACTTTGTATGAATTTGTAGCCACGTCTTTTAGCACAAGGATGACCTGTCGGCTGGTGGCTTCTGAGTATTATCATAAGTGGAAATATGGAAAAAGAAGGTAGCTATAGTTATAGACATTGGGTCCATTATAACCACCATATATACACTTTGAACTAATGCTAAGTGATTAGGTCTCCATTATCGTCAAAATATTAGTTTGCTGCTAGCTTTTATTATCTTTCTCCTAGCAACCCCACTTCCAAAATTAGATGGAAATTAGAGTACAATGGTTTTGGTCATACAATATTAAAAGTTTTGTTTTATAAAATGGTCAAACACGAAATGTTTAAAAGTTCTTAAGTGAAAAGGTTTTGAAAATCTTAAAACATGGATTATTGGATTTATTCGAGTTATACTTTTAAACTCAAAACTCATACTTAAATGTTTTCGAGAATTAATCAATCAACATCACATTACTTTCAACTAAAACATTTTAAACTTGGTTTAAAGGAAGCATAACTTTGACAAAAGATAAAATACTAAAAGTTTTTGTTTTATAAAATGGTTAAACACTATGTTTAAAAGTTCTTAGAACATGAAGTAATGAATTTACTAGTTTTATACTTTTTTTACTCTAAACATATAATTGACATGTTCAAGTGTTCATTTAATATAAATAATAATAATAACAATAATTTTGTAAAAATCTGATTAATACGTACAATTTAAAAAAATTCAGTAATACGCAATCTTATATTAACGTGACATTACTTTCAATTTAAAACTTTTTAATCTTAGGTTATAGGAAGCATGACTTTGCCAAAAGATAAAAGGGAAGAAGAAGAGTAGTATAGGAATTTCCCAGTATCCGAACGAATCTCCATAAATTAAACAAAAGGATCAAATTGTTGGATGCTTGGGAACATCTTACTACAAATCAGATCAGAGTCAAGTGAGTCATTACACTGATACGTAGGTATATAGCTCAAATCCACTGAATTGTCAAATCTATCGGATGAAATACAAAACCAAACTCGAATGTAAGGGAATAAAATGATATCAGAAGGTAACAGAAGCACAAAGTCTCTATCCATAAATGAAGCTTGAAAGACTCCATGGTCACGAGGTTTAGTCTTTCACTGGAGATTACGAACTGGAAACATAACTCCACCAAGAGAATCATTTTTTGTGGTTTAATGATGGTTGGTGCAAACTCGTGTTTAAGTATCAAGCTGGACCGTTAATTTTGTCAGGTACAATAAGCTCCACCTGAACCTAACGCCAAAACATTAAATGGCCTTGTCCATTTTGAGTGGACTCGGGCGGCCCCGGAAGGATTTTTATCTAGCTAACCTACATATACAGACAACAAAATTATTTCTTTAATTTTATTCAAATATTTTTTTACAATGTTCATAGGATTCTTATAAAATAAAAGATGGATACATTTTTATTAGTGATTTAAAATAATGTTTTAAAAATTGAACTAAAATTTAAACAAGATAAAAGATTTAAGATTTAAAAAGTTCAATAGATTATAACAAAAATAGTTAAAAATTGAATAATTTTGAAAATTTTGAAATATATTTAAAAGAAATTATTCTTATTCAATGAAGAATTTAAATTTTAATTAAAAATTAGATTATTATATAAAAATTAATTCATCTATTTTAATTTATATAAGCATTGATTAATTTAAGAAAATTGATCCATCAATTAATAAACTGAACTACTTTCATCAACCAGATTTATTAAAATAAATTAAACTAAAATATTAGTTTACTTTTAAATCGATCAAATTGATTAGATTTAATCATTTATTTGAATTGTTTTATAGATGTCGTAATGGTAAAAAGATCATGATCTAGTCTAGTCTAACACCCTTGAAGTTAGACTTCGAGTTAGCTTAAGTTCTAAAATTTCAAAACTGCTTTGAACAAATGAGATTAGGCTTTTCAAATATGTCTAAAGCTCAAATGATCTCCATCTCGAGTCTATATATCTAAGTTTGAACGTAATTTAATTCATTATTATTCCCATAGTTATGATATGATATTATTTGTGCATTCTGACAAGAAAAAGACAAGAATCCAAGAACTTGAAACGTACCTTATTCTGCACCTCATATAGTTTATCTATTATTTTTCATATGACTAATTTTACGGAAACACAAAAGGAACATCACACAAAACACATGCACAACATCAGATTGGACAAAAACTAGTCCATGATTATCACGGAAGCTTTCTTATATTTTCGAATTATTTGGTAACAAAAAGTATGTACAGTAACCAACTTTGAATCCTATTCACAAATCAACTGCAAAATTACATCTCAACTAACTTGTTAGCTACCAGGAATATTCGGTAAGCTGATCTCTTTTCACCTACCTTTATTCTTCTCTTGCTCAAAACAGTGACAGGTTAAAGAACAAAACCTGGAATTGACGGCCTTTTTTCTACCTATCATTCCTCACTTTTCTCTCAACCATGTTTCCGGTATAGTCCAAGTTCGGTTTGGAACGAAGCGGCGAGCTTTGTCTTTTGGTAAAAGCAAAAGAACAGAAAGGTAGTACCAACACCAACTCTGAGACATGAGTTGTTTTAGCCCGTCTGTATTTGGTCCCCAACGCTCTTGTAACCATTTCATGCTGGTGAGTGGATGGGACCAAATATTAATAAATAAGTGACACTTCGATACTTGCACCAACAGTGATATATATTTAATAACTAAGTGACACTTCGATACTTGCAAATGGGTGCCTTGCTCCTTCACCAACAACCAAAAGACAATGAACGGGGGTGGCCCTAAATACTTAATGAGATGTTAGGCAATTGTTGACCACTTGCATGATTTACGTAAAAAATTAAAGAATTAAATTTTAAACAGAAGTTCACATATTTGATTATAAATAGAAGACATGTTAAGGCTTCAGAGAGACATCAAAGTAGCATTTCTTCTTTCTTCTTTCTTCTTTCATTTCTCTTTTAGAAAAATTTATTAAATCCCTTTGTATATTTTGTACATTTCCACGTATTAGTAAAATTGTTCACCCTCCGATCGTGGATATAAGTCACATTGACCGAACCACATAAATCTTTGTATTTTGTCCCATTTTATTTTGCTTATATTTATTTTCGTTACTTTTTTCGGGCTATTAAATTCAACCGATATTCAATCTAGGGGCATTTTTCCTAACAAACTGGTATCCGAGTTTCTCTTGTTGGTCTAACTTACCGTACGCTCTGTGGTTGCCAATAAGGTGGACCATCCAAATCAGAAAATAACTTAGATTTTATTGTGAGTCTAAACGGGGCCCACTGCCTCAGATTTATCTTACAAGGCCCACAGCCTCGGTCTTATCTAGTGAGGTCCACATCCCGACTTTGCCTGTGGGGCTCGCATCTAGTGCTTTTGTAGGGCTCGCATCAACTACTTTTGTTGGATCCGCATCCAGTACTTTTGTGGGGTCTGCGTCTAGTGCTTTTGTGGAGCCAGCTGTCCTAGTTTCATTTGCGGGCTCACTTTTCAAACAATAGTTGAAATATAAATTTTTAAGTGATAATGACAATAACGAAGACCTCTATTGAAAAGTTTGACCTGAATATTAACTTCGGTATGTGGCAGCTCAAGATGCAAGCCATTTTAATACAAGATGGGTGTGAGATTTTACTTGATGGAGTGGAGAAAAAGTCAACAGATATGACGTTAGATAAATTCACAGATCTAGATAAAAAGGCTAGATCAGCCATCATATTGAATCTCTCCAATGAGGTTTTGTAGGAGGTTGCTGGTGAAAGCACAGCTAAAGGTATGTGAGACAAGTTGAAAGCCATGTACATGAAGAAGACGGTGAAAAATTGGCGTTATCTGAAACAGAAGTTGTAAGTGTTGAGGATGACAGAATGTACATTTATTCTTTCACATTTGAATAAATTTAATTCTCTTATTTTAGATTTGAAGAATGTAGATGTAAAAATTAAGGATGAAGATCAAGCCATATTGCTGTTATGTTCCCTTCCCTAGTCCTTTAAATATTTTTGTGATACTATGATTTATGGGAAAGAGTCAGTCTCATATAATAGTATTAAGTTTGCATCAAAGTTAAAAGAGCAGATTGAGAGGGACATCACTGGGGAGACTAATGGAATTCAGGCAGAGGGACTATTTGTACAGGGTAGATATGAAAACAGAGATTTTGAAAGAAGTAGATCCAAAGGCAAGTCAAAATCCAGACATAGAAATAAAATTTATAATTATTGCAAGAAAAATGGGCATATAAAGGCTGACTGCTATAATTGAAATATAAGGAGAAAAATAAAATTGAGCAGAATAAAAGCAACACCGCCGAAGCTAGTGTAGCGGCAGATGAGAATGAGAGAATTATCTTTGTAGCCACAGAAGATAAAGTCAGGTCTAATAAGGAGTGAATTTTAGATTCAGGTTGTTCTTACCACATGAATCTCGAAGGTAGTGTTTTTTCACTTATGAGTCATTGGATGGTGGAATTGTTTTGGTAGGTAATAATGCTGCCTGTAAAGTTGTTGGTAAAGGTACAGTTCGGATCAAAATGTATGATGGTATCATTAGAACACTCACTAACGTTAGGCACGTTTCTAATTTAAAGAAAAATCTCATCTCTTTGGGCACTCTCGATTCTCAAAGGTGCAAGTTCTCAGCTGAAGGTGGAGTTTTGAAAATTTCTAATAAAGGTGCTTTTGTATTGATAAAAGCTTGTAGGTTTGGTAGTTTGTATATTTTGTAGGGATCAATGGTAACAGGTGCTGCGGCAGTCTCTACTGATGGTGACATTACCAAATTGTGGCACATACGTTTGGGACACATGAGTGAGAAAGGTTTAACGTTGTTAAGCAAGAAAGGCCTACTTTGTGGTCAAAGTACTAGTAAGATAGACTTTTGTGAACATTGTATCTTTAGGAAGTAGAAACGAGTCAGTTTCAGTTTTTCAGTTGTCCACAAAACTAAAGGTACTTTAGATTATATTCATTCTGATCTTTGGGGGCCCTCTCGTGTTCCATCTAAAGGTAGTGCCCGGTATATGTTGACTTTTATTGATGATTATTCATGGAAAGTTTGGGTGTATTTCTTGAAACGTAAAAATGATGTTTTCTTAACCTTTAAGCAATGAAAAGTTTTGATTGAAAAGCAGATAGGAAAACATGTTAAGCGGCTACCAACAGATAATGGTTTGGAATTTTGTGGAGGTAAATTCAATGAATTTTACAAGAATGAAGGAATTACTTGGCATCACACTGTCAGAATGACTCCGCAACAAAATGGAATTACCGAGCGCATGAGCCGGACTCTTTTGGAAAGGGCTCGGTGTATGATCTCTAATGCAGGATTGACACTTGATTTTTGGGCAGAAGCCATTGCTACAACTTGCTACATCGTCAACCGCTCTCCTTGTGCTCCTCTTAATTTCAAAACTCCAAAGGAAGTTTGGTCAGGTACTCCTGTTGATTACTCTACTTTAAGAGTATTTGGGTGTCCAGCATATATGCATGTAAATGAGGGAAAGTTAGAGCCTAGGGCTAAGAAATATATTTTCCTTGGTTATGCTTCAGGGGTGAAAGGATATCATTTGTGGTGTCCTGATCCCAAGTCACCTAAATTTGTAATTAGTAGGGATGTTACATTTGATGAGTCCTCTATGTTGTATCCTATAAAAGAGTCTTGTAATCCTTGTAATTTAGAAAAGGAGGATAGTGCACAGAAGCAGGTGGAGTTAGAGATTGGTAGTTCAAGTCCTTCACAAACGTCTTCTACACATCAGACAAATCTAGTTGATGATATGTAAATTTAATTGTATATGCTTTATCAGTGGCACAAGAAATAGGTGGAGACAATGAACCTTCCACATATACGGAAGCAGTTTCAAGTGCTGATGCTAATAAATGGGTGGTGGCTATGAACGAAGAAATAGAATCTTTGCACAAGAATGGTACTTGGGTTCTAGTGAAGCCGCTGAAGGGTAAGAAAATTATTGGTTGCAAATGGGTCTTCAAAAGAAAATAAGGTACTTCAAGTGTTGAAAATGCAAGGTATAAGGCACATTTAGTTACAAAGGGCTACAGTCAGGTATAAGGTGTTGATTTTAATGATGTTTTCTTACCAGTGGTGAAATATAGCTCTATTCATGTATTACTTGCATTGGTTGCCATGTTTGATTTGGAATTATAACAACTTGACGTTAAGACAACATTCCTACATGGCGAATTAGATAAGCAGATTTATATGAAACAACCTGAAGGTTTTGAAGTGGCAGGAAAAGAAGACCATATGTGTTTGTTGAAGAAATCCTTGTACGAATTGAAGTAGTCTTCAAGACAGTGGTGTAAAAAGTTTGATTCTTTTATGTTGGGTCATGATTTCTCCAGGAGCATTTATGATAGTTGTGTTTACTTCCGAAAGTTAGATGACGACTTATTCATTTATTTGTTGTTATATGTTGATGAATGCTTATTGTTGCCAAGAATGTCACAAATATTCACCATTTAAAGGCCTTATTGCATGGTGAATTTGAGATGAAAGATGTGGGAGCAGCAAAGAAAATTCTTGACATGGAGATAAAATGTGATCGAGGAGCTGGTAAATTATTCTTGACTCAGGGGAATTATCTCAATAAAGTTTTAGAGAGATTTGGCATGCGAGATGCCAAAGCAGTTAGTACTCCTTTTGTTAGTCATTTTAGACTATCCACTGCTCAATCACCACAGTCACAAGAAGAGGAAAATTATACGGCACGAGTTCCATATTTTATTACCGTCGATAGTATTATGTATGCAATGGTATGAACTTGTCCTGATATTTCATAAGTTATTAATGTCGTTAGCAAGTATATGGCCAATCCTGGCAAACAACATTGGCAGGCGGTGAAATGAATTCTCAGATACTTAAAGGATACTTTAAACTTTTGTTTAAAGTTTGGTAGAACCAGCAACACATTGATTGGTTTTTTAGATTATGATTATGTTGGTGATCTCGACAGATGCAGATCTCTGACAGGTTATGTATTTTGTATTGGAGGTTTTGTTGTTAGCTAGAAAGCTACTCTACAACATGTAGTGGCTTTATCTACTACTGAAGCAGAATATATGGCAGTCACTAAGTCTATCAAAGAAGTATTATGGTTGAGAGGTTTATTCGGTGAATTATCTCAGCATCAAGGGGTTACTACTGTTTATTGTGGTAGTCATAGTGCTATTCATTTGACAAAAGACCAGACGTATCATGAGATAAAACATATTGATGTGAAGTATCATTTCATTCAAGATACTATTGTAGAAAAGAAGGTCCTTATTCAGAAGATCAACACTAAGAACAATCCTGCTGACATGTTTACGAAGGCTCTTCTAGTTAAAAAGTTCAAGCAATGCTTGGACTTAATTGGTGTTTATAGTTGGTGATATAGGGGCATTGCCGAAGAAGGTGGAGTAGATCACTAATTATTCGGGACCAAGTCAAGGTGAAGATTTGTTGCATGCCTTAGCCACTACATTTGACATTTGCTCTCACCTTTTGCAAAATTTTCTCCGCATAGATAGGCTAAATTAAGGGAAGCTTTAGACAGATGCTTGAAACCTTGGCTATAAATAGATGGGAAGCTTGCAGAGTTTAAGACACCATTCTTCCTTTTCCTCCAGGCACTACATCTCCCTTTTTCTTTTCTCTTGCATGTGAATTGTAGTAATTGAAAGCTTCTGTGCCATTTTTTTGTACTTTTGTACATTCTCCACATATTATTGAATTTCGCTTACCCTCCGGCGGTGGACGTAGGTCACATTGACCGAACTACATAAATTCTTGTGTCCTATCCCATTTATTTTACCATTTCTTTATCTTTCGTTATTAAAATTCAGGCTATTAAATTCAACCGGTATCTGATCCGAGGGCATTTTGTTTAAAAACTAATGAGCCTAACTTAAATCATAAGAGAATTGATGTTACTTTGGTAGATAATAATATAAAAGTGGAGCCAATGCCTAATGCCTCCCAAAAGGATGTCTTGGAAGTTACTTACATCTTGTAAGCACATAAGAAGGTTAGTGGGAACATAGTTGTCCTCTGTAATGGGAGTACGTGGAGACATATTGATCACAGAGAACAATAGTTCTAACTTTCAATTGTTGAACACATAATTGTCCAAGAGCAACTCTTGTTGGATATGAAAAGGTAACAACTTAATTATGGGAATTAGAATTGGACGTTGTTAACTTATTATAAGTCCAAGTGCATAGATACTTATGAAGTATCTAAGTATTTGAGATATCAGATACTTATGAAGTATTAAAGATATCCATTACTCTATGTGTAAGTTGATATTTTTGAGATGATAAGGATATAACTTTAAAAGTAAATCCTAATTAAGGTTTATTTAATTAGAACAATAGGATTGGAAAGGTTCCAATATATCAATGGTTGCTAATTGAGTCATAATACATTTTTCATTTAGTGGAAATGATTAATTAGATCAACAAGTTCTTTAATGAACTTAATAGAGTTTCTTTGCATTGTTTAAGACAGTAATGTACTGTAGAACATTAGAGCCATTGGGCATGCATAAGGAGCTAATGTCTCACCAAAGATCCAAGAATATGTTTAGGCAAATTTTCTTAATTATGATGATAATTAAGATGAGAGTTGTAAGATTTAATCAAGTGCTCACTATAAAGAATCTTATAAAATTCTCTCGCTAATCCACTGTCCCAGTAGTAGAATAATCGTCATATGGTGATATGGTATGAGATACTTAAACGATTGGCTTAGTACTAGTGGGAGATTATTGGTTTATGCCCTACAGCCAATCTCTTTGCTTGTAGTTTAGTGACAAGTTAATTAAAGGCATTCTTTATCTTGTACATGTTTAGATATATATGATAAAGTCCATGAGATAATTGTACATTACAAATAAAATTATAATGAGATTATAATTATGAGATTCATAATGCATTTATGTATTATTCCTAAATGTTCATAGTCATTGTTCTATTAATATTAGAATTTAATAGAACATAAAAAGACTAGCACTCGTTTTGTTTTTCCTTATGAAGAAAGTAGTCGATCTCATAGACTAAAGTACAGAGTGTTGGACCCCGATTCTTTTCTTACTAACAAGATTGTGCTAAATTCTTTTTGAGGTTTATTTTGATTAATTTG
>JANZXP010000007.1:28951752-28968001 GCA_027576715.1 Erythroxylum flavicans | reverse complement strand
TCCAAGGCCTTGTAAGGCCTGTTCTAGAACCATGCCTCCTCGGTATGGGACTCGTAACATTGTTTCCCCCTTTGGAAGCTGGCGTCCCGACGGCTCTCACTTTACGGTGCTTCACTCAGCGACGCTTCACTCTTTTCAGTTCACGGTCAGCCCTTCCGCTAGTCAGCGCCCTTCTATTGGTAGCCCTTTCCTGTGGCCAGCTCTCAATGAAAACACCAGTGTTACGAGTATAAGTCACCCTGAGAGAACCATACCCCAAAAGTTAGCTTGAAGGGAGAGAGAGCCCAAAATTTTATATAGCCTGTTCTAGAACCATGCCTCTTCGATACGATACTCGTAACAAAAAGCTTACTTCAAATATTTTAGAAGGCATGCTCATATATATATATATATATATATATATATATATATATATATATAATTGATAAGTATGATGGATTCGACAAAGTCAAAGACAAAATTTCTTTTTTACACTTTAATAATAGATGACTGAGACGTAATTTTGGATTCATTTGCACGCTTCATTTGTATCGTAGTGCCAGCCGGCAAGGACGACCGCTTGACGTGGAAAACGAGTTATGTACTTATTTCGATCAAAAACAGTTGTTATCATATATAGGATGAGTTGCTTTCTAAAAGTAAAAGACATCAATTTTAAAATATTAAAAGAAAATGTAGAAATTATGATGTATAAAAATTATGTGTTATGTTTTTTATTATTTAACTTTTTGTATGATATGTGTAATTTTATGACTAATTTTTTAAAAATAAATAATTTAAAGTTAAACTAACGAATTTTCTATATCTTATATTAATGAATTCATGTATAAATATTAGCAAACTTAATTTAAAAGATATTACAAACTCAAATCAATTTAATTGTAAAGTTTAAATTATCTAAAATTAAAATTAAAATGATATTAATTTATAAGAGAAGTTCAAATTAAATTTTAAATTGATTAATTTAAATTTAATTTATTAATTTTAAGTCAATTCAAAATATTTTGTCTTCCTTTTTTAAAGATATTTGCCACCGTTAAACAACTGGCCTCCACATCTTCTGTCATATCCACATGTTTTTATTGTTAATATTCTCTATTATTTTAAATTTAATAATTTTAAATTAAATTCAACAGATTTTTCGTATATTTTATAGGCACCAAATCCGCTCTTATCGAATAGCCTGTTTTCTGTTCCTAAAGTATCCCAGCAGCAGATCTGTTCCCTATTTTATATATTATTCTCCTTTTAAAGATGCTTTTTACTATTAAGCAGCTGGCTCGACGTTTCCTTTGCAACATCCACATGTTTTTACTGTTGATACCTTCAATTATTGTGAACTGACGTCGTTTGTCTTGTGTCCTTTACTTTTAAGATATTTTCGCAATCAATGCTTAAAAGATATTATAATAGGCCAAGTAGAAATGAGTACACTTATAGACTTTTGTAAGAAGTCTTGAATTTATGTCATTAAAGGAGAAAAGGGGGAGAATTTTTTTTATTGATGATTAGTTAGCCTTTTCAAATACTCCTTAGTTAGATCAATTATAGGCGTCTTATTTTTAGTGATAGTGTGAGAATTTAGAATTACTGAAAATTTGAGATTGACGAGACCTTGATGTTGATCAGAGAGCAGTGATCAGTCCGCAGCTGACCAATCAGTATGTGATAACTTTTTGTGCGCAGAAATATACAGGCTACATAGGAATTTGAGGAACTTTGAAATTCTAGATTTACCTCTCTAAGATTCTAGATGTGAAATGTTAGGAACTTAAGATTAGTCTAACAAAACTGAGATACCCAACATATAAAAAAAATATTATAAGAGAATCTTTTCTTATAATAAAAATATTCAAGAAGATAAGTCAGATTTGTATTTATAAAAATTTATCAATTTTTATATCTAACAACATTTGTTTTATTTTCTAAATTAATTAAATTTTTATTAATTAAAGTGTGGTAATTACTTGTGGACATTAAATTTGTCCCACAGGCTGGCAAACATGTCAGACGTCCATATATTTACACAGACCTATGAAGAAAGCTATCATCTTCGTCGTTCAATACTCTCCATTTTTCACCGATTGTGTATAAATCCCAAAACAACTTCAGTCAGTTCTCGGAGTTGAAGCCATTTCTTGGCATTTAAAAGCATTGGATAATAATGGAACTTCTTCGTCTGCTTGTCGGAATCCTGGGTAGTTTCTTACATTGTCCTTTGTCGTTTTTCGATTTCGGATATACCTTACGGCGAACTAAACTAACACAGATCAACTCTCTTCATGGTTTTTTCTTTTTCAGGAAATGTAGCTACCGTGTTTCTTTACTCTTCACCCATGTAATATCCACGATTCTGACACAGTTAGTTTGGAACATATAGATCGGAACTCTGATACTGAACATGTTCATTTTAACGTTGTTTTTGGTTGTAGAACAACCTTCGCAAGGGTGGTTAGAAACAGAAGCACAGAGGAGTTTTCCTGCATTCCTTACCTTATGTCACTGTTGACCTGCGTTTCTTACACTTGGTATTCGACACCTGTGGTCAGCGAAGGATGGGAAAACGGGCCCGTTTTCACAGTCGATGGTCTTGGAGGTTTTCTCGAGTTAGCATTCATTGTCATATTCTTATGGTTTGCTCCAGGAAAAGAGAAGGCAAGTTAGCTCCTTAAATTTGTGGGATTAACCAAGTAAAATCCCTCAAATCTTATAATTTAAAAGTCTCTAAATCCATTCCCTGAGTCAGCTACAATGGTGTTTGTTTCTTGGGAAAGTTTTAATGCATAACTTAATTGTTTCTAATGCAGGTTAAGGTTGGTGCTATGTTCATTCTTGTTTTAGTGGTATCCGTTGTGCTTATCTTAGTCTCAATTTTCGTATACTACGACCACTCACATCGCAAGCTATTTGTTGGGTGGGTCGCTGTAGTGGCCGCTACGTCCATGTATGGCTCTCCACTAGTAGCTATGGTGAGTCACATTTATAACTTCTAGCTAGTTTATGTTTACATTAAATATATAAATTCACTCTTAATCTTTTCATAAAAATTTAAATAACTCCTTAACTTTTTATACTTATAACTTGATTCTTAATATTAACATATGTTCGATATATCTAAATATTAACATTAAAGGGTTAATTTATAAATTGTGAAACATTAGATGTTTCCTTAATTGAAGCTTTCTATTTAACATGAAAATAAAATATCTATTGACGACCTTTTTCTTTGGCAGAAAACAGTGATAGAAACACGAAGTGTGGAGTTTATGCCCTTCTATTTATCATTTTTCACCTTCGTTGCGAGTGCTCTTTGGTCGATTTATGGACTATTGGAACTTGACTTCTACGTTGCGGTTTGTACCTTCTTCTTTTTTTCCCCTCCAAAACGAAACTAGAGAAAAGCATTTTTTTTTTTACTTACTTTCATGTGTACAGTTTGGAAGTTGGTGCATTTGCTCAATATGAATTCGTTTTTGGCAGGCACCAAATATGATCGGTACTCTACTAGGAATGGTTCAACTTGCGCTGTACTTCAAGTACAACAGAAAGGGAGGTATCAAAGAAGAGCTCATCTATCGGAACATAGAAAAAGAAGATGAGAACTTAAAGCAGAGTGCAAGTTGCTGAGAATACCAATCTTAAGAATTCGATGGTGGCAACCTCCGTTTCACATTTGATGCTTGAAACTTATGAGATATTATGGACATCCAGTGGGTGAAATTTGCAAAATTGAGCATCTAATGGTGATACGCGTGACGAGGTACCTTTGGAAGATGAGGGCATAATAGGTGAAGACACCTAAGTAAAGGTAAATCGGTTCTTTTTTATCAAGATTTAGATAATTATTTTTGAATCTTAGATTTGGTTCGATTTTGGATTTTTCTATTATGTTGGACTTAAATCGGCTCGAGTTGAATGATGGAATCGATGTTATTTTATTGAATGAATGGAGCAAAAGGTTAAGTACGAAATTGACAAAAACATTTTTTTTTGTCATTTGTAATAACATATTGTACTTTAGTAATTTCAAAATGATACACTTTAAACTCTAATGAAATTAAATTATTATTAATATCTAATAAATAAGTTGACAACTTTATGATATAATTTAAAAAAACATTAAAAAATAACTAAAAATATAATATATTTTTTAGTTAATATTTTAACTAAAATATTACTGTGTTGTAATATATTTAAATTGTAATAATTAATATCAAAGTATAAAGTAATATTAATATAAATGCTTATTTAAAATTTTTTAAAAGACAAGCTCAGGTTACAATGAATTGCAGCCTTGTTTGTTGCCAGAAGCACTAGTCAATGTCAACTGGAAAGATGATAAAAAAGGCTAACTATTCAAAGACATCGAAGTCATACTGACGTAGTCTTTCGATATATGCTCTCCAACGTCAATTTCTTATCGGCAACGCCGAGCTTTCAAGTTTCAATAAGTGCATCACCGATGTTATAGTTGGAGGGATTGTTCTTCGTACATCATTTCCTCTGTTCCGCTGAACCTATTCTGTTAAGTTTTACATATATAAAAGATTACGTAAATGTATTGATGAGATTTAATAAAATATAAAAAAAAATATTATAATTAAAATAGGAGATTTAATCTTTATTTTTAACAGAACTTAAATATTCTAAGCGAAATTAAAAAGGATTTAAAAAAATTCGGAATTGAATTTAAACTTTTGTATATACTTGAGTTAGAATTATAAAAAATCTAATTTAATTATATTTTAAATCAAAATTTAGATTCATTATAAACTTAACTTAATGTTTAATATTTAATATTTTATTTATTCAAATTAAATTGAAATTAAAATTAAAATTTAGACCTATATATATAAGTACCATTTTAACTTGGTAAGTATGATATTGATGGATTAGACAACGTCAAAGGTAATATTTCTTTTTAGCACTTTAATAATTGAGGCTTAAGACATAATTTTGATTGTAGTGCCAGGAGGACCACCTCATATGGAAAATGAGTTACGTATTTATTTCAATCGAAAACAGTTGTTATCATTTCAAATTCTTTAATTATAAATATAGGATGAGTCACTTTCTAAAAGTAAAAGACAAAAACTTTAAAATATTAAAAGAAAATGTAGAAATTTTATGTACTGTATTTTATTTTAATATGTTTTGTTATTTATTTTTATATGATAAGATTTAATTTTTATGATTAATTTTTTATAAATAAATAATATAAAATTAAACGAACCAATTTTACTTATCTTATATTAGTGAATTCATGTGTCCTTGTATAAACATTAGCAAACTTAATTTAGAAAAACCTCAAATCAAAACCTATTCCAACTTTAATCGTGTAATATAAACTAAAAGGTGTCAAGAGGGTATGGATGAAATTAGACCGGATCTAAGTGAGTTCGTATTTAATCAAAACATTATATCTTAACATTGATAATAGATTATGAATCCTATCTTTTTATATAAATTAAATTACTCCAATTGTAAATTTTGTCTAAAATTAAAAAATTAAACAGCTGGCATCGACGTCTCTTTTATCATATCCACATGTTCTTACTTCTTAATGTTGATATCCTCCATTATTGTGAGTTTATTAATTTTAAATTTAATCAAACAAAATTGTCGTATATTTTATCTCTTCTTCTTTTAAATAGACTTTTCCCCGTTCAAGAGCCTTTGACTAAAGATAGTAATTATAGACTTAAATTTAAGTGTTTTTAATAAATCGATCTATTAACTAAGGTTAAGGTAAGACTGATTTAAAATCCAATTTTTTTAAGAAGAGTTGGACTTCGAAAAGACTTTAGTCTTAATAATTCAAATTCGAACTTAATTAAAAACATTATTTTACACATTTAATTTTAAAAAATTTGTTTTAAAAAATTTAGCAGACCGTCCAATATTGCATGCCATCCCTAGCCTTGACATCTCTTTTTGTCTTATCTAAGTTTTTTTTATTGGTGATATCCTCTATTATTGTAAATTTATTAATTTTTTATATCTTTTATGTCTTCTTCTTTTAAATATACTTTTTTGATTTATCTCCTTTATTTTTCAGATATTTTCACAGTTATTTTGCAACCCCTTTCCTCATAATTACATTTAAATATATGTTTTCTTAATTTTAATAGTAATCAATTAATTACTCTTTATTTTAACGGGTTTACTAATAATTTTTATTTATATTTCCTTTTCTATATTAAAACTAATTCGATTTTTGTTAGTTAAATTTTATAAGATAATTACTTTAATACCTATACGTCAGAGTGTAATACAGTCCATATATTTAATGAAAGCTATGCAAAAGCTTGTCATCTTCTTCTTCCATTCCTCTCCTTCTGTTCACCGATTGTGTATAAATCCTAGAACAACCTTAGTCAATTCTCGGAGCTGAAGCTATTTCTTGGCATTTTTAAGCATTGAATATTAATGAAAGTTCTTCATCTGGTTGTCGGAGTCCTAGGTAGTTTCGTTTGTTTTCCTTTGTTGTTTTTCTATTTCTGATGTACCTTATGTTGAACTAAACTAACATAGATCATCAACTCTCTTCTTTTTTTTTTTTTTTGGCAGGAAATGTTGCTTCCATGTTTCTTTACGCTGCACCCGTGTAATCTCCAGGATTCTGACACAATTAGTTTGAAACATTTAGATCGGAACCCTGATTCTGAACGTGTTCATTTTACCGTTGTTTTTGGTTGTAGAACAACCTTCACAAGGGTGGTTAGAAACAGAAGCACAGAGGAGTTTTCTTGCATTCCTTACCTGATCTCACTCCTGGCATGCGTTGCTTACACTTGGTATTCGACACCTGTGGTCAGCGAAGGATGGGAAAACGGGCCCCTTTTCGCAGTCGAAGGTCTAGGAGGGCTTCTCGAGTTATCATTCATCATCATATTTTTAAGGTTTGCTCCAGGAAAAGAGAAGGCAAGTTTGCTGCTTAAATTTATGCGATTAACCAAGTAAAATGCGCTTAATCTTTGTATTTTTTTTTAATTTAAAGTCCCTAAATCCATTCCCTGAGTTAACTACAATGGTGTTTGTTTCTTGGGAAAGTTTTAATGCATAACTTAATTATTTCAAATGCAGGTTAAGGTTGGTGCTATGTTCGTACTTGTTTTAGTGATATCCATTGTGCTTGTCTTGGTCTCAATTTTCATATACTACGATCACCCACATCGCAAGCTATTTGTTGGGTCGCTATAGTGACCGCTACATCAATGTATGGCTCTCCACTAGTAGCTATGGTGAGTCACATTTATATCTTCTAGTTTATATTTATATTAAATATATAAATCCTAACTTTTCACAAAAATCTAAATAACTCCTTTTTTTTAAACTTATAAATTGATTCTTAATATTAAGATATGTTCAATAAGTTCGTTCGTTATCAAGTTTGATATAAATAAATACAAGTTGATATGTAAATAAATATTAACATTAAACGGTTAATTTATAAATTATGAAATATTAGATGTTTATTTAAATTTTTATAAAAACTGTAAGGTTAATTAATGCTTTAATCGAAGCTTTATATTTAACATAGAAATAAAATATATATTAGCCTTTTTTTTATTGCAGAAAACAGTGATAGAAACACAAAGTGTGGAGTTTATGCCCTTCTATTTATCATTTTTCACCTTCCTTGCGAGTGCCCTTTGGTCGATTTATGGACTGTTGGAACTGGACTTCTACGTTGCGGTTTGTACCTTCTCTCTTTTTTTTCCCCTCCAAAACGAAAATAGAGAAAAGAATAATTTATTTTTACTTATTTTCGTGTGTACAGTTTGGAAGTTTGTGCATTTTCTCAGTATGAATTCGCTTTTGGCAGGCACCAAATGTGATCGGTACCCTACTAGGAATGGTTCAACTTGTGCTATACTTCAAGTACAACAAAAAGGAAGGTATCAAAGAACTAATCTATCGGAACACAAAAAAACAAGATGAGAACTTAAAATAGAGTGCAAGTTGCAGAGAATACGAGTCTTAAGATCAATTCGATGGTGGCAACCTCAGTTTCACATTTAATGCTTGAAACTTTTGAGATATTATGGACATCCAGTGGGTGAAATTTGCAAAATTGAGCATCTAATGGTGATGCACATCACTGCATATTTTAGGAAGATAAGGGATCATAGGTGAAGCCGGATAAGTGAAAGGTAATAAAACAGTCCAAAGCTAGTTCTACTTGAAGCTAACAGGTAAATTTTGTTTTTGATCAAGATATAAAATGAGTTTAGGTAATTCGTTTTCTTTTAGATTTAGTTCGAGTTTGGATTTCAGTACTATGTTTGACTTAAAGTAACCCGGGTTGATATGAATGGAGCAAAAAGAAAAGTATGGAATTAACAAAAAAAAGTTAATGTTATTTTGTTGAATGCTTGAGACAAAAGGTTAATCTCGGTTGAGCATTAATTACGATCGGAAAAAATGTTAGACATTTTTTACTTTTCTCATAAAATTGGACAACATTTAATTATATTTTTTATTTTTCAATAAATTATCAATTAAGTTACGTAATTTGATCCAGATAAAGATAATAAAGTGACTCAATAAATGAGTTAAATCAATGGGTCGAAGTTCGGGTAGAAAATAGATCCCGATTAGTATGAATTGGACCCATATCAATCTTGTGATGGAGACGTCCGATATGAAAGTTATATATAAAGGTTAAGATCTCTTGTAATTGCTCATATCATTCGTAAGCATAAGGATTTTCTGACCCATTAAGAGAGCTTAGGTTTTGAAAAAACTGTAGAAAAATATTAACCGTATTTTGGTAATTAGTTCCCGTAAAGACGGCAGTGAATTTACGTTCATTTCGGCTTCAGAAAGCTCGTTTGAAATTATAGAACTGAAACTAGGTATTTTTTATATTTTTTCATTTATTATCCTTTCACGTTCGATCGAAATACATAACTAAGATATCATTACGTGCTAAAACAAATTTTATCAATTCTTGAGCCACCTGTGGGCCTAAAGATAATAAAGAGGTTGAGGTTTAGGCCACAAGGGACAGGAATGACCCATTTTCCTATATAGAGAAAGGATGATATGAAACCAAGAGTCACAGTGATACAACGAATTGCAGCCTTATCTTTTGCCAAAAGCTCTTATCAGCAACAATTGGAGATATGACAAAAATAAGTTAAGTAGTCTGTGAGGGGTTCAGATCCTCTGGCCTGTGTATCCTGTCCCTATTCTGTCTCATGGCATCTCAATCATCTATTTTTGTGGGTCTCACATCAATAAATGGTTGAGATGTCATAGGACAGAGTAGGAACAGGGTACACGGGCCAGAGGATCTGAGGGGGTCTGTCAGTCTTTCATGTTGCCATTTCCTTTTAATTGCATTCGATCCTCGGGATGACAAAAATGGTTGGATCTAATTTGATCCAAAATTAATAAATCAAATTTAATTTAATTGAACTTAAATTTAAATTAAGATAAATATTAAATTTGAGCTTAGGTTTAAATATAAAAATTTTAATTAATTCTGTCCAACCAAAAAACACGAAAAAATAAACAAGCTTCAGAATATATATTACTAAAGGGCTTGCTGTCTTGTTGGATAAATTCCATTGTCATGTTTAAGGCCTTAATTCTCATTATAAGAACTCTATTTAGCATTACATATTTGTTGTGGTTCTTGAATATATAAATAGATTAAAACTAATTCCGCTATTGTAAAATATCTATTAAAATAAATACTAAGAAATTGAGAATCAAGACAGTACGTTCATTAACTCAAATTACGATTGTAATTAAGAAATTATTAAGTATGAATTTATGAAATGTTTTTGGAAATAATATTTATTAATTCTTATTGAATTTTATATTTAAACCAGAAAATCTGTTAATTCCAATTAACATTTTAATACTTGGGTTAGAATTGTAAATCACTTAATTCTTTTATAATAATAAAAATAATTACCAAATATTACAGGTTGTCTTGAGAAACGTATTGGTTCTTGCTTCTCCTTGTTTTCACTTACGTGCTAAAGTCTACAAAAGCAGCTTCCTTCTTCATAATTTGCGGAGCATGCTTTTCAACACTTTATATTAAAGCAGAAACATTACGACCTTTGTTTTCACATTTTTATGATATAAAACTTTTGACTCATTGGGATGTTGTCTCCTTTGAAATTCTGTATCTAAAAATGCCAAATGATTCACTTTATAATATAATATAAGTTGATCAATAGTTAATTATTTTGTATATCAATTATTTATTGAAAATGAAAAACACTTACTCTCAGATTATATATAGTTTTTGAAGTAAATCAACCATGTAAGTTTTCATTTCTTATTTTATTTATTTGTTATTGAAAAATAAATTATAATATAATCTAAGTTAATCAACAATTAGTTATTAAGTATATCAATTTTTATTTAAAAAATAACATGTGTTCTCTTAAATTATATATATATCTTTTTGTAAATTTTAAACTTATTAGTTTTCATATAAACCTAACCATATACTTTTGTCATTTCTTATTTTATTCATATGTTATTGAAAAATAAATTATAATATATTCTAGGTTATTTAATAATTAGTTATCATGTATCTCCATTTTTATTTAAAAGATAAAAAAATACTCCATCTTTGGACTATTATATACTTTTTTAACGAATTTTGTACATCTTAAACTTATAAATTTATATATAACTCGAATCACATAAATTTTCATTTCTTATTTTATTTATTTGTTATTATTCACAAGGAATAGATTAAATATTATTAGGTATTTGAATACTACACTCCTCTATTATTGACAAAATGACGTACTTAGTCATATTTCCTTAATCGTAGAAACCATAAAGAGAAAGAAAGATTGACCTACTTAGTCATATTTCTTTTATAAACCATAAAGAAGAAAGAAAGATTGGACCACTCTCGTACGCTTATCCAACTACTGGCAAACATGTGGCGAAGGCTGATCACACGATTCGTATTAAGTCAAAACATAGACAAGAAAGTGAGAAATTTTGGGATTTCCGGTAAACTATAAATGCTTGGCGTGCGCTGCCGAGCAAGACTAGTGAGTTCGCATTAAACCTATCTACCTAATCTAAAGGATGGCAAATCAATTTAGGCTAGTGAGTTCGGATTGTACACTGATGGCGTGTCAAATCAGTAAATGATTTTTCACTTGTAAAATGATTTATTTGGAATATTTAATTTTTGAGTTAAAAAGTAATAATTACATATTTTATTAAAAAAGAGTATAAATATTCAAGTGTGATGAAATTATCTATACTTACTTATAAATATAAAATTATGGGATTTGAGACTCAAGGGTGACATTGTTTTTTCATAACATCAATAATAAAATTTTATTGGAACAAACGCTTCAATCGTCATAATTTTATAAGGTCTGTCAACAAAAAGTTGTTGAAGTTTGGAAGATAATCAAATGTCCCTATCCAAAAGATTTTTTTTAATTTTACTTTCCTTCTTTAATAATTTCATATTTTTCTTACTATAAAATAAAATTCTTATCAATTATTTTCCTTATAATTCGATCTGTTTATCATGAAATGTTAATTAGATATTTTTCTTAATCGTTTAGTATATAATCACTTATCTTTATATTTATGTCTTTACTAGTTTATTTTAATTAATTAAGTTAGTCATTATTTTAAAATCTATTTTTATAATTGATTAAAGTTTATTATTTCAAATACAGCTGCCAAAAAAACATTATAAGATAATTACTTGTTCCTAAAAAACCGTTGATATGTACATGGTCCCTAGTGCGAAAACCCGTTGCCTCCACAGCTTACGCAATCCGAAGAAAGCTATCCATCGTTGACGTAATCTTTCTTCTCCTTTCATAGCATACCCTTTACCCGTTTAGTTCAAAAGACTCTCCTTTGTTGAAGTTGGAACCATTTCTGGGACTTAGAGCATCCTAATTTTCAGGAAGCATACGATGGGAGCTCTTCGCCTGGTAGTGGGAATCTTAGGTACTTTCTTGCTTTGCACTTCGAAGTATTAGTTGAGTTTAGAAACTAACAGTTCAACTCTGTTTATGTTTTTTTTTTCCCTCTGTGGCAGGCAATGTAGCTGCCGTTTTCCTTTTCTCTGCACCCATGTAACGTCCAGAATCCTGAAACCCTCCTCCAAATTTTCACTTCATGGTTCATATATATATATATAATTTTTGTTCTGGTTCATTTGGTTGTAGATTAACTTTCAGGAGGGTCATAAGAAACAAAAGCACCGAGGAATTTTCTTGCATTCCCTACATCATTTCACTTCTAACCTGCGCTGTGTACACTTGGTATGCTTCGCCTGTGGTCAGCCATGGATGGGAAAACGCACCTTTGCTCACAGTAGATGGTATAGGGATGCTTCTGGAGTTAACTTTCATCATTATATATTTATGCTTTGCTCCAGCAAAAGAGAAGGCAAGCTAGCTACATACGGTTTTTTTTCGATATGTTCTAATAGATACGAAACAATGAAATCATCAAAAAGTTCTAATAGCTACGTTTGCATGCAGGTGAAGATTGCTGCTATGACCTTACTCGTCATTGTGTCGTCCATTTTGGTTGTTATAATCACAATATTTGCGTATGAAGACCACCATCATCGCAATATATTTGTTGGATCTGTTGCAGTAGTGACAGCTTCAGTCATGTATGGCTCTCCCCTAGTTGCTGTGGTGAGTAAAGTTACTATTTTATTTAGTCTTGAAAAGATCCATTGGAACACTTAACTTCGTGAGGTGGATTATACACTTAACAGAATTTTATTTGAGTATGAAATGCTCATTCTTTTAATCTAACCATGAAACTTCATATTTTTTTTCTTGCAGAAAACAGTAATCGAAACAAAAAGTGTTGAGTTTATGCCATTCTACTTATCATTTTTCACTTTCCTCACAAGCGGTCTTTGGTCGATTTATGGATTATTGGACTTTGACTTCTTTATTGCGGTTCGTACCCTTCTTTTTTCTCTCCAAAACATCACTTGAAAGCATTCTAATTTCCAATATTTTGATGTGCACAACTTTGAATTTTTTATGCAGACACCAAATCTAATTGGCTGCCTACTAGGAGTCATTCAACTTGTTCTATACTTCAAGTACAGAAAAAGGGGTCTCAAAGAAAAACCCAAGAGCTTGGATTTAGAAAAGAATGAAGATAAAACTGTAGTAGAGGTGCAACCAGAAGCTAAGAATTCTACTGTTGAAGCATGATAAAGTAGTGTATCGGATTCACCAAACATATAGTGTCCTTACTTGTTTAAATAATAATAAACAAGTAATGCCTCCTCGCATCAACTTATAAAATGATCAAGTGTTCTAGAATTAAAGTTTCAATTCTTTAATGAGTACGTTTGGTTTTTCTAGGATGGATTTGGATGCTTGTAACGAAGAATGCCTTTGACATTCTATCAAAATAAAGCACAAGACCTTTCGATTGTAATTAGTCGGGATATAAACACGTTCGACTTAATAATATTAATTAGTTCATATATATTATTTAATTTTAATTTATTAATTTGTTAAATAATTTCTTCAAAATACATAATTTATATGTTATTTTATGTAATAATTTATCTAATACATATTTAAATAATAATAATTGTGGGTTTAACGTGAATTTTACTATGTGAAATGGTCAAAAAACAACTTTAGAAGTTTTACTTTGAAAAGAAATTTGACATTCCTTGTTTTATTGACTTAATCCTCTCTCATTTTCTTACTGGCAGAAATTTTGTTTTATTCATTCTAGTCCTTACGACTGAAAGAGTAATATTGAAGTAAGGGTTGTCAGCCACATTTGTTGAATAGACGTTTGAAAATGACTTCTGAAAACATTTTATTGGCTCAAGTGATGGGTGAAGCAAATTCGGAATAGCTTTCCATTCTAAGAAATTATAAATGTAAATTGAGTTAAAAAAAGTTTTAATTTGTCTGTAATTTTAAGGTTGTTTTTAGTTTTTAGTTTTTATTTCTATTTTTTAAAATAAAAATAAAAACATGTTTTATTATTAATATTAATTTAATTATATTTCTATTACTGAAGATAATTACATATTAAATAAAATTTAAAATGTAAATTATTTTTAATAATTAATTTTATTTTAATCTCTTATATTATTTTATTAATAAATTAGTTAAAAAGTATTTTATTTTATTAAAATAAAATTTTAAAGATTAAATTTTGTTTATAAATTAATATTTATTGAAATATATTTTAATATTAAATCAAATTTTATTTAAAATTTATATATTTCAAATTTAATTAAATTTATTAATAAATATTAATTTAATTTAATTACAAAATTCTAATAAATTATTAAATATAATTAAATTATTCATATATTTTATTAATAACTAATCTTAATTAATTAAATATATAACATTACGTTAAATTATTTATAATATTTAATTAATTAAATATATAACATTACATTAAATTATTTAAATAATTAATTTATTAAATAATTAAATAATATATTTAATTAATAATAATTCATATTATAAAAACAGAAAATCACTTTTTATGATTTTTATAAATTCTGAAAATAGGAAAAATATCAAAACCAAAAACTCAAAAAAATTACTAAATTTAAAAATAAAAACAAAAATATAAGTATTAATAAAAGCAAATAACCCTAAATTTGAAAACAGTTCATAACCTGTTATGAATCCAACCCATTCACGTGGCAGGCCCTTTCTCCTATCTTCTGCACTACAGTCTTGTCAATCTTACCCTTTCTCATCAACATTGAAAACAGTTCATAACCTGTTATGAATCCAACTCATTCACGTCACAGGCCCTTTCTCCTATCTTCTATACCACAGTCTTGTCAATCTCAGGATGCTCACCGTTTCTCATAAACATGGAAATTATAACATTGGTGGAAATTGTAATCTTTGGACATCTTGGTGAGGCATCTTCTCAAATGATGTGTTTGAATCCTCGACAAGAACATTAATTGCCTATCCTTTCATCATTAAACTGGATAACGATCGGTCATAAGAGAAAGCAAATAAATTCGCATAAAATAGAAAGAACTTGCGTCTATATCTGAATTTCCAATATTCAAAATTTCTCTTAGACGTCCGTAAATAAAGATTTAAATAGGACAACAAATTTAATAAAAATAAAAAACATAAAATTACAAAAATCCTAAAATAATACAAAATCAAGAAAACAATTTGTAACTCGCATTGTAAAGGGAATTTGGGGCCGAAAACTCACATTCTACATCAATCCTCTCAACTTAGAAAAGTTCAACCTCGAGTGTGCTAGAAATTATTGGTATAAAGGTTCACTTGGAGAGTAGTAAGGAGAAATGTTCGCTACATTAAATGTTTTGGAAATGCCAAAGGCATCTAGTAATCCCACCACGTACGTATTGTCGTTAATCTTCTGTAGAATTTGATATGATCCATATTTCTTAGACTGCAATTTGCTGTAAGTGCATACTAAAAATCGCTCCTTCCTTAGAAACACCATAACCTGGCCACCCACTTTGAAGAGTCGTTCTCTCCGGTGCTAGTTTGCAGCTTTCTTTTATTTGGCATTAACTTGTTCTAGTTTTTATCTCACCTTTGTTTGAACATCTTGCCATTGGTTAGCTATATTTGCTACTGCTGCAAGAATTTTAGGCAATTTAATCAAATCGACAGTATGATGTGATGCCTTCGTGCGGACAATAGAAAAAGGTGGCACTATGAACAACACTATTGTAAGCAAACTCAGCATGAGGTAATGTACAATCCCCACTACGGCAAAAAGTGCTTTAAGCAACAGACAAAAGTATTGCTATAAGTACAATTATAGTTGCCTTTTTATTAAGGCAGCAGAATTCATATCGTTATAAGAAGTGACGCTGCAATAAGTATAAGGCAACAAAATTTTCTGATTAGGCAACAAAATAAAAATTGTTGCTTTAAGTTTTAACTAAGCCAATACATTAGTTTCAAACTATATAAACAATTTTAAATAGATATTGCAACACTTTTAAGTCTTTTGAGGAAACAATGTTAAATAGGTAAGCCAACGAGATGAATTGTTTTAGGTAACAATTTGTAACAATAAAAGCAATAATTTATTCTTTCGTTTCCAATAATATTTAATGTAAAAGCAAATTCTTGTCATTATACGTAGGCAACAACCATATATACATTAAAGCAATATTATTGAAGGACTAACCAATAACGTCAATAACGTTGTTTTAACTGAACGTCAATAACGTTGCTTTAACTGATTAAATGAAGAATTAGTT
>JANZXP010000007.1:28930498-28941326 GCA_027576715.1 Erythroxylum flavicans | reverse complement strand
TAGTATTGTATTTGCACCAAATGAGTACTGAACAAAGTGGATGACTTTGGTTATTGATTTTCTGTGCATGATGGTTTTAAAAAAAAAATGCTTCATTGAGTTTTAATTGTTAAGTGATGTGACGCGCCACCCTCGCGGGACACGGATTCGGATATCACCATCGATACCGGGTTCGGGTCCAGCGGGAGTGGGGTGTTACAGCCTGACATCGAGTCGTTAAGCACCCTTTGATACCAAACTGACGCAATAAGAAACCGAAGAAAGTCGCACAAAATAGAAAGAACTTCTATTTGTATCTGAATTCTGAATGTTCAAAATCTCTCTAAGACGTCCCTAAACAAGGATTTAAATAGGACGGTAAACCTAATAGAAATAAGAAACATAAAATTAAAAAAATACCCTAAAAATACAAAATTGGGAAAACAATCTGTAACTCACGTTCTAGAGGGAATTTGGGCCAAAAACTCGCATTCCATGTTAGCGAAAGTACAAATTTTCCCATCCTCTTGAATACTCACTCGGCATCTTGTATCCCTAAATCATTGAATTTGAAGTGTTTGAATTCATATCTTATTTTCTCGGAGTTGTTGATAGCTTTGCAACTCCGAGAAAATAAGTAAGAATTTTTTTTTCTTCATTGATTTATTTCTTTTGATTTTTCTGTTTCGAGTTGCCTTTTAATTGAGTCCTTTTCTTTTTTGTTCTTTCTGCTTTCCTTCTCAAATCAGGATTCTTGTGGTTTGGATCTTTAGTTGTGTTGTGAAAAGATTGGAGTGGTTGAAAATCATTCAGTAGGTGAAAATCAATTATGATTTTCTTGCCCTTTAAAGTATTTTGACAGGTCTTTTTTTTATTACCTGTTTGAAATTAAATAATTATTTTACTCAGTGGAACAACAGACATTTTTTTAAAAAGATTCAGAACATGGTCAAAAAAGAATCGAATTTGAACTTGAACTCTATCTTGATTGAAGCAGAATATTCGGATCCGATTTCAAGCTCAAACATAATAAAACCAAACTTAATCAATGAAATGAAACTTAATTTATTATATTTAAATTACATCAAATCAGACTTGGACGAATTTGTTATCTCTATTGAATTTTTTCAAAAACTTTCTTATGTTGCAAAGTAGACGTCAGGTTGTCAAATCTTGTCTCAGAGGACGATAGTCCATTGTTGTACTAATCTGTTACTCGAATTAAAACTCTTCAGATTCATTAGCTTGTTCACCATCATCCAATAATGTCCCGAACTAGGTCTACACAACAGTTGATAAAACAGAAAATGTCCCGAACTAGGTCTACACAGCAGTTGATAAAACAGGCTCTAATAGGACACAAATGGCTTCTACAATCTAGATCGTGGAAAACTTTGTCAGAGAAATGAAAAGCCTTGTCTCGACAAGCCCTTTTCTTTTTATAGTACCAACAGTTGGAACCATTATTAAAGCGACCTAATCTTTTTATAGACTAGGTCTTGTCTATTAATCAAAGTTGAAAAATCAACCTCGAATCTTAAACTTAGACGCAATTGTGACATAATGATTAATGTTGGAAGAATATCCTTTTCCTCTAAACCAAAAAGGGCAACTATACCGCTGAATGCGGCTAATCCAATGACATGAATTATACTATTTAAGTGGAATTTTTTTTTGTAAAATTGATATTATAATTAACGGTTGAGAAACTCGACTAGTTTGACTGTTTCAACTATAAAAACTTTGAACAACCCAACTTTTTGATTTAATTGATTTTAATAATTTTTATTATTAAAAAGTAATCAATTTATTAATTAATTGGGTCATCATCATCACCTAGTTTAAAATCTCGCAATGAAGCGGAGTTTGGAGAGGTCTAATAGTACGCAGTCTTACTCTTATATAGTAGAGAGGCTATTTCTGGTAAACTCACTTGCAGATGTGACAATAAAAAGTGATGCAGATGAAAATTGATATGCTAAAAGTGTAAGAAAATAAAATTAAATAAGTACATAAATAAATAAAATAAAACAAAACCAAATAAAATAGTTGATGTGGTGACCAAAATCGTCATGAGTAGATACAAGTTTAAAAGAAAAGATATTAAAAATATTTATATATATATAATAAGAAAAAATTAGAAACACTGTAAAGTTCGTTCATATCTATTATGCTGCAAACGTCTGCTCACCGTTTCTCGAATTGTGCATGTCAATATTAAGTAAGGGTCAGGCTAATCTGTTCTGTATCTTACTAATTTTATCATATATCCTCATGGGGACATATGATTAGGCAAATGATGTACTTAAACTTTCTAATCATAATGTTGGCATATAATTAGAAGCAAAATAATAGTAAATGCTTATGCACAAAACGAACTAGTAAGGAAAATACGAAATAAAACGCACGGTTGTATACAAGTAAAAGCGCAACTACTAACTAACAAAAGAACACGACGAATAAGTAAAAATAAAAAAGAAAAAATACATATAAAAAATCATAGAAAGAAAGCACTAAGGTGAAGCATACCTAATCTCATTTGTAAACGATGAGAGATCATAAATGCTATCATGAGCGGACGGGATGTTCTAGTAATTGATTGGTTAATTTTTGTAAATTAATAAATTCTTATAAATTTAAATAAACTAATTATTTTTTATTTATTAATCTCTTTTTCAGTTAAACTTCACTTCAATTAGAACATCAATCATAATTCAAAATCTTATTAATCTGGTCTCAGACTAATCTGTTACTCGAATTAAAATACTTCAGATTCATTAACAAAAATTAAAAGTGAAATAGCTTGTTCATCATCATCCAATAATGTCCCGAACTAGGTCTACACAACAGTTGATAAAGCAGGCTCTAACAGGACACAAATGGCTTCTACAATCTACATCATGGAAAACTTTGCTAGAGAAATCAAAAGCCTTGTCTCGACAAGCTTTTTTCTTTTTATAATGCCAACAGTTCGAACCATAATTAAAGTGACCTAATCTTTTTATCTATCAATCAAAGTTGAAAAATCAACCTCGAATCTTAAACTTAGACGCAACTGTGACATAGTGATTAATGTTGGAAGAATATCCTTATATCCTTTTTCTTTAAACCAGAAGGGGAATCTATACCTCTGAATGCGGTTAATCCAATGACATGAATTATACAATTTAAGTGGAATTTTTTAAAAATTGATAGTATAATCAATGATTGAGAAACTCGACTAATTTAATTCTTTCACCTATAAAAACTTTGAACAACTTAACTTTTATTAATTAATTGGTTAATTTTTGTAAATTAATAAAAATTTATAAATCTAAATAAATAAATAAATTTTTATTTATTAATCTTTTTTTCAGTTAAACCTAACTTCAATAGGTAATAACGTCAATCATATTTTAAGTCTACTCTTACAAAATTGTAACCACTTTATCGTTCTAAGCTGATTTTTAAACTAAAATTTCATCGTTTTTTTGCTATTTCGAACCATAAATTTTTTTACTATTTTTATAATTTTGTTTTCTATTTTATTAATTTTCTAATTTTTATTTTCTATATTTTTAAGGTTTCCAGGAAAGGTTAAAATTTTATAATTTTCTTTGTGAATTCAAATAAAAGAGATATTCAAATTTCTTTTATTTATTTCAACTTTCTTTTAATGTTAACATTACATTGCTTAAATGAATTAATTAATGATTAAAAAATCAACCGATTCAACCGTACAAATCTTGAATCATCCAAAATTTTCTTTTAGTTTTTTACTTTTTGGTTTGATTCACTTTAAAAACTTTTGTTGTTAAAAATAATCAATTTATTAATTAATTGATCAATTTTTGTAAACTAATAAGTCCTTATAAATGAAGGCGAGCCTTGGATTAACTGGTAAGGTTACTCTTTTGTGACTTCAAGATTACAAGTTCGAGTTACAGAAATAGCCTCTTTGTAAAAATGTAAAAAGGGGGTTGCGTGAAATTATAAGTCCTGATGAATCTCTTAATGGAGGCTATATTGGAGTTCTTTTCCTCTGGTTCTTTGCTTAAGGAGATTAACCATACTTTTATTTGTCTAGTTCCTAAGATGGAGAGGCCGTCAATTATTACAGATTACCGCCCAATTTCTTGTTGCTCAACTATTTATAAAATTATTGCAACCTTACTGGCGAATAGTCTAAAAGTGGTGTTAGTTGAGGTGGTCAATAAGGCACAAGGGACTTTTTTACCGTCAAGAAGCACTGGTGACAATATAATGATTTTGCAGGAGCTGATGGGGGAGTATCATACTGGAAGCTTATTAAAAGTTGTGCTTTGAAACTGGACTTATTCAAAGCATACGATACTGTTAGTTGGGAATACTTGAACTTATGCTTTGAAGCTATCAATTTATTGGAAAGGTTTCGACATTGGTTTCTGCAATGTGTTCAAACTACATCGATGAGTGTGTTAGTGAATGGGATTCTAGCGAGGCCTTTTTCAATAAGAGAGGAATCAGGTAAGGGGATTCTCTCTCCCCTTACCTATTCACTTTGGCGATTGAGGGATTTTCTATACTGGTTTCTAAACTTGTGGCTAGTAATGGGTTGTTTCAATATCATTATAAATGTCAGGAGTTGAAGATCTCCCTTTTGCTCTATGTTGATGATGTTATCTTGTTTTGTAAGGCTAATCCTCAAGTTATTACGATGATGATGACCATGGTGTATATTTTCTCTGGGTAGTCGGGGAAGTAGATAAATGAGCAGAAGAGTGGTGTGTACGTGTCTTCTGATATTCAGAATCCGGAATGGATAAGCAATATGGTGGGTTTTGCAAGGCAGGGAACCCCTTTTCGTTACCTAGGTGTCCTTATTACTGCTGGTAAGCCTAAGTATTTAGATTTTACTCCTTTGATAGAAAAATTGAAAGCTCTAATCCCTGTGTGGCAGAATAGATTCTTATCTTTAGCTGCTAGAGTCAACCTTATCAAGTCTATGTTGAATAGTATGTATATACACTGAGCAACTCATTTGGTACTTCCAAAGAAAGTGATAAAGGATATGGAGAGGGTAATAAAATCATTCTTATGGTCTGGTAAAGCAGAGAATCGTAAAGGGGCCAAAGTAAAATAGAGTGAAATCATCCTTCTTAAGAAGCATGAGAGTTTGAGTGTCATTTCTATTACTCAAATACAACGGGTTATGTTTTTTAAGAGGATTTGGAGATTATTTGTGGATAAGGAAGCCTTGTGGGTGAAATGGGTGCAGATCTTCTATCTCCAAACTAAAAGTTTCTGGCAGCTACAAGGCAATCATTGTTATCCGTGGATTTTTAAGGTTATGTTGAGCCTTAGGGAATTGGTTTATCCTTACATGAAGTATGGGGTAGGTGATGGAGAAGATATTTGGATGTGGTTTGATAATTGGTCAGACTTCATTCCATTGTGGTTGCGTAAGGATTTATAGGTGTTACAGAGCAAGATTCCTATGGAGGCTACGATTGGATGGATTAAGCAGGAGTGGGATAGACTTCACGCTCAACGTCATTTTCATATATTGGAGAATTACTTACCGGACATGTCGAATGCAAGTAGGAAGGATAAGTTGATATGGACCTTACATTTAAGCAGTTTGTTCAACAATAGATTTGCACATAACTTACTGGTTGAACCATATAAAGCAGTCCCATGGATAGATATAGTGTGGAAGCAGGTTCTACGTCCCAAGGCTACCATTTTTTTTATGGATGGTGATCAAAAATAGATTAAGAACTAAAGATCGGTGGTTTGGGTCTGTCACGAGTGGAAATAACACAAGGGTAATTCAGAAAATGGATGTGGAGGAGCATAATTCTGTTAGGGAGAATGGACAGGTGTCAAATGATCCTTTGATTGTGGGCAACCGAAATAGTACAAGGAGAAGGATGGCCAATTCACGTATGAGGGATTATGTGTGAGGTAGCAATTAGTTATATAGTATCTGAGAGGAAAAGAGAAGGAATGAGTATGATTACGTTTTGTTTCTTCTCTCTCGTATCTCTGTAGTTGCTATCGTTGTATAGTAACCTTCTTCTTCTTCATTGTAATAAGATTCAACACATCAATATTACATATGGAGACTTATTCTTACTATCCAACTGTTCCATTGCTCATTAATTCCTTCTTAATTGATCTTCACGCATTACATTGGTGCTTTCATCGACTTATCCTCATTCATGGATGAAAACACTCGATTAAAGGAGCTTTCCACAGATGTCAAACAATTGTCCTCCGATGTCAAGCAGATTTTAGACTTGATGGAATCTCAGCACAAGGAGTATTTTACTCCTTTTGAGAGCCTCGAAGCTGGAGTTACGTCGTTACACATAGCGGGTTCGTCATTAAAAGTGGCCGAATCAAGTTCTGCGCCGCCCATTGTACAACCGTTTCAGGTTCGTAATATCAAACTTGATTTTCCACGTTTCAATGGATCCAATGTGTTGGAATGGATTTTTAGGGTGGAACAATTTTTCACGTTTTACAATACATTAGAGGAGCAACGTCTTACTATTGTTGCAGTTCATATAGAAGCTGATGTGATTCCTTGGTTCCAATTGTTAGCTAAGAATAATCCATTTCAATCATGGATTGCTTTCACTCGACCACTGGAACTGGAATTTGGCCCTTCTCCTTATGAGTGCCCTCATCCTACCCTTTTTAAACTGATGCAAACGGGATCGATTTGGGACTATTACTGCGAATTTATAGCTTTGGCCAATCGTGTTCCGGGCATTACTGCAGATGCTTTACTTGATTGTTTTCTTAGTGGCCTTAAGATTAACATTCGCAGAGATGTTATTGCTCAAAATCCAACCTCCTTGTTACGTGCTGTTTCATTAACTAAGCTTTTCGAAGAGAAATACCTACCTTACCAGAAAACCACCTCTGCTTACCCTTACCCAAAATACCAACCATCATCCTTACCACAAACAACCAAATCCACGAGCCTTCCACCCTTGTTACCTAAACCACCCACAACAAACCAGCCCAACCAACACTTAATTAAGTTTTCCAATGTTAAAAAAATATCTGCATTAGAAAATCAACTGAGAAGGTAGAAGGGATTGTGTTTCACATGTGATGAGAATTTTCACCTAGTCATCGACGCCCCAATAAACAATATTTATTGTTACATTTAGAGGATGAGGAGGACTTGAAACTAGAACCTGACCTACTTGACGAGGACAATTTACGTCAACTTCAATCACGGGAACAAGAACATCACCTTTCTTTTAATGCTCTCAAAAGAGCCTTAGACATTGGTACTATGCGAATTTAGGGTACTATCAATGGAATGCAGATTCAAGTATTACTTGACAATGGTAGTTCGGACAACTTCTTACAACCACGGCTTGCACATTGCTTAAAATTGCCTATTGAACCAACCTCTGGATTTCAGGTTTTAGTAGGTAATGGAAACTCTTTGACCGTGGAAGGTATGGTGAGGGATGTTGACGTACAGATCCAAGGACACTCTTTAAAACTACCAGCTTACTTACTGCCGGTCTCAAGTGCAGATTTGGTCCATGGGGCAGCTTGGTTAGCTACTTTGGGCCCCAATATTTTTGACTATAGTGCTTTGAAATTGAAGTTCTTTGTGGAAGGGATCTTTATTACTCTTCATAGTGAGAAACCAAAACTTCCAGCTCCGGCCTAGTACACTCATCTTCTTAGGATGCAAAGGACTCATACCATCTCTGAACTCTTTACACTACAATTTCAACAACTAGATTGTGCTATTGATCTCTGGTTACAATTACCAGAGAACATGGAACCTGAACTAGCACAGCTTCTGTACACCTATCCTCCTGTGTTTGCAGTTCCTACTAGTCTTCCTCGTAGCAGATCAAATGATCATTGTATTCCTTTAATTAATGGAGCAGCTCCTGTTAAGGTTAGACCCTATAGGTACCCTCAGAGTCAAAAATCACAAATTTAGAAGATGGTCTGCGAGATGTTACAAGAAGGAATTATAGTGCCTAGTACTTGCCCGTTTTCTTCACCAATTGTCTTGATTAAAAAGAAAACTAGTACTTGGAGATTCTGTACCGATTACTGAGCCTTAAATGTCATAACTATTAAGGATAGTTTTCCCATTCCCACAGTCGATGAGTTAATTGGAGCTCAGTATTTTTCCAAGCTTGATCTTAGGTCTAGCTATCATCAGATCATATTAAAATAAGAAGACCAATATAAGACCACATTCCGAACACATCATGGGCACTATGAATGACTTCTTATGCCATTTGGGTTGACGAATGCTCCGGCTACATTCCAATGCTTGATGAATGAAATTTTTCAAGATATGTTGCGAAAATATGTCTTGGTTTTGTTTATGACATATTGGTGTATAGTCCAACTTGGTCTTCTCATTTATAACATTTAGAAGTTGTCCTGCAATTATTACGGAAGCATAAATTGGTTCCCAAGTTCTCTAAGTGTTCTTTTGTCCTTACTCAAGTGGACTACTTAAGACACACGGTTTTGGGTCATGGTGTGGCCGCGGATGTTTCCAAGGTACAAGCTGTATTAGCTTGGCCTCTTCCTTCTAACCTTAAGCAGTTAAGGGGATTTCTAGGCCTTACACGCTATTATAGAAAGTTTATCAAGGGTTATGCCTCTATTGATGCACCTTTGACAAATTTGCTCAAGAAAGATAGCTTTAATTGGGATGTTACTACTACTGCAGCTTTTGCAACACTCAAATATGCCTTAACTCAGGCTCCATTTCTCACTATTTTGAATTTTTCCAAGCCTCTTGTCTTGGAAACAGATGCATCAGGGACAGGTATAGGAGCAGTGCTTAGTCAAAACAATCATCCAGTTGCTTTCTTTCCAAGAAATTAACTCCCACACTTCATAAACAATTAGCTTATATGCGGGAACTCTATGCAATCACTGAAGCTATAGCGAAATTCACATATTACCTCTTGGGGCACAAGTTTTGCATTAGGACAGATCAGAAGAGTCTACAAAACCTTACACAGCAGTCCCTCCAAATTCCTGCACAACAGTCTTGGTTGCAAAAGTTGCTAAGTTATGACTTTACTACCAAGTACAAACCAGGGAAGGATAATTTGGCAACAGATGCCCTGTCTAGATCCTTTTTCATGGCGTGGTCTCAGCCAAACATAGACATTCTGGCCATATTATGTGATGAGGTTGTCGAGGATTTGGAGTTAAACAACTTCCATGAGTTATGTCATAGGGGTACTCCTCCTCATCCCAATTATTCCACACATGATGAACTGTGATACTGGAAGGGTCAACAGGTTATTCCTCAGAAGCATGACTTGGTTCAGCAAATATTACATGAATTCCACTCTTCTCCACTTAAGGGACACTCAGTGATGTCAGAACCGTGGCTGGGATTGCTGCACAATTTCATTGGTAGGGTATGAATAAAGGCATAACTGATTTTGTTAAACAATGCCTCATTTGCTAGCAAGCTAAGTCTTCCAATACATTTCCTTCAAGATTGTTGTATCCTTTCCCCATTCCTGAAAAAATACGGGATGATATCGCGATAGATTTCATCACGGGACTACCCAATGCTAGTGGTTTTACTGTGATCATGGTAGTGGTAGATCAACTTTCGAAATATGCCCATTTTGCTCCTTTAAAAACATATTACACTAGTGCATAAGTGGCTAATTTGTTTATGAAGACAGTGGAGAAATTGCATGTATTCCTCAAGTCTATTATATCGAATAGAGACAAAGCTTTTATAAGTCAATTTTGGAAACGATTCTTCAAGTTAAGTGGTACTTTATTGGCTATGAGCACTGCACACCATCCTCAATCGGATGGCCAATCCGAAGCTATCAACTGTTGTTTAGAAATGTATTTGTGTTGTTTTGTTTATAACAATCCAAAAATATGGCTAAAATTGTTACTCTGGGCTGAATTTTGGTATAATACTTCATACCACCTTAGTACGGGTATGACACCATTCATGGTGGTTTATGGTAGGGATTCTCCTCGGATTGACAAGTATGTTACAGATCTGGCTGATCCTCCATCATAGTAGGAGTTATTGTAGCAACGTGATGTTGTTTTGCATCAGTTAAAGGTCAATCTGCATAAGGCTCAACAGTATATGAAGATGTAAGCTGATAAAAGGAGACGTCATGTAGAATTCAAAGTTGGAGATATGGTATTAGTTAAGCTCTAACCTTATAGACAAAACTCTGTTGCCTTGAGAAAAAACCCAAAAACTAGGCATGAGATACTTTGGTCCTTTCCCTATTATCCGATGTGTTGGTCCAGTTGCATACAAGTTGTTGCTGCCCTCAACCGCTCGAATTCATCATGTTTTTCATGTGTCACAGTTGAAGCCATGCCAAGGTGTTCATCACCAATCATATATTCTAATTCCTCTGCTTACTAATGACATTGGTCCTATATTACAGACATAAGAGATTTTGCAATCTCAAGTTATTCTCTAGGGAGACCAACCTATTCCTCAAATTCTGGTACACTGGGAAGGCCTTGGTCCAAAACATGCAACTTGGGAAACACATACCTTTATGCAATAAGCTTATCCTGACTTCAACCTTGAGGGCCAGGTCAATCTTAATGGGGGAGGCAATGTCACGAGTGGAAATAACATAAGGGTAATTCAGGAAATGGATGTGGAGGAGCATAATTCTGTTAGGGAGAATGGACAGGTGTTAAATGATCCTATGATTGTGGGCAACCGAAAAAGTACAAGGAGAAGGATGACCAATTCACGCATAAGGGATTATGTGTGAGGTAACAATTAATTATATAGTATCTGAGAGGAAAAGAGAAGGAATGAGTATGATTACGTTTTGTTTCTTCTCTCTCGTATCTCTGTAGT
>JANZXP010000007.1:28913348-28930398 GCA_027576715.1 Erythroxylum flavicans | reverse complement strand
TTTTAATTAGAATAAAACTTAGCAGCACTCAATAAGTTTCTGGTGTCATTGCCAGGGAGGTGTAGGATTAGTTTAGTGGTCTGAAAATGTCCCCAGCTCAGTTCATGTCCGTTTGGAGGGACATATGTCAGTTAGGCGGACCTTCTCGGGATAGTTATAAAAATGTGAAAATTTTGACCTCCAAATAGCAGAATCTCCCTTCGAGGTCTTCACGGAAGTTGTAGAAATTGAAGTTCTCTTCGAAAACATCCTAGAATGGTCTTAATCTGACATCCATAGTGAAAGTTACGCTTTTTGTCCTAAATCATGTACATATTATAAGTTGTGGGCTTATCATTGCTTATCTATGATTCATTTAAGCTTGAATGAAGCTTGAAAAGTACTTAGTTTGTTATGGAAGTAAGAGATAAATGGAGTGATATGTCGTATATTAAGTATTCAAATTATAGCAATTTTGGGATGTTATGAGAAGGAAGACGAGCCTAATTGGCTAATGAGATTCCATAAAAAGGACCCTACAAGGTAATGCACTCATGTATGACTCTGAACGTTGGGCTCCAGAAACGGGATCCAACATCATTATTACATACAGAGACTTATTCCTACTATCCAACTGTTCCATTGCTCATTAATTTTCTTCTTAATTGATCTTCACGCATTACAGGATCCTATGATCCCTTATGTGTCTTATGTAAACTTGCAAATGAGACGAGAAATCATTTGTTCTTTGAATGTTGTTATAGCAAATTGGTATGGAGTAGAATCTTCTATTTGATTTGTCTCCCAAGGTTCTCGTTTGTATGGAATGAGATGTTGGAATCTATCATTACGTATGCGAAACCTGGTTATAAGGATGGACTACTAATCAAGACTTCTTTCTAGATGGTTATCTATTATATTTGGAGAGAAAGAAATAGGCAAATTTATAAGAACAAGGAGCAGCACAAATCCGAACTTGCCAAGGTGATTATCAACTTGACTAAAGAAACTCTCTTAGCTCACAAGAAACAGGACAGTATCAGCCATGATATCAGATCACTTTGGTTAATTTAAATCTCTTGTTATAATTGTTGTATTTTTGTGTAGTGTAGTTTTGATTGTAGGACTCTTGATGAGGATCGTGTACAAGTTTCTGCTTTGTTAATATAATTTTCTTTAACTTCCGAAAAAAAATAAAAGAGCCAATTTTTATTTAACAATTTCTTTTTTAATTAAACTTCAAACTCTTCGATAAAAATAATCTTTTTCAATTATATTTCAAAATTTTTAAATTTTATTTAATCTTTAACTTATTTTATGATATTATAATACTGGTTGAGCCTTTTAAACTTTAAACTTTTTAACTAACCAATTTAAGTTTTAGTGTGTTTTTAAAATATTAAAATGAATCGAAATGTATAATTTATAAAATTACATAGTGGCTGTGGTTTCGTTAAAATGACGACGAGTCTCTCAAATTGTTCTTTTCAGGCGAGGCAAAGCTTTCTCCAAAAAGGGATCCACATCTTTCAAAACAATGAATACGGTTGAGCCAGCTTATGGTTATCCCTGAGAAAGATGACAAAAGAATCCCAATAATCGAATCACAATAATCGAGGCATGGATCTTTATCCTCTCCGTCCCTTTAATCTCAAAGGTCAATTTTTATCTATAAAGTGGACGCATAAAGGGTAATGAGAACATTAATGGTCAGTTAACTGATGCTTTCGGAGGTTGCATTCAGTAATGTATAGTGATATGAGCGTAATTTGACACGTACAAGTAACGTGTTAGTTCTATTATTATTTCTGCTTTTACCACATCTATGTTAAGAGTGTATTTTTCATACTTATAATATATTTTTTGGAGATTAAACATGGCTCAATTCCATCATAATTCACATTATTTAAAGAGAAAAAGAGTAAGATTATGAATATTATATCAAATTTAATATTAAATTTAATTCTAGTATAATATAATGTCAGTACTAATCAATATTAAGTATATAAAATTTATGTCTATACTGATATCAAAATTTAAATAAAAAAGAGACATATAGTTGGATAGCTACAGGGTTTGATCTCAAATTATTTAGAGTCTATGTAAGCCAAATTATGCATAGGTAAAGAATGAAAACATAGCTTAAGCAATCTATAAAAAGCTTGAACCGTTGAAAGGCCTAACTCACTCCAAAAGCTAGTTTGAGAGGAAAAGTTTGCATACTATTATAAATGGTTGAATACATTTACACTTGTCCGATGTGAGATTCTTGACACACCCTCCTCATCTCAAAGTAAGGCTAAATATTTGTTGGGCATATTGGACAAAGGAACAGAATCGGATATCACTCTAAACTATTGAAACAATCAGGCTCTGATATTATGTTGAAAGGCCTAATTTACCTCTAAAAGTTAGCTTGAGATGAGAGATTTGCACATTATATAAATGACTGAATGAACTCGTCCGACAGGTAATTCTTGACATGAACCAAAGCATGTTTACGTGAATCTAAAAGATCAGATACCCTTTTGTCATAATTGTCTCAACTTTTATTTCGTTTCTTTGTGACATCGGGAATAAATTATATCAACTTTTCTTGAAAGGAACACTTGGTGTTCTTTCTTTTTCTCATTTTTCTTGACTTGTTCTATGGCCCTTTTGGTTCATGATAAACTTTCACGTACTAAAGTAACAAAGCCTTTCACATTTTCAATGTACTTTTGCTTTTGAAAGATTGATAGTTTCTTCATTGTCTGTACGTTCTTGTGCTTGAGGGAATGATAAGTTGACAGATATGCGTTTTATTTCGTAACTCTGTTCTATATATGTTGATACTTTGAACTTCATATTCTCACAGTTTGTATCTTTCGGCAGATATTTCAAGGCCATAGTTACCATAAAATGGAAATTAACTTGCCTGTTCTATGTTTTCGATCCATTCGTAGCTCGTTTTGCAAGCACATGATTAATTAGGTACTTTTTTGTTTAGTGGTATCCAATCAAATTAGCTTTATGTAATTATCTTTTAAGATTTGTTTTTAGTTGATACTTATTATTGGAGTGGAGTTTTCAAGATTTACAAACGAGTTCGCCTGTATTTCTAACCCGGCTATCTATATCCAGGTTATGTGTGTAGAAAAGCTTTAGTTACAGTATCTATAACACTGTCTAGCCGTCTCAGCTTTTTTTTCTACATGCGTTCTGATTTTGCTTTTAATTTGTTAATTCTTGCATGTCTCTTTCTTCTACCTGTTTGTTAGATTTAATTTGTACGTGATTCTTCCGCTGTATGTAGCTGGTTTACTAACTGGGCATCTGCTTGATCAGTTGGTCTGATCAATTGGTCGAGTTTTTCTTCTTGTCTTATTATTATTCTTATTATGCTTATTATTATTATTATTAGTATTATTATTCTTATTCTTATTATTTTCTTAATATTTGTATTCCTATTTGTTTTATTATTATTATTCTTATTATTTTATCTTTTAAACTTGCATCACATATTTGAAGTTTTTTTTTACTCTTTATATTACATTTATCTGTGGGTCTACTGAAAATAACCTCTCTATTTTGTAAAAGTAAGACTGCGTACTATTAAACCTCCACAAACTCCGCATTAATGAGATTAAACTGAGAGTGATAATAATAATGATAAAGATCTATGTATTGGCATTTTGGCTCGGACCCTTCCTCTAACCCAAAGTCAACACTCAAAACCAAAGCAACATCGATTTGTTAAGTTAAATTTTAACAAACCAATGTCGTTTTGTCGAAAGCTCGCTAACAAGTCAAAAAGAACAGGTCTTACCTAATTTATTCCCACCCTACTGCTAAGCGGACCCAAATGACAAAAATAACGTCTTAATAGTCTCTTAAATCAAGGAATCACATTTCAAGTTCACAGTTACGGTTTGCAAAGTTGAAGTAGAGAGTGATTAAGAGTCTATTTGAATCAAATTCTTCACTTAAATCTAAATTGTTGACTCATTAAATTATTTATTCGGAGCATGTGTGACTCGCAAATTATTACGTGTATTCGGCAATTTATCTCATGTGAACCCGAAAAGTAATGAATAGACAAGAGTTAAATAGACATTAAATGGACTTACCTATCTTGAGTTAATAGCAATGTATAGACAAACAGAGAGTTGTTACATAATTACAAGAGATAAGATAATTACTGACTGCTTAAGTTTGCCCCTCACAAAATATAAAATGTCTCTATACTGAACCAATGGTCATCAACTATTTCTTAAAGCAAGTTCATAGCTACCCAAAAGAAAAAAAAAAAGCTGTCCTCAGGCTCACAAAAACGTAACATCACCTTTGTTTTTCAGGAAGGACCGCTTTTCTTCTCTATTAAATGCGTTACAATTCTGTCATACTCCAATCTGCTTTCACTCACATCAACAATGTCTATAAATCCCTGAACTTGTGCGGTTCAACAGTCCACAACACACAAACACAAAAACACACCCTTAGTCGCTTTTTCTTGAAGGACCAGTTCTTGATCTTATACCAATTCTAATCTTCAGGTGATCATATATATATATATTTAAAAGATGGGTATTCTTCGTCTGGCAGTAGGAATAATGGGTAATTCTTACTTTGATCCTTTTCTTTTTCCTGATTCGATTTGTTTAATCTAAACCTGACCTAACACATATCAAAAACTCTATTGTTTCAGGGAATGTAGCTACCTTGTCACTCTATTGTGCACCCATGTAATATCCACAATCCTGACACTGTCCTCTCTTCTTTTTATTCACTTATAAGTATGAGTCTGAAACATCTAAACGTTGTTGTGTTTGTTACTTGTAGAATAACGTTCACGAGGGTCATAAGAAAGAAGAACACAGAGGAGTTTTCTTGTATTCCATACATCATTTCACTGTTAGCCTGCCTTATTTACGCTTTTTATGGAACTCCTGTGGTGAGCTACGGATGGGAAAACTTGCCGGTAGTCACAATCGATGGTATCGGGACAGTTCTTGAGTCATCCTTCATCATAATATACATATGTTTTGCTCCATTAAAAGAGAAGGTAAGCTAGCTAACTTCCTTAAAATCCATTAATCTGAACTTAACTAGCTTCTTCTTGTATCTAATTACTTGTCTTGGGACCTGCAGGTGAGGGTTGCTGCAATAACGTTACTCATGATCATGTCCTTTGTTTTGGTTGTTCTAGTTGCCATATTCGCCTACCATGATCACCACCATCGGAAACTTTTTGTTGGGTGCCTCGGAGTTGTGTCGGCCGCCGTAATGTATGGCTCTCCGCTAGTGGCGTTGGTGAGTAGCTAATCTTCCCATGAAACTCGTGTTTGGTAGTCGGAATTTTTCAACTTCTGCTTCGTCAGCTTTCGTCAAAGATCAAATAACTTTAACAAACTAACGATCAACGTTTTCTATTTAGTCTTTTAAGATTCATGACAGTGTCCACTTGCTAAGTTAAAACTTTACGATCAAGTGTCTCAAGTGGACGAAACCAACTTTTGAAATTTCGGAAAAAAATTGATTGATAAATAATCTTTTTATTATTACCACACTCTCATAGTCTCGTTAAAGCCACCGAGCACCGAAGAGGTTGGTCTTCCCTTAACTAAGGTTGGAGGTTTTAGTCCCGCTTGTACATGTAGCAATGTTAAATACTCTGTATAATTGTTAAGTCACTCTTTGAGATCTCATAAGGTACAGAATGAGATTAATCTGAGTGTGGTAATAGCTTAAAAGTGTTACCGATAATTCGAGCCCACATAAAATACCTTGTAGGTTAACTCAAAAAAAAAAAAGCATATGTAATGATTTTATATATTAAAAAATGTAAAATGTAGAATATAATATAAATATTGATATAATATTTTTTTTCACTTTAAAGAATTTTAATATCACACATAGTTTTGTATTTTACTTAATTGCAAATTACAAGTTGAGCAAATTTTAAGACAAAAGATACCAAACTTATTCTAAAAAATATTTTTATTATTTGGAATTATCTCATACTTTTTTTATATTTACTAAGTTTTATGTTATTATTTATTAATGCAAATTAATGACTAGTTATATAATAATTTTTATTAAAATAAGTTGATATAATTTCTTCAAATTTTTTTATCAAAAATATTTTCAACAAGATTTCAAAAAATCTTAAAACTTTACTCTAAAGAGATATAAAAATTATTAAGATAATTGCTTGAGCTTTTTTCTCTACTAAAAAAGGGAAAAGTGATCAATTAACCCAAAGTTTTTATTAAATTTGATTAATTTATGTTCTATGTTTGTATGTTTCTGAAAAATTAAAAATTTTGAGAATTTTAAATTTTAAGAAAATTTTTATATTTTCTTAAATTTATTTTTTAAAACATTTTTTTAGGATAGTTTGTTTCTGCTATGGAACTTGCTAATTCTTCCCCTATTTCTCTTGCAGAAAACAGTGTTGAAAACAAAAAGTGTAGAATTCATGCCATTCTACTTGTCATTTTTCACCTTACTGTCAAGCATTCTTTGGACAATATTTGGACTAATGAATCTCGACTTCTTTCTTGCGGTTCGTGTTCTTTTTTTTTTTTTTTCCTTTTACTCTCCCAAATAAGAATACAATATTCTTAACCTGAAAATTCATTCATGGCAGTCACCAAGTATGATTGGCTGCATACTAGGAATCATTCAACTTGGGCTATACTTCAGTTACGGTAAAAGGGATATCAAAGAAGAACCCAACAACTGGGATATAGAAAAGAATGAAGAGAAAACTAAAGTGGAGATGCAACTCAACCATTAATGGCAGAACTTAAGCAATTGTATTCGAAGCTTAAGATGTTAATTAAATAATACAATCTCCAAAGTTAATATATCTTTCTTTCTTTTTTCAATATTTGATGTTTTAATTATATCAACTTTTTAATCTTTTAAAATTGCGAGAGTTAGATTCTAAATTATGGTAATTGATAAATCAATTGAACGAAGGTTATTGAAGATCACTAAAAAGCTTATGAATTTCATTTAGTATTTGAATTTTCTAGCCTATGTTTCCTTGAAATATATGGTCGGATTTGTAAATGGCTCAAACCGGTTCCTGTCTAGCTAAACTCGAGTGAATAGACAAAATTTTGAGTTAACCCGATTTTAAGATGGGCTCAAAGTTGATAAAGTTGACCTCGTTTAATTTTAAATGATATTTTCTATATGAAATTTGACCTATAACAAGTTAGAAAAAAAAATGGTTTTAGCCTATAATATGAGTCTAACGTAACTCATGACTATTTTTAGGAATGTTGTTGGAGAAGATGAGGGAGGATTTTGAAAATGGTGACGTCCGAATTCCATACAGCTCACTTTCTTAAATGGCACCTAATCCAACAATGACAAGTCCGTCTTGGTCTGCGTGGATCGACTGAGACTTTACGAAACTGAGAAAGTTAATTACAAAAAAAAATTTAAAACTTTTGTCAATTTTATAAAAATTTTTAATTATAGTTTGAATTTTAAAAAGAAGTAATAAAATGTTACAATTTTTAATTTTATTCCAAACTTTAAAAAGTGACAATAAAATGCTCAAATTTTTAATTTTCTTCAATTCTAACCTGATGTTATCTGTTATTCTCCTGATACCCTTAACCATTTGTTTTTTGTTTGTTCTTCTGACGCTTTAAACTACTCTCGTATTACAACATACTGTACCAGTAAGTTCTTCGTTTAATTATGTGATTCAACGACGTAATTTCATTAATCTTCATTTGGTGAGTTAATTTTGGCTAACGTGTATTAATAGTTCAAGTTTCTGAAACAAGTGGCAAGTCACATAAGCAAACTTAACGAAAATATTAACGTCGAGCTAGAATTGAAAAAATTTGAAAATACTTTGTTAAGTTCGAGCTAGAATTGAAAACAATTGAAAGTTTGGGCGTTTTATTGCTACTTTTAAAGTTCGGGCTATAATTAAAAAACTGACGAAAGTTTGGACTTTTTTTCGTAATTAACCCTATAATAAAATAGCAAAACAAACAATTATTCATTAAACTAATAGGTAAGGGTGAAAATGATTGGATCCAAGTTTGAATCAATCTCTTTAGGTCCAAGCTTCAGCTGAAAAATATTTATCATACTCGAACTCGAACTCGAACTCAATTAAATTTAAATAAAATGATTCAAGCATGAGTTCATTTGATTTTGAATATATTTAAAATTTTCAATCTTATTTATTATATTAAATTAGAGTGTTTTTTTGAAAGGCAAAAGCCAACTTCATTAATCATTATAAGAAGAAGTTATTACATCCGAAATCGATTCCCAAACAACGAAACAGGAAAAACGAATCGAAGCACGAGCTAGAGCATGAGCTGCTCTATTCATTTGTCTACTAATCCATCTCACAGTGATATTAGGCCTAGTGGAGAGTAAAGACTTCAATCCTGAACGACCAGCCCGAAAGCATAATTGTTCTGATATGGGGAGGGCAAAGCAAATACCAACTGCTGGTTATCCATGTAAATAACACCATCCCAGTCAATCTTTGGGACGCATGAACAATTGTAGCACGACCAGCCAGTGCTTCAGCTACAACAAGTTCACAATAACCTTCCATGAACCCCGAAACTGCCCCACACCAGCTTCCTTCTACGGATTCAATGACACACCCAAAACCAGAGGCTCCTTCATGACTAAATAATGTTGCGTCCACATACAGACTCCAGCCAACATTAGTCAGAAAGGAATGCATGCTTCCAATAGAAGTTGCAGCTTGCGGGTCTAAATCAACCTACTGAACTTGCAGATTCCTCAAATTGTCCAATGATCTCTACTCCATCAAGTAGGACACTGCATTATAAACAAGCTGATTTGGGGTTATGGATTTAGAAGACCAAAAGAAATTGTTTTTGGAATTCCAAATATCCCACGCCACAAAAGAGAGTAATTCAGCAACTTCTCTACCCTTATCACTCCAACACTGCATAAAAATATCAACAAAAGAATCACCCAGGGCTACAGAGAAAATATCAACCAATCTCCAACCGTAACGATAGGCCAAGGCACAATGGATTAAAGCGTGGTCCACAGATTCCATAGAAAAACAAAAACGGGTAAATTCCATCCACATCCACACCTCTATTCATCAAGCACAGTTTTGTAGGCAAAACATTCCTCATTGCTCGCCACATAAAATCACATATTTTTGGAGGAACTTTTAAACTCCATATACGCTTCCATAACTCACTATGAACCCCAACTTGATCATGGAGATTTTGGCTGACATGGTAACCGGATTTAACAATATATAAGTCTTTTTTATCAAATTGCCACAACAAAGAATCTTGAACCTCAAACATACTAAAAGGAATAGACAAAATAGCACTTACATCACGAGCCGAGAAGAGTTCCATAAGCCTCTCGATGTTCCACCTTCTGCTATTACCCAAAATCAAATCCGAGACTCTCAACGCACCATCAATAAAAGTATCTCCATCATCAGCAGTAAAAGAATTTTGTTTCGGAATCCATGGATCCCTACTAGCAAAAATGCTCCTGCCATCACCCACTCTCCAGCGAACCCCCTTCTTCAACATCTCAATAGTAGCAAAGATAATCGTCCAGACAAAGCTTGGGTTAGTACCCCTAGAAGCTTTCAAGAAATCCCCTACCGGAAAATATTTAACTCTGAAAATACTATAAAACAAAGTATCAGTTTGTGTAAGCAAACGTCACCCCTGCTTACCAAGCATAGCGATGTTGAAATGATGAAGGTCCCTGAACCCCATGCCTCCTTTTATCTTCGGTGCAGTCATCCTATCCCACGAGAGCCAATTAATACCCTCACCTGAGTCTTTCTTACCATTCCACCAATACCTGTTCATAATAATTTGTAATTCTTCACATAAAGTACTAGGAACGAGGAACACAGACATACAATAAGACGAGATAGCTTGGGCAACTGATTTGATTAAGACTTCTCGACCTACTCTTGATAGAAACATGTTGTTCCAGTTGTTAATACGCTTCCAAAGCTTATCTTTTATAAAGCTGAAAATCTGTTTTTTATTCCTCCCAACAAGCGATGGAAGTCCCAAATAAGATCCACTACTAAGCGAGCAAGTAACACCCAATATATTTGAAATAGCAGATTTCACCTCTCTCCGAATACAAGGACTAAACAGGATCCCTGATTTTTAAAAGTTTACCGATTGGCCAGAAGCCAACTCATATTCCTTCAAAATGTTTTTGAAAACGGTAGCCTCGACCGCATTAGATTCAAAGAAAAAAAGAGAGTCATCTGCAAATAGCAAATGAGAGACCCGCGGGCAGCCTCTCCCTACCCTACACCCATGTAACATTCTTCTTTCCTCAGCTTCCTTAAACAATATAGACAGCTCCTCGGCACAAATAAGAAACAAATATGGTGATATTGGATCCCCTTGGCGGAGACCCCTACCAGGAACAACAGGTCCCACAAGTGAACCATTCAAGTTAATCATGTCGCTGACGCTAGAATAGCACATATTCATCCATTTAACCCAAATATCAAGAAAACCCATAGCAATCAACATAACATTCAAATAACCCCAATCAACTATGTCATAAGCTTTGCTAATGTCAATTTTTAATGCACAATAACCAAGATCCCCAGTTCTCTTATTTTTCAAATTATGAATAGTTTCAAAGGCCACACAAACATTATCAGTAATCAGGCGATTAGGCACAAAAGCAAATTGACTTATAGCAATGATATGTGGGAGGATTTTTTCAATCTATTTGTAAGCACCTTAGACACAATCTTGTATATCACATTACACAACGAAATAGGTCTGAAATCTTTAACACATTCCGGAGCCGCAATTTTAGGGATTAGCACAATATTAGTTAAAGTCAGGGCGGGGGGAAAGTACCTTCCTGTAGCCAAACTGACGCTGCTTTGAAGATGTCTTCCCCAAGAATGTACCAATACTTCTGAAGAAATGCAGGATTAAGCACATCCGGACCCGACGCTTTGTCTGGATGCATGCTAAATAAAGCCTCTCGAAATTCCTCTTTACGAAAATGTTCAATAAGAAAAGCCGCATCCCCCTCCGAAATAACTCTACTAGAAATCCCAATTAGTCTACTGCAATCTGCTGAAGAATTGCCTTCAAAGAGCTTTTCAAAATAATCTTGCACTAGAGAAGCCATCCCTTCCTGATCAGTAAAAACGTGACTACCTTCTGATTTCAATGACTTCACCTTGTTCAAAGCTCGACGGCCTTTAATGTGCTTGTGAAAAAATTTAGAGTTTTTGTCCCCCTTGGTATACCAAAAAAGCTTAGCTTGTTGCTTTCTTCTAATTTCCTCAGTTAAGAGGATTTGATTCCACTCATCTTTAAGCCTCGACACCTCTGACCTATCAGCAACTCCCCTATTAATCTCAAGCTATCGGAAAATAATGTTTCCCAAAATTGCCTATTCCGTTTTCTTCCCCATCCTTTTATTCTCGAAATTAAACTATCTCTTCTTTCCATGAAATCGGTAGCACCTAATCCCTGCCAATGGTCCTTTACAACCCTCTCAAAATCACCTTTAAGAAGCTAAGAATTGTCGATGTGAAAGAACCTATTCACAGAATTTGCACGATCCGTAAGGCATATATCAATAGAAATGGCGTAATGGTCAAATGTAGGAGTGACCTAGACAGAGGCAGCAGCATCTGGAAATAAATGGGAGAAGTCAACATTTGCCAAGGCCCTATCAAGTTTCTTTTGGACTCTATCTCCATGTGGGTTTGTCCCATCCCAAGTGAAAAATGGGCTTGTTGTATCTAGATCCATCAATCCAGCATCTAACAAAGCTTCCTTAAACCCATTTAAAAGAGAATTATTTCTTGGAGGCCCACCTAATTTTAATATAGGCATTCCTAAAAGCTTCTGTGCTTCCCCTAGGTCTTTCATTTCAAAATGAGAGCACAATTCAGCCTTAACTTCTTGAACTTTATTTAAGTCCTTCCCTGTGATGATTAGATCATCTACATAGACTAACATGAACACTGCTTTATTCAATCCTAGATCTTTGTAATATAGGCAGTAATCATATGAGCTTCTAATGAAGTTCATACTAGCAGCAACCTCATGGAACTTCTTGTTCCATTGTCTAGGTGCTTGCTTGAGCCCATATAGGGATTTTTGCAATAGGCAAACATAGTCTAGCTTAGTTTTGTCCTCAAATCCGATTGGTTGTTTCATGTATATTGTCTCCTCTAGCTTTCCATATAGGAAAGCTGTCTTGACATCCATTTGATGGATTTCCCAATCATAAAGAGTTGCTAGAGCTAGAATAAGCCTAATTGTCTTGAATTTGACTACTGGAGAGAATATCTCCTTGTAGTCTATTCCTTCCTTCTGCCTAAATCCCTTAGCTATAAGCCTAGCTTTGTAAATTCTAGGTTTTGCTTCGGTTACTCCTTCCTTTAACTTGAATAGCCATTTATTCTTAATTAATTTGGCTTTGTAAGGTTTAAGGACTAAAGTCCAAGTCTTATTCTTCATTAATGAAGAATATTCTTTCTCACAAGCTTCTTTCTAATTTTTAGCATCTTTGCTTCTCATGACTTCATCATATGTTTCTGGAGCCTTATTTTCCACATTTTCAGCCATGAAACATGCAAATACAACCATGTCTAATTCAATATACCTTCTGTTAGGAATTTTGATTCTTGGTTACCTATCCCTTATGAGTTGGTAGTCTTATAGATTTTCATGTACATCATCTGAAGGTAGGTGTAAAGCTTCTCCTTCACCCTCATCTTTTGCCTCTTCTCTCCTTTCTTCATACTATGTAGTGCCTTCTGTAGGCTCCACAGTTTTTGATTGTGTAGCACCACCTTCTTCAGGTTCTGGTGGTACATAAAAGGAGACTGAATGGTTTGATGTCCCTAAACTCTCCTGAATTTCACTTAGGAGGTCAGAATTTTAGGAATTCTTGTTCAGCAGAGGGAATTCATCTTCCTTAAAGATGACATCTCTGCTAATGATTGTTTTGTAGGCTCCTTTTTGGAGTAGTAAGAGTTTATAACCCTTTACACCTTCTGAATATCCTAGAAACACCCCCTTGAATGCTCTAGGTTGTAATTTTCCTTCTTTCTGATTTACATAGGCTGCACATCTGAAAGTCCTAAGGTGTGTGAGCTTCAACTTCTTACCACTCCAAATTTCCTGAGGAGTCTTATAGTCATTAGCAGAGGTTGGAAGCCTATTGATTAAATAGGCTACTGTCCTAATTGCTTCACCCCATAGAGAGTGTGAGCAACCCGATGAGAGAAGCATACACCTAGTCTTTTCTAGGAGGGTTCTATTCAATCTTTCAGCTACTCCATTCTGCTGTGGAGTAGCTCTAACTGTCTTATGCCTTAAGATTCCATTCTTACTGCAGTATTCCTCAAACTCTTTGTTGCAATACTCCAGTCCATTATCAGTCCTTAGGCATTTTAGTTTCTTCCCAATTTAATTTTCCATAAGTGTATGCCATCTTATAAAATTTTCCAGTGCTTCATCTTTTCTCTTCATAGGATATACCCAACACTTTCTAGATCTATCATCAATTATGGACATAAAGTATAGGTTCCCTCCTACTGTGGGGACTTGAGCTGGCCCCCAGAGATCACTGTGAGCATACTCCATGATCTCTGTGGCTCTCTTAGCTCCCCTTTGAAATGCTGATTTGTGGTGCTTTCCTAGCACACAGGATTCACAGAATTCCAACTTCTGTAAGTTTTCTTCAGGTATTAGACCTTGCGTAGAGAGATGGAGCAGGCTTTTATTGCCTGCATGACCCAACCTTGCATGACATTGCTTGGTTGGTTCAAGGTTTCTACTTTCTGAAATTTGATTAATTTCAGTTGAGCCTATAACATAATATAGATCCCCCCTCTCCACTCCTCTAATGATGACTCTCCCATCCCTTAGGATTTCTCCGAGTCCATCTTTAGACCTAATTTGAAAGCCTTGCTTATTAAACAAACTTTTAGAAATCAGATTTCTCCTTATTCCAGGCACAAATCTGACATTGCTTAGGATCCTTCTTTTTCCATCAAACATGTTGATGGAAACACTTCCTATGCCTTCTATCCTTTGCTGCCCAGAATATGCCATTTTAACCTTGGCAGTGACTAGTTCAAATATTGTGAACCAGTCCCTATGAGGAGTGACATGCATAGTGCACCCTGAATCAAATATACACTCTCTACTAAGGTCCTCACTATCCTCAGTTACAGCCAAAATTTCATCTTCACTGGAATCTTCAAGTTTTTCAACATTACCTGAAATTCCACTTTCAGCTGCCTTATCCTTCTTCTTTTTCCTACAATTCCTTGCAAAATGTCCCTCTTTATCATAGTAAAAGCATTTCTTCCCTTTACCTTTTTTCTTCTTTTCACCATTTTAACCTTCCTTAGAGTGTTTTTCTTTCCCACTTCCCTTCTGCCATTTCCCTTTCTTGCCATTTTTCTTATGAGATTTCTTCTCATGGTTATTCTCTATAAACATTACTTCAGCCTCTTTTTTAAAAGGATTTACTTCAACTATCTCTTCCATTAGAGAATCTAATACCCTCTTTACAGTAAGTGATTCTCCACTAGCATGCTTAACTACCTTCTTGAATGCATTAAATTCAAAAGGTAATGCCTTTAAAATTACTACAGCATGATGTTCCTCTGAGATTTTCTCATTTGTAGCTTCTAGATCTTGAGCTAGCTTAAAGAATTAGTCTAGGTTATCATCTAAGGAGAATGAAGTGTTCATCTTGTAGTTAGCAAGATTGTGAAGAAGTGTCATCTTGTTAGGAAGACACTTTTTGACATACAATTCATCAAGTTTCACCCAAAGCTTCTGTGCAGTGTTATAATTATGCACTTTTCTTATCACTGTTGGTGATAAGTGAAGCATTAACTTGCATTATGCAAGTCTTTGCATCTTAAGCTTCTTTATAGGATCAGTCTCTAGATCATACTGATCATCTATAGCACCATAGCAGTCATATGACTCAAGAAGAACTTGCATCTGGAGTTTCCAGATGGTAAAGTCTTCTTTACCAGAAAATATGTCCATTTCCTTGCCTACCATGCTTACTGTAGAATAAAGAATCTAAAGATTTTTCACTTACTGACTTTCTTGATGAATCTTTGATGCTTGAAGTGTCCAAGAATTGCCCCAGGAGGTCTTGAATGCTCTGATACCACTTCTGTTGGGATATTGCTGCTATTCTGTTATCTTTTATACAGAAACTGATAAAGCTTGGTTACTTTTGTAGAAAACGTAAATGCAAGAAAAATAAAAAGAACACAAGATTTACTTGGTTCGATAGTGTATCACTACCTACATCCAAGGTTCCAACTTGACAATGGTGGAGAGATTCACTAATGCAGAAGAAGATGAAAACAAATTACAGAGTTGAGTGATTTTTTCTAAATCACTTGCAAGAGGCTTTCACTCTCCTAGTACTCAATGGTAAGTACTTTAGCTAACTCTCAAACCTTTTTCACTCTCAAAAAGAACTGAATACAATATGAATAGTAGATATGAAGAATGCAACATCTGTATTGCTCTCAGCTAATGCATGTGCTTTGCTTTTATACGTGTCTCATACATGCAGAAGCTTTCGGATGGAACTTAGAGAATTTCTGCTGCTGCACTTCACGTGACTCATTAGTCCTTCGCTGTGCATTTTTGTCTTGTAACTTGCGTTTTGTGTTTTTATGGGTTGGCTATATCTTGAGTTGTTTCAACTGCAAGTAACATGATAACGTTTTTGTATGTGTAAGCCTTAATGAGAATGACTTCGTATTGACTTGCAGCAGATGGGTTTTTGTGTTTGTTGTCATATGAATGAGACTTAGTTTGTGTCTCTTGTTTCTGTCAGTGAGAAACTTCGAAAGCTTTGCTTCATGTCTTCTTCTTCGACATTTCAGACACCAACTCCTTAGATTCTTCAGCTTTTGTTGCTTTTATGTGTGGATTAATGGAGAGTCATGTGATTTTCATCACAATTTTGCTTAGTGAGCCTTGGGCAGTTGCCTTCCTGCACTTGCCCAGGGTGGCACTGCGTTAAATCAACCTCTCGGATAATTAAAAAAATAGGCCATCATTATAATTTCACAACGCATTCCACCAAGCTTTACCTCTTTTTCCTCCTTCTGAGATATTAATTATCTTAAGTGCAAGCCTAACGGTGAGTTTGCCGAATGATCTTCGAAAAATTGCCGCTTGATAATTTTCGGAGAGAAAATTCTAATTCACACACACAAAGTGAACAAAAGGCAAAGAATATATTACAAAGCCAAATAACCTACTAACAAACCCTACTTTACTATAAGAAACCCTACTCTATGGGTATTTACCCCACGAACTATCTTAATAAGCCCAAACTAAATATACACCAAAATATAATACAAATAAATACAAGTCTCAATACCCCCATTTAAGTTGACACATGAACATCGTAAATGCCTAACTTGCTCAGAAGAAGTTGAAACTAAGAGCGACCAAGAGACTTAGTGAATAAGTTTACAGGTTAGACCTCAGTCCGGATATGACTGGTGCAGATCATGTTGCCTGAACATGTTGCCGGACAAAGTGGCAGTCAATCTTAATATGTTTCATGTACTTATGAAACACCGGATTAGCTGTAATATAAATGGTTGATAAACTGTCACAAAATAAAACCAACAGGCTCAAATGATCAACTCCTAAAGATGTCAATAAAGCTTTGAGCCATAGGAGCTCACTCATAGCAGCAGCCATAGCCCGATATTCAGCCTTAGCTGAAAAATGCGAAACAGTTAATTACTTCTTGGTCTTCCAAGAGATCAAGGACTGAACAAGTGTAACGAAATAGCTCGTGACAGACCGTCACATGATAGGGTAACTTGCCCAATTAGAATCGCAGAAAACTCGACGTCACATATCACAATCAGTGTGAAGTAGTATCCCCTGATCAAGACTACCCTTAAGTATCAAACAACGCGTAACGCTGCATCTAAGTTGTAACATCCCGTTTCCAGAGAACGGGTCGGACCAGAGAAACGGGTCCAAGTGTGTTAATCAGAGGAATTAGAATA
>JANZXP010000007.1:28856210-28900457 GCA_027576715.1 Erythroxylum flavicans | reverse complement strand
TCAGTAAAACGTGATCATCAATCAGAACACATACTAGCCTTAATTCATTATCGTTCCACCAATAACGATTGACCAGGTATAGTTTGGAATAGTATTATAATCTTTATGGTTTTACTATCAAGTCACATACTTGATGACATAAGTCTAATACTATTCATAGAATGTAAATCACATTACATAAACAATGTACATGTATATATAAAAGAATACCTCATAATATATTATAAGTCAGAGTGTCAGTACAAAAGTCACATATGAAGATATCTTGTTATTTTACCAGGTTTAAGGCACTTAGTAAGAAATAAAATGAATGTGTGATTAAGGCTTTAAGATCCAATATAGGAGGAGAATTCACATAAAGAGAGTTCAATAATTTTTTTGAAGAGCATATAATTTGTTGTCCTTTAATAGTTTCTAGATCTTCACAAAAAAATGGAGTAGCAAAGAAAAAGAATACGATCATTATTAAAACATCTCAAAGAATATTGAAAAATAAAAGGATGTAAAAAGAGTTTTAGGTTGAAGTCGTGGAATGTATGGTCTATTTATCCAACCTCTTACGAACAAGTAATGTACAAAGAAGAACATCACAAGAGGCATGAAGTAGATGTAAACATAGTTTATGTCAACGCACCAGATGAAAGAAGATCAAAATTTGACAAAAAGAGTGCAAAGTTTGTGTTTGTTACTTATGATTAGAAGGCTATGAGTTTTACAATCTAAGTAATGTTAAAGTATTCATTAGTAGATATGTAAAGTTTGACGAAGAAGATATATGTAAATGGGATGTCCAAGACGGTTGTAAACAAGAAGACAAATAAGTGAAGAAGCACAAGAGGGCAATGAAAAAACAAAAGAGATTTGTAAGGAATAATTGAGGTAAAAGACTTAAAATTACTTGACTGTATTTTGTCGCTTTGCCAATTATGAATAAATAGATTTTGAAAAAGTGGCCCAATATAAGAAATGGAGAAGTACTATGAATGGTAAGATTAATGCTATTATAAAAAAAATAACATATAGGAGATTACAACACTTTCAAAAGGGCAAAAGATAATTGGAGTAAAGTGGGTTTATAAGGCAAAAAGAATGTTGAAGGAGAGGTAGAAAGATACAAGGCAAGGCCAGTAATAAAAGCTATAAGTAAAAAGTCAGCATTGATTATAAATAGTTATTTATGTTTGATGTTTGTTTATAATCCATCGGATTAATTATTTATTTAGCAACCTAAAAATAAAAGGAAGATTCATCAAATATATATAAATTTGGCTTTTTAAAATGACTTCTTTGAAGAGTAAGTATATATAGAACAACTTTTGAGTTATATGGTCACAAAGACAAAGTACTAAAGTTAAAGAAAGTCTTATATGGCTTAAAGCAAGTGCCAAAGACATTGTATAGTAGAATTGACAAAAATTTCAAGACACTAACTTTACAAAATGCCCACATATATCTTAATTGTTTGCTTATATGTAGATGATTTGATCTTCACAAGCAACAATCTTAGGTTGATTGAAGAATTAAAATTCACAATGAAAAAGGAGTTTGAGATGACTAAGCTTAGCCTTATATCTTACTATCTTGGAATTGAAGTAAAGTAAAAAAAAAAAGGGCAAATTCATCTCATAAGAAGGCTATATAAGGGATATGCTCAAGAAATTAAACATGGATTAATGCAAGCCTATTAAAACACCTATTAAATGTGAAATCAATTTATCCAAGCATAAAGAAGAAAATATGAGTCCTACAGTATTCAAGAGTCTCATTAGGAGATTAAACTATTTGACATGTACAAAGTCTAACATCCTCTATAGAGTTGCTGCTACATAGGGTCATCTATAACCATACATTTATAGACGACTAAAAGGATTCTCCATTATATTAAATGGAACTTGATTGTGACTTACTCTATTCACTATCTACTAAGTTCAACCTTGTTGGCTCTTGCGATAGCGATTAGACTAGAGATGTTGATGATAGAAAAAAAGCATTACTAGTTACGTATTTTATACAAGAAATATTTTCTTCATTTAGAGTTTTAAAAAGTAACCTACTCTTACCTTTTCCACTTTATGAAGTTGAGTATATGGCTACTAGTTCTTGTGTTTTTCATGTCATTTCACTAACAAGTTTGATGAAGGTACTTTATATGTCGTAAGAAGAGCCTAAGAAAGTTCTTATTAATCACAAGTTTGCATTAGCCTTGGCTAAAAGTATAATCTTTCTTGATAAGAGCAAGCATATAGATACGAGATACCATTTTATAAGAGCATGCATAGTGAGAAAAGAAGTGGAGAGGGAGTATGTGAAGACTCATGACCATATAGCTGATATCTTCACAAACACTTTTAAAAAGGATATCTTCATCAAGCTTAAAAGCAACTTTAGAGTTATCAAATCAACTTTGACGAGGTGTTGGAATATAAACTTATTCCGGATTTTATGTATTTGGTCAAAGAAATAGGTCACTTGTATGAATCTAAAGTACAACCTGAATTCTAGAAGATGTCTAGAGACTTCTTTACTTAGAAGTACCTCTTCAAATATTAGATACTTTGAAGAAATATCTCTTAATTATCTAGGTATAAATATCTAGATACTTTGTGAAAATATCTTAAGTCTAGAAATATATTTAAAACTAATGGTGGATATTAGTTGTGAAAAAGAATATTTGAATAGTATAAATAAGGATCCTCCCTCGTTTGTAATAACAAGTTATGAGAAGTTAAGCATTAGTTATAAATGAGAGTCCGTTTCCCATTAAAAATGTCTTTATCATCTTTAACTTGTTACTAAAGTTTTTATTGAGAATTTTTTAATTTTCTACTAGAGTTATAAGAGTGTCCACCTTAAATCTTCTTTGTCATCTTCATCAGAAGCCCGTCACCTTCCGATAGTAAGATCTATAAAATGCAAAACAGGTTTGACAAGAATTGGTCTGAGTTCTCTTTGTTATTATTATGTGATGTTGGTTTAGACTCTCACTATAAATTGACTTATATCACTTTTGCTACTTTGTATGTTATGATAATTCCTTTACATCTAATTGTATTGAACAAGTGAAGAAGTACTTACTCATGATACTTGAATGTTACAAAAGTAACAGAAAAGAAGGATTACTTAAAATGTTGAATCTTCTTATATTTCAAATAATGGTAAACAATTACTCATGACACTTGAATGTCACAAAAGTAATGCAGAAGATAGCATCACTCAAAATGTTGAATCTTCTTATAATTCAAATAATGGTAAACAAAGTAAAGTTATCAAGAATTCGATTATAAATAATATTTGCACTCAATATTTCATCCTAAAATTGGATAATCAAACTTAAAAAAATATTTTAAAATGTATGCTATAAATTCAGGTAGTGATATTGATATATTAGAATATTGGAATGTAACTTGTAAAAGATTTCTTACTTTAGTATATTAGCTAAAGATCTTTTAACTATTCATATTTTTTTATAGGTCTTTCAGAATTTGTGTTTAGTTTGACTAAAGAAATGGTAAATCCATCTCTTAGTAAATAGATATAATTTTATTTATATTTTAAATTACTTATTCTATTTAAATTATTTTTTATAAGGAATAACAACGATTTTATAGTAATAATGATAAAGAAAAAAATGATGATATTGAATAATTTTAATTTAATTATTATGAATTCTATAAAAATTATATTTTTATTTTAGATTGAATTTATGATTTGATAAATAATCAAATATTTTACTTAAATTTAATATGAATTTGTATACTAGAATATAAATCAATAATTGTGTGTAACAGTTATATTTTATATAATTGTTAAAATCTTTTAAAAGTATAAAATTATGAATTAGATTGAAATTTTAAATTTTTATAATAAGTCACATTTAAATTTAAAATCGAACCCATTTCATTAGTTGAATTAAGCATTAGCCTAATGACAAAATTTTTGGTAGACTTTATTGAAACCCATAAGTCAGGAACTTCATTTACCTTACTTTTGGATATTTTCTTTTTTTTTCTTTTGTTGAGAGTATTAATCTCTTCGTTGGATAAAAGTCACAAGAGAGTTTTGGTTAAAAGTCACAAGAGAGTTTTGGAATGTGTCATATCTGCAATGGCGAAAAGATATCCCAAGTTAACCGGTAGAAGCCTTCTCGTTCTTCATGATCATGTGGAATGACTTGACACGATCTTCCTCTACTATATCTCTCAACACATCGTCTTCAATCTTTTCTGCTTGCCAACGAGAAGGGTCTTCGACAAATGCTTCACTGAATATCATACTCGAAACCCACTCCTTCCATGTGGTCCTACGATACTTGTCCTCTTCAAGTGTTCCCGTTGCAAGAAGTTGATACACGTACACCACCTTCTGTTGTCCAGGCCTGAATGCTCGAGCAATAGCCTGTTTCGTTTTGGAAGGATTCCACTCTGAGTCCAGTAGAATCACACGTGAAGCTGCAGTCAAACTAATGCCTTCAGCACATGCTGAGATTGAAGCAAGTAATACACTTGAAGGACTACCAGGTTCTTCGAACTTATCCATAACTCTTCCTCGTTCAAATAGTTCAAGATCACCTGTTAGGACTAGAATTTCTCTGCCCTTTTGCCAGCTGAAGACTCTCTCAAACAAATCAATGAAAAAATTTATGGGTGCAATGTTGTGGCAAAATATAAGAACCTTCTCATTCCGTACTGCTCGATACAGAAGATTCAGAACAAACATCACTTTAGATCCTTTTCTGAAATCTAATTTCAGCTTCTCCATAGCTATCAATTCTTTTGGAGTAAAGAACTTTTTAACACACTTAGAAGTTTTGACTAACCAAGGATGTATCGACGCAAGTGTTATCAAAAGTTCCAGTTCCAGAGGGTATCCATGATATGTGGCCATTATTTTATGAAGTTTTACCAAAAGCTCATGTTGTATAACTGTCGAGTTCATCAATAGTGTGTAAATTTGTAACCCTGGAAGGCTATCAGAAGCTCCGCCTTCATATACATCAATAAACCCATTAGTAATTTTTTTCAGCATATTTAGACCCTCCAATCTTTCATCTGATACGTTGGAATCAATTTTCTTTGCAATGATATCTAGGAAAAATTTCCTTGCTCGTGCTTCCAACAAATGGGGTGCTTTTCCTTTCTCTTTCTTCTTCCTCTTCAACTTCGGATCCAACTCTCTCAAAACTTCTGTAATGAACTTAGGCCTAGCCAGGCACAGGGTGTTGAAATATTCACAAAAGTTATTTTGAAACAAAGTGCCTGAAAGAAGCACCCTCAAATCAGTTTGCACTTTCATCAGAACCTTTCTCAGCCTTGATTTCGTGCTTCTAGGATTATGGCCTTCATCTAGAACGAGGATCCCAGGACTTTCTCGCAACACTTTGGCCATATACTTTCTGTGAGCAAACTTGGAGTCTTCTCTCATCAATGTCAGAAAAGAGGTGTAGCCCATCACCAAAACACTTGGCTGTGCATGCCATTTCTGAATTTTCTCTAGGCAATCCAAAACATGCATGATATCTTGAGAAAGTTGTGGACCACTACTGCCTCGAACTGTCACTGACTTCTGCCTGAAGGCTCTAAAGGTTCTGCGACCATGGATAAGATGAACAGGGATTGGACTTTGCCACTTAATAAATTCCTTGTACCAGGTATAGAGAGTTGTTTTTGGAGCAAGGACCAAAGGTCTTTTTGCTGGAAACAACTTTAAGTAGCTAGCAAGAAATGCAATGATAAGAAAGGTTTTTCCAGCTCCAGGAGTATGAGAGACTACACAACCTCCTATCTTCTTTGACGCCTTCTTCATTAGTCCTGGGACCAAAGAACCAGCAGTATTTCTCCATAGAAACTCAAAAGCTTTTTGCTGGTGCACGTGCAATTTCTTTCTGAGCTCAGGAACCAAGGCCCAAACATTCTCCTTTTCTTCTGATGAAGGCATGTCGTTAGAGAAAGCTTGACTGCTGAAAAGCTTCATGCCTTCATCTTCATCTGACTTAAGCTCTGAATGTTCCATGCATGGTTTGTTTTCTGTTGCCCAGCCGGTGAAGTCCATCTGGAAAAATGTTATTTGCATAGATGTCAGCAAGCTGTACAAAAGAATAAAATCATGACGCTCTGTTTCATCACAGTAGAAGCTTGATTTATATATTCGAAACACATCATAATCAATTCCAAGTAAAAGATAACTACAGAGCATATTCCTCAACTAAATAATAACTACAGAACCTCTGTTGTAGGCTTCGTTACATTATTACACATTTCAGCACGGAGATAAAGTTCCTTTCTCTTCTGCACTTTAAGAACATGCCACCATAGATCTATCTGAAGGACGAGCAAGAAAGGCAGTAACCATAACACATATATTGCTCTTGAATTCAGATTTGACTTACAAATGGTGGTGATACATATTTTATTTCGCATCTCACGAAGCCACATATATGGCATAAGATTCCAATTTCTTCATCTAGCTTGAATTCATGCTGGCAATATGCGTTTGAGTTTCTCTTCATCCGAGTTGAAACTTGAACCTGAGAATGAGCAATAAAGTACGAAAACGACAGTACATACGAATACGAAAACTACAGTACATATGAATATTTCTATGTGAACATGTGCGGAATGTATGCACCTAGGATTCTAGATACATCAACGTGTGCATAACTCATCATATTATCTACCTAAGATACAGTCGAGCAAAATCCCAACTCAAACTTCACATACCTCGTTTTCCTCTGAAAGATAAACCGATGCTAGTGATATGTCCATATCCCTCCATAACATTTCAGTTTCTGAAATTTCATCCTCCTTCCCAACTGATGACAGTTCCATTTCCTCTCTGTGATGTACGCAGGTTTTTGCCTTAAACTGCTCCCACTGGTCAATTATAGGCGGTTCTTCCTGTGACGTGATTGTGGAATCAATATTTTTCATGTATGAATGTATAAGTTTGTTATACACCCTGGCACTTAAAGTGGGCTTCGTACGAGTCCTTGACTCACAAGAATCCTCCATCGTTGGACGTATAGAACAATGTCTTGCATTTCCAGCTTTGGAAAAAGAAGCACTTCCGACCCATTTACTTTCAAACACCATATCCTCCAAGTCAAAGTTATCTTTACTTGGTGCAGTAGTGGAATTTTTTCTGTTATAGTAACGGAGCGAAGCTTTCTTAGTCCATCTAAGGTGTTTGACAGAATTATTAAGAGGGGAATCAAATTGCTCGACTGTTATCGGGTCACCATCAGTAGGCACAGGAACAATAGCAAGTTGAGATTCATCAGTATTTCTTTGGGCAACACCTGATTTAAGCTTCCTTGACTTAGACTTTGAAGAAGCAGGAAGAATGCCAGATGTGTCAAGTTTAAGAGAATGAACTAATTTATTTGTTGTATGTCTTTTCGAACCACCTGCGCAAGCGCTGATCAAATAGGACAATGGCATATGCAGTTCATCATCCTTCCACTTATCTTCCGTGTATGGCATGATTCGAAGCAAGCCAACATCTCTCGCTGGAGGAATGCCACAACCTAGGAAACGTTCAGGTTGTACATTTCGACGCTTAGATCTCCGTAAGTTCATAACGTTGTCCAACGGTAATGGTTCAGCCTCATCTATAACAGAAGCAGATGATGCCTCAATGGTGTCAACAGCAATAAATTGCATCACAGTGGGAGTTAACGTATCATTGTCCAGCTTGAAATTCAAAGAAGTTTGATGATTATTTGCTCTTACCAAAACGAGGTCATCCTCTGAAATCTGATAGACAATCTTTCTCTGAACTGATCTTACATCAAACACGATTTGCTTTAGTACAGATGCCACAAGTAGCCATGTAAGATCAGATAAGAACTTCCCCGAGAACAATTTTGTTCTTTGTACCAAAGGGCAGTCCTCAGAGGAATTCCAGCGATATGATTGTCCTTCACAAGGACAATTTTCAAGCCTTTGAAGAATGGAAATTTGATCAACCCCAATTAGTTTAGTATCTTTACTAACTTTTCCTCTCTCTGAACCAAGATGTCCTTGGTTAACATAAAGCTTAACAAAAAATAGGCATGAACATCGAAGTTCATGAGTCTTTCTCTCTATAGAACTTATTTTAGCATCAATCCACACCTATGTGACAAAGTAAAACTTGGAAATCAACCCCAAATGTCACAATTCCTTCCAAGTGAAGCATATATAGAATAGTTATTCCAGAAACAGTTTCAATCAACAGATGTGATCATTAAGTTCAATGTAACATTAACTTACAGGTTCTGGATTTTGTTCTTCAGAGTCCTCTTTGTCGTTACAGGTTGAGAGCACACAAACATCAATTCCAGGTCTCAAAAAGCAAATGCAATCAGATATAGTCGCCTTCCTTGACTTTAAGCGAATGTTTGCGTAAGGTCCATTCTTTGCTGTCGATTGAGTATTGTCGGTAAAATTCATTGTCATAAGCCCATCCCTAACTTCAATGAACTCCACACTTTGCCATGAGCCATTCCGCAGGGCCTCAAAAGCTGTCAGATAAAACTCATTTAAGGAAGTCTTCGAAAAGGTTTTAATTTAGAGAGCAATGCACTTACTATTGTCAACCAATTACTTCAGAGTTCAGCCTTACCAAATGAAAAGAAATTATGCGCACTTGATCTACTCAGGTCATTCTATTTCACACGTTCAAGGCTAAAGGCGTTTTAAAAAATCATGTATCTTGTTAATTTGATCTAGCTCAAGGATATAGCGGTTTGACCATTTTCTGTTTAAAAACCTTGGACCTCCACATTCTAATTACTTCCCAGTATGGCATCAAGATCATAACGGCATTATCAGCTGCTACAATTCGATATGATTCAAAATCATGAACCAAAAAAAAAAAGAAAATGTGTACAGTCGCTTCAACTTCGAGAAAAAAACACTTGATAAACGAAATGAAGTGTTTCAGCCTGGAAAGTTCCCCATGACAATAATTATATATAAAAAATGAAAAAGAAAAGAAGGCAAGAAGGTGTAATTACGGGGATCATCAAATGGATGTTGAGATTGATCTAGACGCTTTCTCTTCATTGTTGATCCGGCTATTGTTTATTTCTTCACAGAGACCTGCAATCCAAGTTTCACGTTTACTCGCTGCACTGCAGTTTTTTCTATCTTCAATAGCACATTATCAGCAAGCGTTGAAGTTGTCCAAAAGAGAAGAAAAAAAAAACAGCCACAGCTAGTATGCTAGGGTCTTCGGACCACAAGAAAGTGGATGTCAGGATCTCCATTGCAATAAAGAAGAGTTCTCGACAATGATAAAACCCTTATGTTTAAGGAACAAGCGAAAAATCACTGCTTATGCATAATAAACTAATGAATGCCTCATTCGTTTTATTCTTTTCTTCTTTTTGTTTTGCCACCAACGGCAAGAAAGGGGGAGAACGTAATCTACACCACCTTTAATTCAGTAAAAGATGCTACCATGTAATTGTTAAGCTCAGAAATATCGATTTGTCATCCCCTCTGTTCTTGTGACTGGTATCAAAATGCAATCTGTTAAAAAGTATAAATCATGACAAGGAGTGGTTAATATTTGCACGTGCACATGCAATAAATCAGAACTTTCAGAAATGGATAAATGTAAATGAAAAAGAAGTGATCAAATTAAGAACCTTCGTCAAATATAAATTTATATACTACCAAAGTTTTGAACTTCAAAAACCAGAACAAACAGAGCATCACTTTCTTCCAAACTGGAAAGAAGGCTGGCTGGGATCAAAATGCATTTTGAAAGAGCTCCCTTAACGACAATGAAAAGAAAATCAAAATCGTCTTTCTGACCTGAAAATTTATTACGGCTACATCGAGAGAGGCAAATTCAGATGAGCTTGAGTAAAGATTTTCTGATTCCGGCGAGATTTTCATGGAAAAAAAGAAAGTGAAGCCATGGCAGAGAGTGAACGACAATGAACCAGGAGAAACGTGCACACGCACACACTCAGAAAGGGACTTCAAAGGAACAAGGGCAAGGCCGAAAATGCCATAATAAATGTTGAGAGAATATCGAGGTTTGTGCGAGTTCATGAGAATGTGCTCACAATGACAGACAGGTCGGGAACGAGATCAGCAAATAATTTTTCGTCGACGGCTGTGATTTGATGTTGAGTTGATTGGTGAAGCCATTAAGATGGGTGGGTGAGCAGTTAAGATTAATTTTCATGTATGAGATAAGCAACGTGGTCAAGATTAAACAGGATAATGTTCTTGTAAAGGTTTTATAAATTGGATTGAACTTATAAATAAAAAGTTTAATATTAAAAAGATTCAATTTTTATTAAATTATTGTAAAATTATCTAAAAATTAAATATAATTAAAATTTTGAAATATAATTAAAAGATGTTATCTTTAACTATAGAAAAATTTGAAGTTTAATTAAAAATTATTAAATAAAAATTAATTGATTTATTTTTATTTATAAAAATTTATTAATTAATAAAAATTAACCGATTAATTAAAAATGATCAATTTTTAACAACAAAAATTATTAAAATAAATTAAATCAAAAAGATAAAATTAAACAAAAAATTTTAATAATTCAAAATCAAAAATTTTAAGATTGAAGTAGCCGAATAAGTTTAGTGTTTTACTCATTGGCTATTATTTTTTTGAAAGTAATAATTAGAATAATTAGTAAAATTACTCTTTTATGACTTTAAGATTATAAATTTAAATTACAAAAATAGACTTTTTGTAAAAATACAAAAGAAAAGTTACATACTTAATAACTCTTTTCAAACCCGCAAAGCAAAGAACTTTGTACACAACTATAATAGTGTATTTATTGAGCTACAACAAACTTTCTTGAGGCAATTTAATCGACTGACAGGACAAAAGTAATTGCTGATTTTCCTGTTTCTAGTGAATTCAATTACAAAGAGCAAATGCCAACCAAACGAACCACTCCCTCCAAAGAATAATAAAGAAATACCATAGATAAGAGCGTTTTTACTACTCAGTTGAATTATTTATAATTTAATTTTTAAACCTAAAGTTCCTTAATTTCATGTCATATCTTAAATTAGTCGAATTTATCCCAAAAATACAAAATTTTTATAATTGATACCTAATTCATGAAATAAAATTGAATATTCACAATTACTTTTATTTTTTAGTTTAAATTTTAAAATTTTAAACTGCAATAAAATAATTAATTAATTAAAAAAAGAATACATCAAAACTTAAAAATATTTCATCCTAATTTGATATCATTAATTGTGCTTTACCCAGTTTGAAGGGGGACGACCATGAGTTAGACTGATATAAATTTTAAAAAAATCCACAACTAAAACATCAAATGGTCGCAATGCAAATGTTGATGCAGACTAGAACTGATATGGTCATGTAATGACATGACACCAAGCCAAACCGCTCAATAACTTTGACCAGTTTCGGGGAGCTGGTTTTTCTTTTCAATGGCATTTGAACTCAACTAAACAGCAAAGCAGTAATACTGTCCTCCTACTCCAATCCATTTGAGTGAAGTTTTTAAGTACTATCTTTTCTAAAACTATCTCCTGAACTTTGTAATTAAACTAAGTATTGGCAGGAACTTTTGCACTCAAAATAAATTTGGAAACTTCAACCGTAGGAATCTCGAGCAACTTGTGTCTGCCCCTAACTGAGCGGCTCCTATGCGGATATTCGTATCACCCAAAACTTACAAAATAAGGCTTTGATTTTGGGTCCTTCAATAAATTTCTTCCAGATTCCTCCGATTAAGGGTTAAGTTAACCTGGGAAGTGGGGATTATTAAGGCTAGTATTTTTCCTCTTTTGCGAATCAGATCACGCGTGCAGCGCTTAAAAGTTAAAATCCATTCGGAAAAAGAAGTACAGACGGAGACCGATTTTCAGAATGCTCCTTTCTAACTCAAGGCGTCCTTGGGACACAGTATTTAACGACAGTCCGCAACTCAAAACCATAATTCTTTTTATTTTTATTTTTAGTTTTTAATTTTTGCTTCTAAATTCAGCCAAAAAATTTCTTTCTTTGAGTTTTTATTTTCGGTTTTTGATTTTAATTTTTTTTCAATTTTTAAAATTATAAAAATCATAAAAATAATTTTTATATCTCGTTTTTGTTTTTATAATCTGATTTACTATCATTTAATAGATTATTTAATTATTTAAATTTTAATAAAAAATATGAATAATTTACTTTAATTTAATTTTCATAATTAAATTAATATGTATTAAATTTTAATAACTATTAATAAATATAATTATATTTAAATATTTAATTTAAATTTGATTTAATAATTAAAATAGATTTCAAATAAATATTAATTTATAAATAAAATTTTAATTTTTAAATTATTTATTTTATTAAAATAACATAATTTTATTAATAATTTGCTAATAAATATTATATAAGAGATTAGATAAATTTATTTAATTAAAATTAATTTATCATTAAATTTTACCTAATATATAATTATTTTCAATGATAAAAATATAATTACTATAATATTAACAACCACATAGATTTTTGTTTTTATCGAAAAGAAAAACATAATCAAAAACAAAAACTAAAAATTAAAAAAAAAATAGAAATAGAAGTAAGCCGCCCTAAATCTAATGCACATTTCTCAAGTAAAACAAGTCCTTGTAGAATATACTGGATTGGTAAGTCCGCCCCGTAATTACAAAATTCACCGTTCACTTTAGAAATTTACTTATATAAACTATAAAGATTATAGTTGTAGTCCTTTTAAACCTTTTTTTTAATTCTTTTAATTATTAATTATTAATTTAATCATTTTAATTTTTCTGATCACCTTATATCAAAACATTTATTAATATTCTTAAGAGAAACTATATGTTATATCTAAATTAGACAAACGTAACATTTTAAGCTATATATCCAATTTTAATTTCATTGATATTTATGCATGGCTTTTATTAAAAGTTATAGAGTAATTAATAAAATTTTATAATTTAATGATTGAAATAAAGAATATCTTAAATTAAAAATATATTTAATATACTTATACATGATAATGTGATATTATTTAATTAGACAAATAGAAACATGATTCACCTAATGATTCTTTTTGTTGCATGTTTCCAACTATTCTTCTGCCCACTTTGTCTTTTGTTTTTGTTGGTCGAACAAAGGCGAGTTGATAAATTATATTATAGAAGAGATGGAGGAATGCTAACATGTGTTGTAGTCACATGAATTAAGTATTCACCACTAAATCCACAAACACAGTGAATGATGTAAGAAATCTGCAAATGCCATAATATTATAGACAATAGACCTACAGGACGAGTTTATGTCAGACACAGTGAAGGGAATGGACACATACGATGAGGATGAGGTGTATGTATGTCTAGGGAGTGGCATCGATATCACCGTTCTCGCTTCTCGTTTACGTCACTTCATCATAGAAAGTCTTCTGATGATGATCACGATGATGAGGAGATGAGATTGTAGTCTACGTTTTATAGCAATAATATATAGCCCTACGTGTGTGTGTGTGTGCACGTTAAGAAAAGTTGATGATAGCAAATGCTGGGACTTGGTTAGTTTGTTTGTCATTGTCCGGAGTCATCAAATCATCAAAGTTGTAATATGATTAGCTTTCTATATATATAGTATTTGTATATCCATTCCACCTCCACCAGCGTTTGTTCTACTCAATGGCTCATCTCTTGCCATCTGAGAAGAAGAAGTTCAACTTCTGGTGTTGGGGTGAGGGAACTACTAGTAATAGTAGTACGACTCCTGCTATTGTAATATCATTGATACTGTTGGTGTTAGCCAACGATGCGACAGCCGGTGGAGGTCGACAACTCATTTCGACCAATATAATCAAGAGATCATCTCCTTCAATAACATCAGGTGGACCATCTGTTGTGAAGGTGATTGACAGAAGGAAAGCTATTGAGAATGGCCTTGGTCTAACTCCCCAAATGGGGTAACTTTTACTTCCTTTTCTTTTCTGTTTCGTATTGTGTTTCATTCTTATACGCATCATACTTACAATGTAATGTCTTCTTAGTAAATGTAATCCCGCCCAATTTAGTTCAAACATTTGGTTATAAGTGCAACACTTCCAAGAAGGCAAAAGACACATCTTTCCTTATGCAAAACAACTAATCAATCCCAAAACCAAACATTCTGATTCAAGGGTATAAATAGTATTTGGAAACTCAAGGCAGAAGTGAGTAACTACAAGCAATTATTTTCGATAGGTTTTATTTTTCTTTCTAATTGTTGGATTTCATCTGCGGTGTTGTTGCTGGTGGTGGAAGATCAGATGGAGTAGCTGGAATCATTTTGCGTGCCAAATCAATGAGACTATTATTAAGGAAACGGGTAAATTATGAACTTCTCAGAAATACAATTTCGTTTATTTATTTTTCTTTTAAACCAAACAAAAAAAGTAATTATTTCCTCTGTTTCGTATCTTATTATCAATGCTTAGTTTCTCTGTAATGTATACTGTTAACAGCTGATGCACTGGTCTCAAGTGGTCTTTCTGCTGTAGGATACCAGTATGTAAATATAGGTAAGTATTAATCATGGTACATCTTCACTGTATTTATATACTGTATAAAGGATAAAAATGATTCCTTTGTTTTGTTCATCTGCTCAAGATGACTGCTGGGCCGAGCTAAACAGAGATTCTAAGGTATTATTTTTATTATTATTGACATCTTTGTTTTTTTTTCATCGTCAGTTAGTTTGTAATTTTCAATACTTCGGATCAGAGACCAAAAGAAAATAAAAATGCTGGAACTTCTCTCTATTGTAATGTTGGTCTCATCCTTCGTCTGGTATATCATGAACTAGTGCATGGTTTGGACCTGTAAAAGATGAATCTTCACGTTGATTTCTTGTTCTTGCTAGCTCAAAACATCAAGAGTTTAGACTAACGATAAGAAGGTTGGAGTACCTCTGCAATACCCATTTAACCTCATGAAAATTTTCTTTTGTTATTGACAGGGAAATTTCGTGGCTAAAGCTGCAACATTTCCTTCAGGCATTAAGGCACTTGCAGACTATGTTCATAGCAAGGGACTCAAGCTTGGAATTTACTCCGATGCAGGGTTCGTAATTTCCTTCACAAATCACACTAACAATTTAGATCGCCATTCAACCTTCGTTTTGCCGACCAATTGTTTTGGTTGAAAACGTTTATCTGTCAGGACACAAACTTGCAGCAAGAGCATGCCCGGCTCACTTGGCTACGAGGAGCAGGATGCCAATACTTTTGCCTCATGGGTAAATTTGCTTCTTCCAGTTTTCAGATACAGGGGAAGAACTAATACAAGTGTAGACGACTGTTGTTTCCTTTCCAACAACCACTTCAGTAAGTGGTTGTTGTTCCTTTTTTGTTCATGAAACTGAGGATTTCATCAGTTATTTAATAAATTTATACAGGGAATTGATTATCTGAAGTATGACAACTGCAATGATAATTCTATAAGCCCAAAAGAAAGGTAATCTTGATCTACTTCTTGGTCCACTAACCGTACAAGATTAGGAAGTGTCTTGGTAGGGAAGGTGAGATTTCATATAAGAAGTTTATATCCTGTTGTGGATAGGTATCCAAAGATGACTAAGGCTTTATTGAACTCTGGGAGGTCCATATTTTTTTCTCTATGTGAATGGTAAGTGAAATATATCTTTTGAATTAGGAGAAATTTGGTCTTCTTGACACCAAAAAGAAAAAAAAAAAAACTAACACCAGTTCCATTCTTGGTCATCCTTCCTTTAAATGTTTGGTGATATAGGGGTCGAGAAGATCCAGCAACTTGGGCAGCAAGTGTAGGTAACAGTTGGAGAACAACTGGGGATATTGAAGACAAATGGAATAGGTAAATAAAATGAGCCTATTCAAGCTTCACCGAACACATTCACAATATGAATATCAAGCGAGTTGGCATTTGACACACTGTAACAACCATTGGGGAACTGGAGAAACTACTGATAAATTGTTTTCTTGTTTAGCATGACATCTATTGCAGACATCAATGACAAATGGGCATCATATGCTAGGCCTGGCGGTTGGAATGGTACTATCAACTCACAAGCTGTTAAATTCTTACCACTATTGACAATTATAGATGAGATTAGTCCTCACATCTCACTTTTTTGTTTAGTTGTATTGCAATTTCAGGAAATTATGTCTAGCATTATAAGTCATTGCAAGTATAAAAGCACATTAGATAGTGCAATTTGCTTAAGTGATGGAAAATCAAATCAGGAGATGTTCTGCTTACTTAATATTTTCCATGGATTAGATCCTGACATGCTTGAGGTAGGAAATGGTGGGATGACCACAGAAGAGTATCGTTCTCACTTCAGCATATGGGCTTTGGTTAAAGTACGACTCAAACTTAAGTCTTTGAGAAGTGTGGCTTTCCATTTAATCTCACCACATGGAAATTTCATTTCTGGTGTAGGCTCCCCTGATAATTGGGTGCGACGTCCGCTCCATGGATAATGTGACCTTCGAGTTGCTCAGCAACACGGAGGTTATTGCAGTCAACCAAGGTGAAAAGAAAGGAAAAATAAGATCGTTCTGCAGAGCAAATTTCATACTATATAATGTCACATTATTGTGAACATTGCATTGAATATAATATGCACTCCATTGTTGAAACAAAAGATACATTACAATGCATAAAAACAGATATAAAAGAAGTATGTCCTCATCAATTTTGGGTATAAACAGATAAGCTTGGAGTTCAGGGAAAGAAGGTGAAGAAAGATGGGGATCTTGAGGTTACTATCATTTGTGTTGAAGCACATATTCATGTATATAATAAGTATTGATGGAATGTGTTGTTTACAGGTGTGGGCTGGTCCTCTTACCAAGAATAGGGTGGGTGTGGTGCTATGGAACAGAGGATCTTCACAAGCAAATATCAGCGCTTCCTGGTCAGATATAGGTCTGAATCCATCAACTGTAGTTGACGTTCAAGACTTATGGGCAGTAAGCGTCTTCTTCTACTCTCATTGCTTTTTTTAGCTTTCTAGTTATGGGTTGAAATGCTTTAAAGTTATCTTAAATACTATGATCAGGTTTGCATGTCATTTAATGTTCCTTCTAACATGTTTCCACAATCTTATCCTGATCAAGTACTCATACTGTGCAGCATACAACTCAGTCCTCTATCCATGACCAACTTTCTGCTGAAGTAGAATCCCATGCATGTAAGATGTACGTTCTGTCGCCACGCTAAGCATTATGAATGTTGTAAGAAGCAACTGGTTGAATAACAGCTAAAATATACGAGTAAGAGCACGCTCATCAGCAGGAGTCTGTCTATTCTGCGTTCAAAATTAATCAAAAGTTATAGCCATAAGTTAACTCTTTCACTTTCATGGAATCTATCACAGCGAAATATTCAAAGCTTTTACACTTACTTAAGCCCCATCCCTGTATTTCCTTTATATGAGACTGTTTCCATCTTTTAATTAGTCACCGGTCTCCAAGGAAAAACCAATCCTATCTGTTAAGTGTATAGCTTTTCGAGAAAGAAGACACCTTTCTTACCAGAGCTCCAACTCAAATATGGAAGCTGTTAATTGGAAACCTAAACTGTTTTCACACTAAAGCTTGGGTAGTAAATTATTCCGGTACGAGATGAGTATGTACACCTAATTCAATAATTGAAATATCGACCACAAAAGTTGAAAGTTATTATTTTTCTCCGGTTCTTCAATCTCAAATCCAATCCCATCTTCAGTTGATAACATCCTAAAATGACTAATATAGACTACTTACGCGCTATAATCAGACCTAGGAATAGGTATACAAGCTGCTCAGACCTAGGAATAGGCATATAAGCTGCCCTTGGCTTCACTCTTAGAGGTGAGGAAATCATTAAAGAAGATAACCACAAAGTGAAAACAGGGAACAAAGATGAGGAAGAATATATTTCCCCAAAATTGTTAGACACGTGAAGTAAAACCTGACAATGAGAAAACCATAAAATACCAGACTTGACATATATTTGGCCAATGAAAATACCCACATTATCATAGGCAAGCAGCAGTTGGTTATGAATGTGCGTAAGATTTTGTCTCAAATACTTTGTTCTAACCTTATTTATGTTCCAAAATGATGTCGATTTATATATAAACAGACATAAAACATGCATCAAATCTTCTGTCCCAAATACTTTGTTCTAATCCCATTTACACTCCAAAATAATGTCGCTTTAAGGCAGGAATAAGATAATTAGGACAGAAAATCTGAACTTGAATGAATGTGTTTCTGTATAAAAATTGATAGACCCTAAGTTTAAATTTAGAAAAAGTTGTGAGAGTGACGAAAAGTGTAGAAGAGTGTGTATAAAAATTAGAAATAAAAAAAGAAAAAAAGGGATCTATTATTGATGAAGATAAAAGGATACAAAATCAGTATCATTTTGAAAGATCATCATCATCGTCATCTCTCACACTTTAGAAATGCCAAAATGTCAAAAAAATTCTCACAACTTTTCTCCTTTCCTATCTCAGGAATAGAACCCCTTCTCCAGACGCTATAACAAACTTTGCCAGCTGATCTTTTTAGAACGATGGCAAGGATACACATGACATGAAAAAGATTTAAATGACCTAAATACAAAATTGGAATGCTAACATAGTAGAGAATATAATCTACAGGCCTGTATCAATGATCTCAGCCATTTTTTTTCTACTTCTGGCCCTTCCTGCCCCTACTTCAATACACAAATTTAATTAGGGGTTTATCATTACTTCTCCCGTTCAAACTCACCTTGTACTTAACGTAGAATTAGGAAATTATTTATAGAGCAAGCTCGTTGATTCCTATGTAAACTCAAAATTTGCAAGGTTCTTCCATTTGATTAACAACTCAGGTCTGTCGATTACCCCTGTTTCTCGTGACTTCTTTTGGTTCCATAACCCACTCTGTCTAATTTGTTGAGAGATAAACTCTATAAAAGATCAACTAAATATTAATAACAAAAGACAAAAGGTAACTTTTTAAGTTGCAGCAATAGAAAATATGAGAATAAAAAACTAACAACGAAATAAATACCAAAATTTAAAGTAAAAAAACATCCTCTATAAAAATCAGGGGACAAATCAAAAAATAAATCCACTAAACTTAATAAGAAGTTACAAAAAATTTTGATCTCTTATTCCTCGTAACAACAAGTTGTCTCATAAAGTTTCAGGATTGAAACTAACGTTGATATCACAATTAACAAACTCTCAAATCAATCCCAAAAATAATCAAACAAGGATAAAAATCTAACTCTTTATGCCATTTCTTTATTTTTTTTTACTTTTGGACATTGTGACTGTAACATTCCATACTCGATAATGAAATTGACATACCGAGTATTACCATATTCTTAAATACCTAATACTTCAACTACAACATTTTCTATTTAAAATCTCATTAATCTAGCAATGACTATTCACTTTATAAAATATTTAGACAGAGTTTCCTCTATATTTATTTAAAACCTCCTACTCAACTTCAATATACTTCTCATGCATGTTACTCAACTATCCATCTCCACGTCAAACTCCTTGATAAAATAATTTACCTATTCTCCAATACATTTCAACACATCTAAACCAGATTTCATATATAACTTTCATATATTCATATACAATTCACAATAAAATCCTATAAGATCTTTCACTTCTTTATGTGTACAAGCCATAACCAAAAACAAAATAAAAATTTGTAGTACATCTACCTCCAATTCTTTTGAGATCCTCTATGTGACTCTTGTCTTGTAATAAATCCATCATAGCTTTCTTCTAATTTTCTTCAAAACTTACGTGCGAAAAGAAAATTCACACGTTAAGCTATATGCTTAGTGGTGTTCAAGCAATTCTATTTTACATTCAATTCAATTCATTCGACCATAACATACATAATATATATTTTTTGTCACATATAAATATCTTCATTTCTTTCTAAGCATAAATAGGCATTTAAAATCAAGTTATGAAATACAAGCATATATCTATTTTAATAATTCACATCTAATTATACAATGATCAATAAATTGTACATTCAATTATTACTTTCATTTGAAGTTCTTTAATCATTGATCATGCATTTATCTGCTTTCTGTAATTGCCTCAAAGTAAAATCCATTGGAATTGCATCTTCAAGTCGGATAAACGGGATTTTTTTTTAAAATACAAGATTGGGTTGTCGGAACCATATGATCCATTTTTATATACATTCATATTAGAACTGAGCTCTTGGAGTCATGCAATTCATAACACAAATCAAATGTCTTACATCGAAACCGAACTCTCAGAGCCATACAGTCCGATAATATATATTATGACGCAATACTGCTAACTCCATAATTGGCATGCTAACCTTATCACATTCATTCAATTCCTATCTATTTTACTAGCGGCAAATCTAATGAAATTCCATTAAAAATTCATAATAAAAACTCATAATAACCAATTCAAACTATTCCATATTTGGCCAAAGTAAATGTCTTTTTTTCTTCCGTTATTAGTTTTTATTTAATTCATTCAACATTTAAGACATATTCATCTCATTAATTAATCAAAAATAACATGTATATCAAGTTTCTCAATTCAAATATAATGTATGCCAATGGAGAAAAGTACAAATTATAAGTCCAAAATCTCAATTAATCACATATACTACTTCATTTAACATCCTATTAAATATTTTTAACAATAATTTCATAAACCCCCAATTTTACTTAAGAATCCTAAATTTCCTAATACACAATTTTTAGGAAAAAGTATAATTGCAAGATCATATACTAAATTGATATCCAAATCTTTAAATTAAACTTACATAAACTTCAATTTCATCATCAACTCCATATTCCTTCTCTTTTCTCTTTCTCTTTCTCTCTCTCTCCTTTTATTCATCTTCTTTATCTTCATAATATTGCATAACAAATTAAATTCCATGTATTTTGATTCATTAATGCATGCAACTATACCAAAATCATATACTAAAAACAATCAAAACTTCATTAACTCACCTTATAAATTTTCAAGAACTATTTATCAAAAACACTCATATACCTTTTTTTTTTACTTTTCCCAATTTTTTGTTGATATGGTGAGTTTAGGGACCTAGGTTGATGATTTGATGTTTAATAGGTGATTTGGGGATTAAAACTAAAGAAATTTGGCTTTAAAATGTAAGAAATGGAAGAAAAATGGAGAAGAAAGGAGAAATAGTTATTCTCAGCACTCCTTAGTGAATAAGAGAGGGTAGGTGGCCAAGAAAATGACATAAATGCCATGTAATCCCTCATTGAAAGTTTTTCATTTTTTTTTTAGATTAACTTTATCTATTAATTCATTCTTTGTTTTTCTTAATAAAAAATTACTCATAAGAAAAATATCAACTTTACATAGAGATCTTAATTAATATCATTTATTTCCATTAATAGTTTAGAGTTTGACTTTCATTATTTCTCGGATCAAACTTTGACCATTGGTCAACTCTTGGTCAAACCCTTAAAACGAACTCGTTTGGAGCTCTAATTTGATCCTCAGGCTATCCTTTAACAAAATTATTCGATACAAAATAAAATAAACTACAGTTTGAGTCCTAATGTCACTATTCACCTCGGGATATACTATTCATGACCTAAAAAGTACTATTCATAAAATCGAGATTTTTGGGGGCATTACACAACCAATATTAAACTGTCATAAAATCGGTTAAAGATTGAATAAAATTAAAATTTTGAAAAATGATTGAAGAAGGGTATTTTTACTTATAAAATAATTTAAAGTTTAATTGAAAAAGGTGAATATTAAATGAAAATTAATTGGCTTATTTTGAGTTATAAAAACTTATTAATTTACGAAAACTAAAAAATTAATTAATATCCTAATCAAATTTTAACAACAAAGATTATTAAACTAATCAAACCGAAAAGTTGAAAATCAAACTGAAAAGTTAACTAGGTCAAAGTTTTCACTGTTAAATCGGTCAAACCAGTTCAAACATTGATAAATAATAATTCGAGACTTAATTATTTTCATTAATCATATGAATGAATACATTTTACCTTTTAATTTGACTTTTTATTTTTATGTTTTAAAATTTTTAATTTATTCACTATATTATTTAGTTATCAAACAACCTTTCCCATTATATTTCCTAAGCCTTTTATCTTTTTTTAACACAAAACGACATAATATTGAAATATTTAAAGTTCTAATACAACATTTTTTTTAAGCTGAGAAAAAGTGAAAAATCAATAAAATATAACAGAAGGAAATCGAGGAATTGAGTGATAATTATACAATATTATAAAGGTAAATGATAATTTTTAAAACATAAAAATTGAATAAAAATCAACAGAAAATACAAGGATTATGAACCATATGAAGATTTCAACCAAAAAAGCATAGGGAACCGGCTAGAACAAATCAATGCAAAACAATGTCGTTTTACCCGATTTCAGGGCACTCGTAGGCTGATAAAAATTGAGCCTGTTGCTTGGGCATGGATCCGGCTTGGCCAGTTGCCAACTCTAATGAAGAGAGGCCATATCCCATTTTACCATATTAATTCCTCTGAAGAAATGCTGATTTGATCACTAATTTGGAACCCAAATCTGGACTATTAAACAAAATAAGCTGGATAATCAAATTAGTTCTTCAACCAGCTTCTCTATCATCATCATAGAAACAGGACTGGCATGGATATGACACAGTAAGTTTTCAGTCAGATGCTCCCAAATAGTACAAATTACACTGCTAAATGGATGTGTTGACATTGGTATGAGACAATAAATTTTCAGTCAGATGCCCCAAAGTAGTGCAAATCACGCTACTAAGCGGATGGGTTCTGTTTTCCGCAGAAAACACATGAAGTCTATTATTCAGCTCGATCCAACTACAACCAGGATGCTTTTTCACTTCTAAGCCCCTGAGTCTGTTCCTCACATTTATCTTCTCACCCCATTTTCCTAGGAATGCATACATGTTAGACATAATGACATACGCAGATGTTACCTTTGGATCCAAATTGAACATGTAATTGGCTACCCTTTCACCTACTTCCATGTCCCTCCAGAACCAACAAGCGCTGAGCAAAGCTGCCCAAATAACCCCGTCTGCTTCAATTGGCATTGATTTAATAAACTCCTCAGCCTCAAGCAGATGGCCCGATCGACCAAGAAGATCCACCACACATGCATAGTGTTCTAAAGTTGGGGTTATTCCATAAAGTTCCTTCATTGAATAAAAGAATATCATCCCCTCATTCACAAGACCAGCACGACCACAAGCAGACAGAATACCAACAAAAGTTGCCCCATTAGGAGCTACTTCTTGCTCTAACATACACTGAAAGAGTAGTATTGCCTGAGAGCCAAAACCATGATGTGCATATCCATTAATAAGAGCTGTCCAAGCTGCCACATTTGCGGTAGAGATGCTTGAAAATGACTTCTGAGCATCAATGATACTACCACATTTAGAATACATGTCTACAAGAGAAGTTCCAACATAAACATTTGATTCAAATGGGGTCTTAATCAAGTTGGAATGAAGTATTTGCCCTTGTTGAAGTGATCCAAGACAAGAACAGGCATGGAACAAGACAGAGAATGTTGATCTAGTCCATTCTACTGAGAATTGTCGCATGGATAAAAACAGTTTCAAAGCTTCTTCATGCCGATCATTTTGGATATAACCTGACATCATCGAGTTCCAAGTCACAGGGTTTTTCTCATGTTTTGTATCTTCAAAAAGCATCATAGCCTTGTCAATTTCACCATTTCTTGAATACACAGATATCATAGTATTGGAAGAAATTATAGTCTTGTGAGGCATTTTCTCAAATAATTTCTTTGAATCCTCAACTTGACCATTTATTGCATATCCTTTCACCATCAAATTGTATGAAACCACATTTTTCTGCATCCTCTTGAACACACATTCAGCATCTTCAATCCTACCCATCAATATCAACCCCGAAATCATCGAATTTGAAGTGTTTGAGCATGGGCCAATGATTCTATCATAGACCATCTTAGCATCATCAACAGCTTGGCAACTACAATATAGCTCAATCAAAGCACCACATATTGATGGATCGAATTCATACCCACATTTCACAACAATCCCATGAATGCTCAATCCTTGACTTAAAGCACCAAGCCTGCTACAAACCCTTATAACGGAATCCAAGGTAAATTCATTAGGTACTGCCTCACCACTCCCTCTCATACATCGAAACAAGTCCAAGGCCGTTTCACATGAATTGTCGCTCTTTGCATACCCTGAAATAAGAGCGGTCCAAGACGAAACATCCCTCGTTGGCATTTTAACAAACAAGTCATAAGCATCGGTCAGGAGCCCACACTGCACATACCCAACAATCATCAAATAAGACAACACACCATTCCCGCCACGCAACTCTTCAAAAACCCTCCTTGCATAGTGAATTTCCCAACACTTGGCATAAAAGTACAACAATGCACCTCCAACACGCTCGAAACTCTCGCACCCAGATTTCAAAACAAGGCAATGAATCAGCTTCCCGCTACAAAAACTCTGCGCACGAGCACAGACGCTTAATACAGCCGAGAAAGTGGTCCCACTGAGCATCGTACCGGAACCGTGCATCATGGTAAATAGAGCGAAAGACTCCTCGAACTTGCCCCAGTGCGCGTAACCCGAAATCATGGTGTTCCAGGAAATGACGGTCCGTTGCGGCATTCGATCAAACAGGTAGCGCGCAATGTACAACTCGCCGTTACGGGCATGCTCTCTTATGGCGATGTTGGTGGATACTACGTGAGGGCAATCGGAACTTGCAATCCGGTTGCAAGTAGAGTAGTTTTTGAAGTAGCTGTATCGATTGTTTTTCCATTTCATAGGAAAAGATCGCATGAACATTATGGAGGAGAGACATGGAGAGGAAGCAGAGTCAGAACCAGAACTTCACAGCTTTTCTGCTGTCTGCTTGATTGTAATGGCTTAAAAAGGGTCCCGCACGGCTTGGTCCGATTTAACCCACAAAGTGACAAAACACGGTTGGAGTCATTAGATTTTGAATCGGTTTAATTTTCTATTAAAAAAAATTTAGGGCCGCTTAGTTCATTTCTGGTTTTTTTTTAATTTTTAGTTTTTAATTTTTATTTATTAAAAAACAAAAAATCTATTCGATTAAGATTTGTAATATAAAATTAAAAAAACATATTTAATTAAAAATTATAATAAAACTAAAAATAAAAACATATTTATAATGTATGGTATTGATAAACGATAAATATGAAATCAGTAATGTATAAACACAGAAATTAAGAAAATGAAGAAATCAGAAACCAGAAATGCAAAATGCAGAAATATAAAAACCAAAATAAACCAAATATGTAGAATTACAAACAATTGGAAATGTAAAAACGAAGATAAACAATAAATAAAAAACCAGTAATTTAGAAGCATAGAAATCAAAAAATATAGAAACGAAGAAATCAAAAAGGCAAAATGCAGAAACGTAAAAGCCAAAATAAAAATGCAAAATAACAAATAATTGGAAATGCAAAAACGCAAATAACCGATAAATAGAAAAATTAGAAATATCGAAACGCAGAAATAAAAATCAGAAAAACCAAAAACGCAAAAAAAGTAGACATCGATGGAAAATAATAAACCAAAAAAACCAAAAAAAAACATAATATAATTAGAAAAATATCAAATTAGTTTCAAAAACTCACCTTGTTAAAAGGCCAAGTCTTTGCTTTATGTAAGGATAAAAAAAAGGACGTAAGAGATGAGTTAGGGATGTAACAGAAAATAAAAGAATAAAGAAGTAAGAGAGAGAAAAGAGATGAGTTTTGGACGAAAGAAAAGAGAAAAGAGATAAAGTTTCTATAAAAAAAAACGAAAGTTTATAAGAAGAGGAAGTTCCAAACGGCCAACCTCCTAACAAAGTTCGCATCAGAAGTAGAGAAGAAGACCCTCCGCCAATTACAAAACTGGCTTACAGTGTTGTGGTGTTAGGGGGACAACAGGGAACGACCGAACCTGAGGAACTCACATGGCCAGAGGAAGACCTTGTAGACACAGAAGAAGGTGACATTAGAACCATGACAAGCGAAACAAGGGCGGGGATTGAACTATCCCAAACATTCAAAGACAAGTTAGACAAATAATAGGCACAAGCAATAGTGGTAAAGTTGCTGGGAAGAAGGATAGGGTATCGGATTCTAAGCCATTAGCTGAAAACAATGTGGCAACCGCATGGCCCAATGAAGATAGTAAACTTAGATTACGATTTTTACCTGGTTAATTTCATTGAAGAGGTCGATTACATCAAGGTATTAACCAATGGCCCTTGGGTCATATTCAGCCGTGCCTTATCTGTCCAGAGATGGACCCCTTCCTTTCAACTGGTGCAAGGTACAATCACAAGAGCGATGGTATGGGTGAGGTTCCCGAAACTCCCTATAGCACGATACTATCCCAAGATCCTTTCGGCCCTTGGCAATTTAGTGGGACAAACCATTAAAATCGACGATGCCACAAAGTCTACCCAGAGGGGTAAGTTCGCAAGAATCACAATTGACGTAGATATCAGTGTACCTCTTCGTCCAATAGTGGACCTCGATGGCAAAACGATCATGGTGGCCTATGAAGGATTGACTCAGATCTGCTTTCGATGTGGCATGGTAGGCCATGAAGTAGAGTTATGTCTGTCAAAGCCACAAAATCACACAACTCTTACATCACACCTGCAACACAACGTTGTCCACGAGAAGGCGGAGGCGCATGCTCCAGGGGGCAAACCAACAGCAACGGCGAGCAAAGTTCAGGGCGGCGTACTGATACGGCAAGAGCGATAGCGACGGGAACGGAGCTACGAAGGTCAAGCCGTATGATTAGGAAGCCTCAACGTTTCCTGGAGGAATAAGACTTCTTAATGATTTATTCAATTTTTATGCTTTTATTTTAAGACATTATCAAATAAGCGTTGATCGCAACCGTTAATCGAGTCAGAAGAGGATTAGGTTTTAGCCTCCTTCGGGGATTTCTTCTTGGTTCTTTGCCCCGTCGTACAGGTCGAACCAAGCAGGGTTTAGTCTATATAAAGGGATCAAAAGCGTATTGTTGGAAAAACAGATGAATAAGAACACTTTTTATCCTGGATATCTTAGCGTTAACTTTCTTTGTCTTTCGGGCCGTGCGGCCAGTTTCTCTTTATACGATCGGTGTTACGTTCATTGATCGTCGTAGCAGCAGTGCGTCTAACATTGTTGCTATCATTGGTGCTCTCGTTTGTTGAAGTAGATCAATCATGGGATCTCCTTCACAGGAACAAGCTTCGACGTCTGAGAATTTTGATACAAATCAAACACTGCGCCGATTACAGTTGCAGTTGAATAACCATATACAAGAATCGACAGGCAAAGCCGAGGAATTTCAGCGTCGGACCGAAACACAGATCCGAGAATTACGGGAGACTTTGGAGGAGGCTATGGCGGTGATCGTCCAAGGCAGACAGGTTGACCAACAACCCCCTCCACGGCAAGAACAAAGAGTAACCTTCCAGGATCCACGGCCAGGCAGGAATCATCAACAATACAGGCGTGATGTGGGGGATTGGGAGTTTAATAGATTTGACCAGGGGGACCGACAACATTGGCACCCGGATAATTATTTTCGTGGTGAGCAGCAGGGAGTTAATCAGGGCTATGATCATGAGTACAGAGGACCAAAACTTCGAGTGGATCCGCCGAAATTTAACGGCCAGGACGCAATTGGATGGATTGAAAGAATTCAATCGTATTTTGATTACTATCGTACCCGAGAAGAGGATCGGTTACCCTTAATTGGAATGTTTTTAGAACAGCCAGCATCAGATTGGTGGCGCTACCAGAAACGCAATCATCTGATAACGACATGGCCTGCGTTTCTGCGGGAAGCCAAGTTACGGTATGACACTCATCACTACAAAGATTACACTGCCATCGTGTCACATTTACAACAAAAGGGAACAATCTGGGAATATGAAGCCGAATGGGAACGATTGATGAATCATGTAAATGGTGTGCCCGAACAGACACTGATGTCGATGTACAAAGGGGGTCTCAAACAACCCTTGCAACGAGAAATTAACCTCCGCCAACCGGCGACGTTATCAGAGATGTTGGCCTTGGCTAGGGAGTTATCGGAACACTTTGCTGATGCTGGGGGCCTACCATATGGACCAAAGAAAGGATGGCGGGAGCCACAGAACCGATCACAGGTGTCGGGAACACAGAATACCACTGGAGGCCAACATTTGAGCACGCCAACGGGATCATTATTGGGACCGAAACCACAGCCAAAAAGATTGACGTTTGCGGAAAGAGAGGAGCGCACGCGAAAAGGGTTGTGCTGGACGTGCGATGAACAATATACACCGGGACATAGATGTAAAAGCAGATTCTTGGTTATCATGGCAGATGAAGACGATATTGACGACTGTCCCGTAATACAGGAGGACGTAATTGACAATGCAGGCGGGGTGGAAGGTGATATCTCTAGTATTCATTCACTGTCGGGCATGACGAATCCGAGATCACTGCAGCTGAAAGGGTTAATCCAGAAAGAGGAATTTACAGTTTTAATAGACAGTGGAAGCACTCACAACTTCGTCCAACCGTCGGTGGTAGAAAGGATGCAATTACCAATGGTAGAGGTGAAACCGTTCCGAGTTTCAGTTGGAAACGGAGAAGTGTTGACTTGTCGCCACAAGTGTGAGAATGTTCCGCTGGGGTTACAAGGTGATACATTCTCAATTGATTTTTTTGTCTTGAATGTAAAAGGACCACAATTGGTGTTGGGTATCCAATGGCTGCAAACGCTAGGAAATATTTCTAATAATTTCGCCGAGATGTGGATGGAATTTCAGTGGAAAGACAACAGAAAAAGGATCGTTGCGGAGCCGTCATTGATTACTCAAATTTCGTTTAAAAGCCTAGAAGCTTCGTTGATGGATGACGAGATAGCCGTGTGTTATGAGCTTTGGCCATTATCAGACAATAACCATGACTCCTGCATCCGAGAATTAGATTTACCAGAGGAGTTGGATCCCAGCATTAAGACAATATTAGCAAGGTTCCATTTGGTATTTCTACAGCCCACCGAACCACCACCAAAGCAAAGATGGGATCATAGAATACACCTCAAGCCACGGGCGAAACCGGTGAATGTCCGACCATACAGGTACCCACATTATCAAAAATCGGAAATGGAAAAATTAGTGAAAGAGATGCTCGCACAGGGAGTAATTCAATATTCAACTAGTCCCTTTTCTTCTCCGGTCTTGTTGGTAAAAAAGAAAGATGGTACGTTTCGGTTTTGCGTGGATTATAGGAGATTGAACGAGCTTACAATTCCGGATAAATTTCCTATACCGACCTCGGATGAGCTATTCGATGAGTTGGGAGCAGCGCGATATTTTACAAAATTAGACTTGAGGTCGGGATATCACCAGATTCGGATGCATGACGCGGATATTTTCAAGACTACCTTTCGGACACATGAAGGTCATTACGAGTTTCTCATGATGCCTTTCGGGCTGACAAATGCACCATCTACATTTCAAGCAGCGATGAATTCAATTTTTGCACCATACTTGCGTAAGTTTGTAATTGTTTTCTTCGATGATATACTTATATATAGTGCAACATTAGAATCACATGGTCAACACTTGGATATAGTTTTGACAATCCTACAAGATCACTTCTTTTTTGTAAAATTATCCAAGTGTACTTTCGCCCAAGCTCAGGTGGAATATCTTGGCCATATTGTTTCGTCCGGACAGTTACAGGCAGATCCTTCGAAATTGCAAGCTATGATAGAATGGCCTACACCGAAGACAATTTCTAAGCTGAGGGGATTTTTGGGTCTCACGGGATATTACAGAAAATTTATCCAGGGATATGCAAGTATAGCAGCACCTTTAACAGAGCTTTTAAAGAAGGATAAATTTATTTGGAATGAGGACGCTGAAAAGGCATTCATACGCCTCAAGGAAGTCATGACATCCCCACCGGTTCTACGTCTACCGTCATTTGACGAAACATTCATTATAGAGACCGATGCATCTGATGTAGGAGTTGGGGCCGTATTGATACAGAAGGCGCATCCAGTGGCGTACTTCAGTAAGAAACTAGGCTTCCGCCGAAAGCTGCAATCGGCATATCACAAAGAGCTGTACGCAATTGTGGACGCCGTCCAAAAGTGGCGACAATACTTGTTGGGCAGAGAATTTATTATCAGATCAGACCAAAAAAGTTTGAAAGAATTATTGACGCAGGTAATTCAAACGCCTGCACAACAATTCTATGTGAGGAAGCTAATGGGGTTTAAGTTCATAATTGAATATAAGACAGGGGCTAGTAATCGAGCGGCTGACGCATTATCACGGCAACCGGAGGCCGACATGGATGAGGAATGTCGTTTGTTCCAAATATTTGCCCAACCCATCCCACGTATTATGGCGGATTTACAGGAAGAAAATAGAACATTACCAGATTTGGTGGTGAGGCATGAGGCACTGGCCAATGGCACGGATATTTCACCTTTCACGTCACATGGGGGAGTTTTATTTTATAAAGATCGATTGGTGTTAAGCACAGCTTCGCAACTAAAGCATAAAATTCTCCAAGAATTTCATTCATCCCCTCTTGCGGGTCACCCTGGAGTGGATCGAACCTTTCATAAGCTAGCAGGATCGTTTTATTGGCCGGGAATGAGAAAGGACGTTCGGGCGTATGTAAAATCATGTGACGTTTGTCAGGTAACAAAATATGCGACAATGAAGCCTCAGGGATTATTACAACCGTTACCGGTACCAATGCAAGTCTGGGACGACATAACAATGGATTTCATTACCCACCTGCCGCAGGTACAAGGATTTTCAGTAATTTTGGTTGTGGTTGACAGGTTGACGAAGTATGCTCATTTTGGGCCGTTACCATTGGGATATGATGCGCCGAGAGTGGCTACCTTATTTATAGAGATGGTGGTGAAACTGCACGGTTTTCCTAAAACCATTATATCCGACAGAGATTCTATTTTTATGAGTAGCTTTTGGGAGGAATTGATGCGGTTGAGTGGGACAACGCTCAAAAGGAGTACGGCTTACCACTCGCAAACTGACGGCCAGACTGAGGTGAAAAACAGGGTACTCGAGCAATACCTACGGGCATATGTGCACGAGAAACCAACGAAGTGGGTGGCTTTTCTTCCCTGGGCAGAGTTGGCTTTGAATTGCACTTATCATGAATCAATTAGAATGACGCCATTTAAAGCCTTATATGGCCGCGAGCCGCCTTCGTTGATGGTACCCCAGAACAGGCCGAGTTTTAAGCCGGAAATAGAACAAATGATAATGGAAAAGCGTCAACTCCTCCGGACTTTAAAGGAGTCGTTGCAGCAAGCTAGACAACGCATGGTAAATGCAGCGAATAAACATCGACGTGAAGTGGTGTTTGCAGAGGGAGATTGGGTACTGCTTCAGCTACAATCGTATAGACAGGGGTCAGTGGCACGACCATTGTCTCATAAGTTGAGAAAGAGGTTTTATGGGCCTTTTAAAGTCATTGGAAAAATTGGGGAAGTGGCGTATCGGTTGGAGTTGCCGGCGGAGTCCCGAATACACAATGTTTTTCATGTTTCGTTGTTACGTCCTTACATAACGACGGGTCACATTCCAAAGGTGTCAGCATTACCGGCTGAGTTCGTAGGGGGCAAACCAGTGGCAGTACCGGAAAAAGTGTTAAGAGAAAGAACAGTTTTGGTGCAGGGCAAACCGCAAAAGCAATGGTTGGTGACATGGAAGGATGGACCAGCTAGTGATTTGACTTGGGAACCAGCCGACGAATTTGCTCGGGTTTTTCCTTATATCCACCTTGAGGACAAGGTGATTTCACAAGGTGTGGAGAGTGATACGGCACGAGCGATAGCGACGGGAACGGAGCTACGAAGGTCACGCCGTATGATTAGGAAGCCTCAACGTTTCCTGGAGGAATAAGACTTCTTAATGATTTATTTAATTTTTTATGCTTTTATTTTAAGACATTATCAAATAAGCGTTGATCGCAACCGTTAATCGAGTCAGAAGAGGATTAGGTTTTAGCCTCCTTCGGGGATTTCTTCTTGGTTCTTTGCCCCGTCGTACAGGTCGAACCAAGCAGGGTTTAGTCTATATAAAGGGATCAAAAGCGTATTGTTGGAAAAACAGATGAATAAGAACACTTTTTATCCTGGATATCTTAGCGTTAACTTTCTTTGTCTTTCGGGCCGTGCGGCCAGTTTCTCTTTATACGATCGGTGTTACGTTCATTGATCGTCGTAGCAGCAGTGCGTCTAACATTGTTGCTATCACGTACACGACACCGCAAGGAGTGATGGGACAGACAATGTCCTTGGCCCTTGAATACAAGTCCAATGGCCATATTCGCGTAACGTTAAGAAACAACAAAATCAGCACAACTCATGCAAACCAAGTCGCGTCAACCGTAAGGGAGGATCATAGTTTGAGGCATTGTCAGAGCAGGAAACGAAAGAGACAGAGACGCAAACACTAACTCTCCCAGCTGCCCTTCCATCCACACATGAGATAAGGCCTAGATTTTCGATGGGCTTATTAAGTGCCGAAGTAACGAAGCTAGGACATAGGCCAACGTCAATGGCAATTGGACCCAAGAAACATCAGCGAGTTTCAAGTAAAGGAAAGGTCATAGGCCCTCAGGAAAAAGAAAGCACCAGTATAGCCCAAACCAGTGTGCAGAATTGGAGTCCAATGTTACATACCCAGGTTCATATAAACTCCACTGATCAACATCAAGCCGTGGCACTTAGTTCTCACCATGAAGTGCTCTATGTTAGAACAGAATCCAAAGGAACGACATTGGTCGTGGGAGAACAAGAGCACCCTATGGAAGGTACTGAGGGAGTTGTGGATCAATTTAGACCCAATGGGACAAAATCCATCCTACCCCCCTCCGAGCCCCCAGATCGGATGGTCGGTGATTCCAGTATGATTGATATCTCGAGTGAGCAGGGCTCGGTCAAAGAGATAGAACCGTAGACTCCGGACCACGTCAATATTTTTGGACTGGTCAAGATTCACGATACTCCTCGGACTTAGGGGCATTATTTCCTGTAGCCTTATTATGTCGTTACTTATATGGAATTGTCAAGCGACAAGGGGAAATACTTTCAAACGATCTTATAGAGTTATATCCGTCATTATCGTCGAGGGATATTGGTGCTAGTTAAAACCAGGATTAGTGGAAAGCGAGCACAAGCTGTTGTCAGCAAATTGGGTTATGATTATTCCTTCCACGTCGAAGCAGAAGGCTTTAAGGGCGGGATTTGGTTAGTATGGAGGAAGGAATTTGAAGTCTCGGTAGAGATAGCTTATAAATAACTCATACATGCCAAAATAAATTATGGTTTGAGGGATTTTGAATTCTCTGCTATTTACGCTAGTCCCCAAATGCCAACCCAAAAATTCCTCTGGCATCTTTTGCGAGGAATAGGACAAAATATTACTCGTCCGTGGCTTGTTGGAGGGGATTTCAATGCAAAATTGAATTTTGCTGACAAAAGAGGTGGCTCCCAAATACTTCAGTAGTTAGTAAGGAATTTAGAGAATGGGTCTACAAGTGTGGTCTGCATGATCTGGGATACGTTGGATCCCAGTTTACCTAAAGACGAGGACATGTTCAAGCTTGGCTAGATAGAATCTTTGGATCGTCGGACTGGTTGGAAACCTTCCCTCATACTGTTAATCACCATCTACCTTTTCTTGGCTCCGACCATAGACCCGTGTTGGTTCACCTTATATGACCGAGATGGGGAGACATAGGCCAAACCCCCCTTTCGATTCCAATCAACGTGGATAGCCCATGAAGAATTTCCTACACTAGTTGCAGAGAATTGGCTTCCAAATTAAGGGACGTTTACTAAATCCTTATCCACGTTTTCAAGTCAACGCATGCAATGGAATAAATCAATCTTTGGCAATATATTCCATCGAAAAAGAAGGCTATTAGCTTGATTGGAAGGCATACATAGGGCAATGAAGAATGTTGATTCTAATACGCTACTAGCCCTGGAAGACAAGCTGAGCGGGGATCTAGTTCAACTACTGTGTGAGGAAGAACTCTATTGGCACCAGAAATCCAGATGTGAATGGTTATCACAGGGTGATCGCAATACTAAATACTACCATATGGTTACTATGTCCAAACGAAAGAAGTTATCAATAAAGTGGTTGTTTGATAACCATGGAAATGAAATCGATGATGTAGTCCAATTGAGCAATATGGCTACGAGGTATTTTGAGCAATTGTACACTACAGAAGCCACTCATACTCAGAGCTTTCCCAGCTTGGGAGCATTTCCTCGGCTAACAGAAAAGCAACTTCATGATCTTGCTAAACCAGCTCATGAATTTGAAATCAAATCAGTGATCTTTGCGATGAATCCAAATAAAACACCCGGAATTGATGGGTTTCCAGTGTTATTTTTTTAGAGTAAATGGGGCCAAGTGGGGCCTGAGGTGGTGACCTTTATTCAAAAAATATTCAAAAATGAAGGCTGGGAACAGGACGTGAATCAAACCATTTTAGTACTAATCCCTAAAGTCTCTTCCTCGAAGTGTATCACTCAATTTAGACCTATTAGTCTCTGCTCAGTGATGTACAAGATCATATCAAAAGTGATAGTCCACCGAATGAAGCCCCACCTGGATACCTTAGTGGCGAATACCCAATGCAGTTTTATTCCTGGCAGAAACATAATAGATAACATTATCATTGCTCAGGAAATCATCCATTCGATGAGAAAGAAGAAAGGGAAGATTGGGTATTTTGCTCTAAAAGTGGATCTAGAAAAAGCCTATGATCGACTGAACTGGGATTTTATAAATGACACACTCAAGGAAATTGGGATTCCCAGTACTTTACTCCGGGTCATTATGAAGTGCATTACTATGGTTTCAATGCAAGTTGCGTGGAATGGTCAGCTCTCTGACCCCATTCATACCTTTAAAGGGTATTCGACAAGGAGATCCGCTCTCGCCTTACATCTTTGTCCTCTGCATGAAACATTTGGGACATCTCATATCCCATGCGGTGGACCAAAGAATGTGGCAACCGTTTAAATGGAAAAGGACAGGACCTTCCATTTCATATTTCTTTTTTGCTGATGACCTAGTCTTGTTTGGTGAAGCTACGGGGGGTTTCGAGAATCCTGGAGAAATTTTGCAAGGAGTCAGGGCAAAAGGTCAGTCATTCCAAAACCCGCATATTCTTTTCCCAAAATGTTTCACCGGATCAAGCATGTAGGCTCAGCCAATAGTTATAGGTTTAATACACAAATAATTTGGTAAATATCTAGGGGTACCATTGATCCATCAGTGTATAAAGAGAAATACTTATCAGTACATCCTAGATCGGGTCCATCAAAAGTTAGCTGGGTGGCGTGCTCGGGTGCTCTCACTGGCAGGGCGAGTCGCATTAACACAATCAGTGATATCATTCCTCTCCACCTATACGATGCAAACTGTGAGATTGCCACGACAACTCTGTGATGAACTGGAACAAATAATGAGGGCCTTCATTTAGGGGTCACACAACGAGAAGCGGAAAACACACTTAGTCAATTAGGATGTAGTTTGTCACCCAAAGAAAGCAGGGGGACTTAGGATCAAATGTACTAGAGCCACAAATGATGCCTTTCTTACCAAATTGAGAGGGATTTGCTTAGTAAACCTACAACGCTTTGGGTTCAGGTCCTTAAAGCTAAATATCGGCAAAATCTACATCATATCCCTCAATCATTGCATAAGCAAGGGGTGTCGATGATTTAGAGGGGAGTAGCAGCTACTTGTGGTTATGTCCGTCAAGGAATCAAATGGAAGCTAGGAAATGGTAGCCGAATATATTTTTGACTAAACCAGTGGTTGGAAAATTGGGGTCCCCTAGTATCTAAGACATCAATTCCCCTACCTGATCAGTTGATGTACACAAAAGTGTCAGATTACGTGGAGGAGGATGGGAACTGGAAATGGAATATGATCCAGAGGTATCTTCCCTCTCAAGCTTGATTGGCTATTGCGACAATTCAGCCTCCACCAGATGACATGGATGAGGACCAAGTTGTGTGGGGCCCAGGACAACAAGGTGTGTTCACGGTAGCATCGGCTTATGATTTAATCACAGATTTAGATTTGACGACCCAAAATCTGATATGGAATGTAATTTGGAAATGGTCAGGGCCATAGCGTATTCGATCATTTCTGTGGTTATTAGCTAACAGGAAGTTACCGACTAACCAACAGCGTGTCGCTAGACATATAACAACAGATAGCAGCTGTCAGTTCTGTGGTCAACAAGAGACAACATTGCACGCCTTTCGGGATTGTAACAAGGTGAAAGCTTTTTGGCGTTAATTTTCGCCTGAGGTATTGACGGCTGACTTCTTTCAGTGGAATGAGGCGATATGGTTGCATTCCAATTTGTCTAACCCTTTTCACAAGCAGGTAGGAGAGTGGGCCATAATATTTGGTGTCTCTTGCTGGTATCTATGGCAATGGCAGAACAGGAGTATTTTTTAAGCTGATTTTGCATGGCCGAAAGTAGGACATCGCATAGTTTCAGATTATGTCAATTGGGTCAAAAAAGCACAAATTGTGACTGGTCGAGTCATCAATGCACTGGGATTACCTGTAGGTCAATTTGTCAGTTGGAATCTACCGCCGGAGGGTTGGATAAAATTAAATACAGATGGAGTGGTTCAACACTGGTCGTCTGTTAGATCGACAGGGGGTTAATTCGAGATTGCCATGGACAGTGGTGTGGCGGATTTATGCACAATATTGGGGCATGTCCGGCCTTGATTGCAGAATTGTGGGGAGTGCATAAGGGGCTTAAATTGGCTTGGGACCTTGGTTATCGAAAAATCGTCCTCGAAGTGGATTCGCTGGAGGTAATTAATATTCTTTCATCCTCTGAATGGTTACTTAATGAGGTTACTTTTTTGGTGCAGGGCATACAGGCAGTATTGGGGCGTGATTGGGATATGTAGATTCAACACGTCTACAGGGAAGGGAATCAAAATGCTGACAATCTAACTAAGTTAGCTTTGCGACACACCGATCCTCCAGTGGAAATGCGGACAATTGTACAACAAGACAGTCGAGGAACTTTATATCACTGAGGCATGTGATAATGTTGTAATTTTGTTTTTCCTTCCATTGTATTAAAAAAAAAGAATCGAAAACCTGTGAAAATATGTTGCAAAATATTAGAAAAAACATCTTTTTTACATTTCTGTAAAGTTGTTGCAGTTTTTTCGTTTTTAAAAACAAGAAATGATAACAATATTCAACTAAACACACGTTTAAAGGACTTCTTTCTTTTTTTATGAAAACCACAAAAAAATTAGAAATAAGTAGGCCCTTAAAGCTTCGGGTTGATACAAGGTTCAGGTTGATCAACTGATCTTGCCTAAAATTTGAAAATTTTACATAAAATAAAATTATTTCTTTTTTTTTTGAAAATTTAAATTTGATTAGAATTAATTGAAAGTATAATGCGTAACACGAGCCTTAGTTACATATCATTGATCGAATTTGAAAAAGAAAAAACCAAAAAATGAAGAAAATATCTTATTTCGATTTTATAATTTTAAACGAGCTTTCTAATACCAAAATGAGCGTTATTCTATCGATACCTTCACAAGAGTTGTTTATCAAGATGTAATTATCATTTTTTTAGTTTTTTTAATACTTGAACATCTGAATGAGTCAGAATATTTATAGCCAATTTTCAAAAACCTTAACCTTAAATATATAATATCTATTTCAGTACATCTAATCAAATTGGGGCTTCAAAGCTCCACCTATTATCATCCTCAAATTCTTATATATATAATATCTATTTAAGTACGTCTAATAAAATTCGGGCTTTAAGCTCGACCTATTATCATCCTTAAATTCTTATTCCAGCTCAACCATAAAGAGAGGTAGTCCAACCTAATTACAATCTTCATATATAAATATTTGACAATGAGTTGAACCAAATTATGCTCGATTAAAATCTAAATTTTAACCCTAAACATAATTTAAATTTTGATATAACTTGATTTGACACATTAATTATATAAATATTAAACAATATTTCAAGTCAAACTAAATCGAACTTGAAAATTTACCCTTGAATTTAATATGAGTTTAATAAATTATAATATGATTCATTAAATTTGAATTATACTAAAACAATATCAAATAATCTAAGTATAAAGTTGAGCTTAATATAAAATTTGATAAAAGTTAATTTAATCAATTAAAATTAATTTAAATTTGACTAATTTATTAAAATAGAGTGACTTAAAAAGGAATTAATTTGTTAATTTTGAATAAATTCGAATTAATTTATTAAGATAATTAGTAATTTAATATTAAAAATAAAAATAAATTATTTTCTATAGTTAATTTTAAACAATAAATATAGTTTTAAAAAATTAAGTCCAGTTGGTGTATACTAAACCACTAATTAATTAATAATTAGACCTAGAAAGTGCAATTATTTAAAATAATTAGCTTTTACTTTTTATGGTACGTGTCCAATATTTATTTATTTATAACAGACACGCCGGCGCCAAAACATTGTTCCCTCTTCCCTTGTCGTTTCTTCTCTCGAATCGCAAACCCTAACTTCAAAATCGATTCTCTGCTTTTCTTGCTGGGCTTCTGGTAAGAGAACTCTATTCAATCTTCAATTTACCGCTTATTTTGCCCTAATTAGTGTTTCCGATCTGATATACGCTGCTATTGATTTGATGTGAAATAACGTGTTTGGTTCGTGTTGCCGTTGGTCTGTCTTGCAGAAGAACAAATGGCATCTGTATCGAGTCAGCCACAGTTCCGTCTCACCCAGCCCCCGTCTAAGGTGCTTCACTTGAGAAACTTGCCATGGGAGTGCACGGAGGAGGAGTTGATCGAGCTTGGAAAGCCCTTTGGTCAAGTTGTCAATACTAAGTGTAATGTTGGAGCCAACAAAAATCAAGCTTTTATTGAATTTGTGAGTTCTTTTTTATTTACTTCTTCCCCTTTTTTTTAAATGGTAATGGTAATTCCTAAATGTTACTGATTGGTTACGTTTATTGAACGTCTTTTAGGCAGATTTGAATCAAGCTATTGCGATGATATCGTATTATGCTTCATCCTCAGAGCCTGCACAAGTGCGGGGGAAGACTGTTTATCTTCAGTATTCTAACAGGCAAGAAATCGTTAACAACAAGACAACTGCTGACGTTGCTGGAAATGTGTTGTTGGTGACCATTGAGGGTCCGGATGCACGGCTTGTCAGTATTGATGTCTTGCACTTGGTGAGCTTGTTACAAACTTGCTCTGTATGTTTAGAAGGACAAATGTCGATACTTGTGAAGGATAATAGATCTGTACTTAGGCTGCAGTATGTCATGCTTTGCTAAGCTTTTCTTAACATGTATGTAAATGAATCAGCAGGCCCATGTCAAGGAAATATCTTCAATGGCAGCTTAGTGCATCGGGAGAAAGAGCGCATGTGTGTTTGTCTTCTTTCTCCTTTCCTTAACACTGCCTCTTTCTTCCCTACTCTTCCTCCTCAACTTCCTCTTCCTACCTTTTAAGTTAATTTTGGCAATATTTCCATTCTGGTTTTCCTGCAGACCTCGCAGCCTTTAGTGTTTGCATCCATCATCCTGTAGTGTTATTCTACTATCTTCTGTTGTATGACGAGGTTTATGACCTCATAAATTTGCTATATTTGTTTATGTATGTTCGTTTATCTCAATTCATGAGGTCTTCACTTCCCTTTGAACCATTGCAGTTTTTGGTTAATGACTTCTTATTGCATGCAAGTCTTTTTGCAATTGAGCAGAAGTCAAGCACAAGTCTCTTGTTTACATGGACAAGCAGTCATGGCTTGGTCCATTATTGGTTTTTGCTTGTTTTTAAGTGTGACAAGTTAATGGTTTTCTTAGTTCATGATACTCTCATTTTAAGTACATGGAATTGGATAATGCTAGTTACCTAGAAATAAGGTGAAAGTTCTTTTTATGAAAATGACATATGAGCTTATATGTTCAATTCCTTTGTATATCGGCATCTCTGCTGATGATTGTTGATTGGCTTCTGAATATAACTTGTTTGTCAATAATTTGTCAATGATCAGCAAGACTTATCCTTCATTTCAGATGTTGCATGGACTTCCTTTTTGGCTGCTATTGAAAGTAAAATAACTTAATCATTGCCTGTGCAGTTCTGCATTATCCAATGTTTATTTGAATGCTTAAATTGTTGTTGTTAGAAGGACTTCTTCTTTTATGTGTTGATTCCAAGTGAATTTATTGTAGACAACAATATATATTACTTCAGTCTGCCTTAACTATTGGAAATTATACAAGCAATGTAGGCTATGGAAGTCTTATATTGTGTTGCCTTTCTGCTGATTCAGGTGTTTTCTGCATTTGGCTTTGTTCATAAGATCACTACCTTTGAGAAGACAGCTGGGTTTCAGGTCTGTATGTTGATCATTTCCAAATTTTTAGTTTCATTCATCTTTCATTTGTAAGCTTATTTTTCATTGCATTTTTACTTTCAGGCATTGGTGCAATTTTCTGATACAGAAACTGCTTCATCTGCCAAAAATGCCTTGGATGGAAGAAACATCCCTAGGTGACAGTTGTATTAATTGTCTGACATGGTATCTAGTCAAACTGTTGTGGAACATATAGGCTTAATAGGGTCTTCGTATTCATGAAACTCATAATTGCTTCACCTATTTTAAGAGAATAATGGAATACATGTTTCATAGAAGTGCCAGTGTACTCTTGACACCTTTCATCTATCTTTTATCAAAGCTTGATGATGTTGTGAAAGTGCTAAGAGAGTTTGCGTTTCTTTTTCATCATATCTTAATTAACACAACTATATAGTTGGGACAACTGAGTACTAGTCCTGAAAACATGACTTTTTTCTGTAGAGATAATTGAAATCCCTTCAATCTCATAACGGGTTTGTCAATTGTCACCACAGGATGATCTTTGACCTTATGCTGTCCTCTGTTTCAGGTATCTTCTTCCTGATCATCTTGGACCATGTGCTCTTAGGATCACTTATTCTGCGCATACTGATTTGAGTGTAAAATTCCAAAGCCATCGTAGCAGGTGATATATTTGTCTTTGCATCCTTGCAGTCATTTATTTGTTTATCCTCCTGTGTTGGTTTATTGTTTTTTCTAGTCCTGTGCCTGCTATCCACCAGGCTATTGTCTCTGACTTCTCCTCTATTAATTGCCAAATTTGTCATCTCTTAATAGGTACTCAAAAAATTTCCTCATACTTTATAATTGCAATTTTTTTATGAATACAGGGACTACACCAATCCAAACCTTCCTGTTGCTCCATCAGCTATGGATGGAAGTGGTCTGGTAAGCCTCTATCCAAACCTTCATTATGTTAAAAGAAGTTGCAGCCTTTTCACCATTCATGATTGCCTTTCAATTTTGTAACACTCTTTCAGGATTTAAACCGGTGAACCTGCTTTGCTTTTAAGCCTAAAATTCTTCTATTTCATTTGATTGCATTCTCATCCAAATGAATTTCTTTTATCCCCATTGCAGATGAATGTGGGTGTTGATGGAAAGAAACTAGAACCTGAGAGTAATGTTCTTCTTGCATCAATTGAGAATATGCAGTATGCTGTAACTTTGGATGTTTTACACATGGTACTTGCAACTGCTATTAACTCAGTGGAAATAGTTTGTTCTGCGCCTTATCAATTCTAAATCATCTTTTAAATCCCTAATCCAATGCTAGGTTTTTTCTACGTTTGGACCTGTTCAGAAGATTGCCATGTTTGATAAGAATGGTGGTCTTCAGGCTTTAATTCAATACCCTGGTATGTACCCGTATCTCTGATTTGAAGCAAAAATAACGACTGTTTTGGTTAAAAATGCTATACCCTCAACAGAGCGCCAATACCAACTATCTACGACTTGTTTAGATTCTAGCTGTCACCAAACACGTGTTGCACAAGTAAATATAGGATTGTCAATGAACCAATCTGAGCTAATCTTTTCCATGTTCATTAAAATTTTCCCAAACCTGACCGTAGCTTTTCACTTGAGCGTAAAATAGTGTTTGAGCTTGGTTCATTAAAAGATTTCATTGCTCAAGCAGCTCATGTGCCCAAATTGAGTCTGTATATTATAGTGAAACTTTGGTTCTGTTACCTGCAGATGTTCAGATGGCTGTTGTTGCAAAAGAAGCATTGGAAGGCCACTGCATCTATGATGGAGGGTTTTGCAAACTTCACATTTCATACTCACGTCACAACGATCTCAGCATAAAGGTATTTGACATTATCTTCTTAATTCAAACTACAGATTGTGCTTAAGGTGGCAATCTATTGCTTATTAGCTGAAAGAAGGAATTGCTTATTAATAATCAGCTGATTTATTGAAAATCCTGAGGAATTTTATTTTGGATATAGTATGATGACACATAACATGGAGTAAAAGATCATTGGATCCTTAAATTTACCAGGCACCATCCATTTGAGCGTTCTATACCGATTACAGGTCAATAATGATCGTAGCAGAGACTATACAGTCCCAAACACTGGTATGTTGAGCCCTCAACCATCAATTCTAGGGCAACAACCAGTCCAACAATTTGGTCCTCCTGTTCCTCCATACGGTGGAGCTCAGTTTGGCCCAACTACCGAGCATCCACCATCGGCTGGATGGGCTGCAGGACCTCAATCCATGCCTACGCAGATGAACAGTCATCCTTACATGCCTCCTGGAAATATTCCACCACAAATGGGGCCTGGAGTGATGCATATGCCTCCTCACACTGGCCTACAACCCCACGGAATGATGCCTTACAGACCCAACTAGATGCAATAGCACTTACTAATATTGCATCCGTTGCTCGCCATTTTCACTGCAAATCATTAGCATCAACAAAGTCGGAGAGCGCCTCCTGCCGGAAATAGCCTACCAGCAGAAAACTGGCAATTCCAAACCTCAAGTGGTCTGAATATCGTCTTCTCCTCAAATTTTATTCAACTTTTGAGTACCTTCCCAGAGACCACTACACTTTCATGTTTATTTTCTTTAGATATCATGAAATGTGGCATTTAAAATATTCGGCCATTGGTATTACGTATTGAAGCTCATGCTTTGCTTTTACGGAGAAGCCTGATATTTGACTTGCTCCATTCAACATAAGCGCATAATATTAAACTAATATTCATCATAAATATTTAAGGAAGAAAAGAGAGAGCTAAAAGATGAGCCGTTGCTCAAAAGCTACACAACTAACTGGCCTACTTTGACCCCAGCCGACATGATGGGATTATGCTGTGATTCTTCAAAAACATAAATTTGGGACTATCCGAATCGCATCGGTTACAGGATGGTGATGAGTCGCGTAGGGCTTGTAGCACGGTGATAAATTGCATCGGAATTCGAATTAATTGAATTGTTATCCTTATATTGAATTAATTGATTATCGTCATCAACAAAATTAGCGGGCGTGAATAATTTAATGTAATTTTATAATTTATAGAATTTTATTATATATAATTAATGTGTAAATTTCTTTAATTACATAAATATTTATACATTTCATTTCTAACCATAACAAGAATTATTAAATTTAACTATACATTTTATATATTAAAATAATTAAATTAAAAAATAATATTAACATTTAATAGTACAATTGAAAAAGATAAAAACTGTTTTTATTTTTATATTTTTATTACAAATCTCAACTAATTAGGTTTTTAATTTTTATTGCAAATTTTTTAACCAAATAGATTTTTGTTTTTTAATAAATAAAATAGAAACTAAAAATAAAATTACAAAAAAATACAATAAAAACATAAAAGTAGATCCAAATAAGTTCGTATGTTTTTATAAAATTTTATTTTTTAAAAACAAGAAATAAAAAAAAGAAAGAGACAGGCTCTTAATATTTAAAATTGATTAACGGGCTGTTTGAAAACTTTCAAATTGAATTCATTAACGAATTTGATTTAATTATATTAATGAGATTGAATCGAATTCAATTTACACTGTTTGGAACAAACCCAGTAATATTATAATCGAATTCAATTACACTGTTTGGAACATAATCAAAATGAATTCAATTATTTCATATGACATTTTTACCCTTGACTAAAAG
>JANZXP010000007.1:28821341-28856110 GCA_027576715.1 Erythroxylum flavicans | reverse complement strand
TAACTCTTCCTTCCTCTGTACCTTGATATATTTTCCTTTGAAACTTTTACTTTGATATGTGTTCCATCAAGAGCACCGATACAATTCTAAAAAGTCCATAAAATGTATTACAATTTTGTATTAATATAAAAAAGTATGTTTTTGTATATAAATTGTTTTAAAAAATTACCTGAAAATATGGATAAAATCTTCCTCCGCTATTGATTATTTCGGGAGGGACAACCAAACCATTTGGTTGAACCAAAAATTAATCATCGAGGGTAATTATTGCTCTGAGTACTTGGTGGAAGTGACGACTAATTGTTTCAGTAGATCGCCGGAAAAAGAAACTTTGTGAACAAGTGCTCTACCACTTAAAATATGTAAAAATGTTCCAACATGTTCCTCAACCAAACTATATTGGTTATCTCTTAACAGTCCCCTCCCACGAAGAATTGAACATAAGTGAATAAATGCATCATAACTCATGCATAAAATGCTACGTGCATTATAATGTATTTGTATTGCGATTAGTAATTCTTGACGTATAATTTCTCTATGGGCTCTTTTTGGATGCACTAGTTGTCTATTAGCTCGAGACATATATTGATATATATAACTCAAGTAAACCAAATAATCCGTATAAGCTACCATAGCAAGTAGAGCATTTCTTTCAAATCCTCTAATATCGTCTGCATTTAAATTTTATTTATTGTCGTAAAACAAGTAGAAAAAAATATTGACATTGGCTAATATCATTTTATTAATTTCTGAAAAAAAGTAATATAATATATAATAGTCTAAAAGTGAGATAAGCTGCACAAACACAAAGTATCTGCTTCCTCCCCTCCTGATCATCGAAGTTTGCTGGGTCGTGATCAACCAAAACATGCATTTTGATAAATTTAGGGGTAGGGGTAGTAAAAGATTTGGAAAATTGGGATGGTCATGTACTTCTTTGTTCAAAAGTTTACGAACACGGAGAAGTTGTTTTCTTAGACGCACTACTAGTTTCGATTAATTAAAAAAACAAACTAAAAAGTACGAAAAATAATTATGAGAAAGCAATGGCTTTTGTCACCGGGGAAAGAAAAATTGTAAAATGAATTTGTAAGGAGGGACAAAACCAAGAAGGAAAGGAACAGACTGCAGCAAAGTCAACACGAAGAAAGTCTGTTTCTCAATACTGAACGGAACTAGCATACTCTCACAGCTAGATGAAGTCAAATCATAACAAAAAAAGAAAGTAAAACTTAATTTATAAAACACCCAAAAAACTAAACCTAGCAAACGTGCAAGAGATCCCGAGTAACTCGTGGTCATACCTTTACCATCAACCAAAAAGTATCGTAAAAAATGCAGAATTCAATGGTCCCTATGCGTAAGAACGAAGAAACTGATTCAACCTCTTGAGAATCTATAGATCTGAAAGAGAACAATGAGAAAAAGGGAAAACCTGTGGGAGGTGTCGATTCCTAGAGAAGGTGTTGTTGTTCTTTTGGTGGGAGGGGCTCCAGGCTGCGTCAGTTGAAGAGAAGTGAGATATGGGAGGGCTGCGTCAATTGAAGAGTAGGTGCGTCAGTTTAAGATAGGGTTATTCCATGGGTATTATGGGAAGAGTAAGTTTCAACGTTTAAAAAGAATGACTTTGTAATTCAATTCTTATCAATTTTTAGCAGAACTGAATTTATAAAGGAGGGTAGGTTTCAATTACGTTAATGAATTAAACTCATCTTTTTTTTTTGTTCCAAACATAGGAGTTGAATTCAATGTTGCAATTGAATTTAATTCCTATCGTTCCAAATATGGTGTAAACTAAGAGGGCGTTTGGTTTGAGGGTTTGGGACGGAAGGAATGAAATAATTGTAAAAAACAGTGTTTGCTTTGAGGTTTTCAATTCCAGGGGAATGAATTTATCCCATTAAATTTGGGAATCTACTAAACCCACCAAAAGGGGTGAGTATCGAGTTTCATTCCAATTTAAGTTTTTATTAAGTTTATTTTTTACTCTTTTATTCCTAGTCTTTGCCCTACCATCCTCTTTACTTCCTTATCGCCTATCAATTCCTTACGATCTCTCATCTTGTAAGTTAAACATATGGAGATAGCCCCTATAAACATATGAAGGGCAAATTATTTTTATTTTTATTGAGGGTAAAAATGGAATTATATTATTTTTCATTCCCATTAATACAACAAATCAATAAACATTATTGGTATTAATACAGAAACCCAAGTTACAAATCAAACATCATTTTTTTATTTTTCATACTCATCCCCATCTCTTGTTACTATTATATCCATATCCATAACCAACCCCGTGCTTAAACCAAACGCCTCCTAAAATTTTCAAAAAAATATTGACTTAAACCGAAGATTTCAGACAAATGGATCGGATCGGGCTCGGCCCAATTCATTACTAGACCGCTAGCAAATCCAGATAAGGTTTTCAATTATTTCATCACTTGTTGCTTTGTTCGTTTTGTGGCTCTCAAAGAAGCACCTTTCTGTATCTACCCTTCACTCTCTCTCTCTCTCAACACGCAAAACCCAAACACACACAGAGTATATATATGTATGTGTATGTGTATTTGAGAGAGAAGAAGATGAGTTTGAATTAACATTTTTGGTATTAGAAACCCTAACTCCATTGGAGATTCTGAATAATGACAGTTATTACTACTCTACAAGCTTCTCTTCTCTTCAGACCTTCCCTCTCTCTCCCCTCCTCCTCCGACCGCCGCCTTCGCCGCTCTCTCTCCTCTCCTCGTCTCCTCCTCCGCCGCCACCACCGTCCCCACTACCACCATTCCTTCTCTAAAGTTCACTTGTCCTTTTCTCGATTTCTATCCATTTCCTGTACATTGCACCCCGACAATGCCCGTTCCGATTCCGATTCCGATTCCGCTTCTCCAACTGTTTCTCCCGCCGACGAGGACTCTAAGCTCTATGAATTATCCGTCGAGAACGGTGCGGCTTCCGGCGTTGTAGAATCGAGAACCGATGTGCTGGACAGAGAACGCGAGCGTGGGAAGTTCATTGAATTGGACGAAGGTGTGAAGAGTGGGAATGCGGCGGAGGACGGGAAGTTGGCGGAGGGTGTCGGAGTTAATCGGGAAGTGCCGGTGATTGTATTTCTGACCGGATTGTGGGCGATGGCGAAGAGAGGATTGGAGAAATTGTTGAGTAAGTTGAGTTTTGAGTGGTTGAGTTGGTGGCCTTTTTGGCGCCAAGAGAAGCGTCTGGACCGTCTGATTGCTGAAGCTGACGCTAATCCTGAGGATGCTGTCAAGCAGACGGCTCTCTTCATTGAGCTTAATAAGCACAGGTCTGTACTTCTGTGTGTAAGTTTCATTCGGCTTCTTGCTCTGCAAGTCGCCTGCTTTTTAGCATTGAAGTTAAAAGTGAAATACTTGTGCAGCCCGGAGTTGTTGATTAGAAGGTTTGAACAAAGAGAACACGCAGTAGATAGCAGGGGAGTTGCAGAGTATCTTAAAGCTCTTGTTGTTACGAATTCAATTGCAGATTATCTTCCAGATGAACAATCTGGGAAGCCGTCCAGTCTTCCTTCATTGGTAAATTAAACACATTGTTGATCTTTCTTAATTTTATTGGCACGGAAGATCATAAATGTTTCAGTGATAGTATCACTCACATTATATTCCGATTATATCAATATGTTACTTGTAGTTGCAAGAGTTAAAGCAACGGGTGTCAGGAAATACAGATGAGCCCTTTTTGAACCCGGGAGTGTCTGAGAAGCAACCATTGCATGTGGTGATGGTAAGACTCTGTTACATAGTTTTCGTCCTTGTGGCATTGTATTCTGAATCCAAGACCATAATTACTGTGCTTTTGTATAAGACGGATGTAATTGGACGTTGTTTTCTGTTATTTATATGGAACTATGGAAGGTTGATCAGAAAGTCTCAGGCAAGTCACGGTTTGCGCAAGAGCTTATCTCCACCATCTTATTCACTGTTGCTGTTGGATTAATTTGGTATGACTTCTGTTCCCTTGATCAGTTTATTTGTTACTATTCATATCAGTTAACTACATACAGTAGTAGATTTTCAGGGTGCTAGGAGCTGCAGCTCTTCAAAAATATATTGGAAGCCTAGGTGGTATTGGAACTTCTGGTGTTGGCTCAAGTTCTTCTTATTCACCAAAGGAGTTGAATAAAGAAGTTATGCCAGAAAAAGTATGTCAAACTATTGTACTCGTAGCATTTATGGTTTATTGAGATTTTTCTATCACTGATGTGGCATTTTTGTGTTTAATGTATTGGATTTGGTTGCTTTTCCTTTTTTGGTCAGTGTAAAAGTTAGAGAAAGCTTTATGATAAGGTTAGAATAGCAGGAAATAAAACCAAAGTTTCAATGCAATTGGAGAAAAGATTAAAGGATGAACTGAAACATAGTAGGCAGTGGATTGGTTTTTTTGTGTCTGACTGAATTGGTATCTTCCTCAACTGTTGATGTCTATTGTCTCATATTGCTTGTGTACTTGTTTACATGGTCTGTCTTATTCTCTTGTTGATTTTCTTGCAGAATGTCAAAACATTTAAGGATGTCAAAGGATGTGATGATGCAAAACAAGAGCTTGAGGAAGTGGTGGAGTACCTAAAAAATCCAGCAAAGTTTACTCGCCTCGGGGGGAAGTTGCCAAAGGTTTTTTCAACAAATTTGTTGGATGAAACATAAACTTTGTTTGGGGCATTGCCTTTCAATTATTCTTTATTTAGAGTCCTTTTGGGGCATCGGGTTAATGAAGCATAAGGTGAACGAATCTATATTGCCAAATATGAAGATTTATAGAAGTTCTTAGTAGGCTGGGGATGGGATAAGCTTTTGCCAACTCTAGATTAAGAAATTGTTTTAGATTCTTTTTAGAATCAGTCATAACTTGTGACGAATTGTCTGAATAATTTGTGCAAGTTAGTTGGCACTTATTACCTCATGAAATTGCTTGAGCATTTATTTCTCTTTTGTTCTTTTACAGCAATTCTTAACTTTATTGTTGCCTCCCTGTTTTGTTTATGGCGTAGTTGCTTAGAAAGTTTAATCAACATATGAGCATGAGAATTTACCAGCTACTCTTTATATATATACACATATATAGACACATACACACATACATACATACATACATCTATTGATTATAATATCTGTATCTTCAATACTGCTCCTATGCAGGGAATTCTCTTGACAGGGGCACCTGGCACAGGAAAAACTTTACTTGCCAAGGTAATGCCTTTTCTCTATCTATGCCTGCAATTCTAGTAAAATTTCCAAGATCAAAGTTTGTTTGATTAATCAGAAATAGTATACCTTAAAGTTTCAATGTTACCGAAAACTTTATTTTTTGAGCTTCTGCATATCTTAAGAACATAAAGAAGATTTTATCCTCCATTCCATGTAATATGTAGTATTGAACAGATTGCATTTTGGATTTATGAATTCCAACTATCTTGTGGGAGATTGCTACTTTTACTTGTTAGTGCAAGTTCATTGATGTACTATTTTCATGCTGAAGTTCAACAAATTTCTTTCTGGTCTTTTTTTTATTCATATCCTATTGATATATTGTTCAAGCTCTCAACTTTTCGTTTCCTGAAGAAGTTTGGTTATGTTTTCTGTTGACATGTATTGCCAATACTATATACACTGATCTCTGGTTTTTGTAATGCTAGTAATATTTTGTTTTCATTGTGGAACACTCAGGCTATTGCTGGAGAAGCAGGAGTCCCTTTTTTCTATAGAGCAGGATCTGAATTTGAGGAAATGTAAGATAATTTTGGCTTTACTTCCGTTTTATGATGTATGATACATGATAGATATTACTACTTGCTTACGGAAAAATCAAGCTTAGTTAATTGCCTAGTATGTGATCCTCTCTTTTCATGGTACAAGTTGGAGATACAATATGTTTTTTGCCTAAATTTACTTTCTGCTATTTCCACTTTGAGACCATCATGATTCTGGTTGAACTCTAGTTTATGGGGATATAGTTTGTAAGGAAATGTATCCCTGTATTTATCATTACTCGGAGTGAAGTGATAGTCAGAGAATGTTAGTTGCGCAACATTTTTGTGGCAGGTTTGTTGGAGTTGGTGCTCGGCGTGTAAGATCTTTGTTTCAAGCAGCCAAGAAAAAGGTTTGCTATCCCTGGTGCATATACTTTTTATTTTTAATTTGTAGTGTAGAAAGGAAACAGAACCATAGCTGAAAACAAAGGGACGGAACTATTCTAATCATAACAATTGCCTTTAATTTTTTTTCCTTGACATAAACAGTAATTATCTTATTGTAGCTTCATGGAGTACCTAGATATCTGTGGTCACTTTCTGAAAACAAAGGAGAATTTTGTTGAAGTTTTCTATCATTATCAGATAATAAATGTGCAGATTATGCGGTGTGAGAACACCAGCAAACACTCCAGCTGTTTATTTGTATTTTGGTGTTTGTTTTATTCATAAGAATTCACATACCCGAAACAAGTGGAAATCAAACTTAGAAGCTATTATGGTCTACTGAATGAGAGAAAATAGGATATCCACATAAAGTTCTATAAATGTACTGTGACTCCTTGATCCATGATATTTCTTTGTTTATTCCATTTAAAGATGCAATTTTGATTGAACATTGTACTTTGCTAATACACTTAGCATGTTGGTTAACTATTATAGGCTCCGTGCATTATCTTTATTGATGAAATTGATGCTGTTGGGTCGACAAGGAAACAATGGGAAGGCCATACAAAGAAAACATTGCATCAGCTGCTTGTTGAAATGGATGGTTTTGAACAGAATGAGGTATCATTATCCTTGTAGTATTGTCTCGATTAGTTTTGTGCTGCATTTCTTAATTTTACAAAACTATCTGCAGGGAATAATATTGATGGCTGCAACAAATTTGCCAGACATCCTTGATCCAGCTTTGACTAGGCCTGGTAGATTCGACAGGCATGTAAGTTGTTTGTTCCTTTTTCGGGAAATGATTTAATCATCTGTTTAGTAGACTTGTCTTCTTATGATTCTGTTAGGGTATTCTGTCACATACTTATCTGAGCCTCTATCATGAGCAATCGGGAAATCAAAATTTCTGCTCTTCTGCTGTACCTTTTGGGTCATCAAATTTATTTTCATGGGGAATAACTTGCAAAATCACACTGCAGATTGTTGTTCCAAATCCTGATGTACGGGGCCGAGAAGAGATTTTACAGCTTTATTTGCAAGATAAGCCATTGGATGAAGATGTTGATGTAAGATCAATTGCCCGTGGCACCCCCGGTTTCAATGGAGCAGGTTGATCTTAGTGAACTGTACTATTTCATTGTTGAAATTGATTGAGTAGATCATTCTGTGCCCCCTAAAGAAGCCAATATTACCAGAACATGTTCTTTTTTCCAAACAGATCTTGCAAACCTAGTAAACATTGCTGCCATTAAAGCTGCTGTTGAAGGTGCAGAGAAGTTGACTGCAGCACAGTTAGAGTTTGCAAAAGATAGGATACTTATGGGCACTGAGCGGAAAACAATGTTCCTAACTGAAGAGTCAAAGAAGGTACATGTACTCTCTATTGTGATCTGGCTATTAGGTTTGGATGAATGCCGTATTCGCTGTTGTTTCACTTCTTTTAGAGCATAATCTGACCCTGGTTTAAAATGATGACTGAAAAAGAGCAGACCATTTGCAATTTTCTTTCGCTGGTATTAACCAGTTTGGCTTTCTCAGAGTGATATATCTACAACTTGAAACATCTTTTCAGTTGACAGCATATCATGAGAGTGGCCATGCTATTGTAGCTTTTAATACTGAGGGTGCACATCCAATTCACAAAGCCACTATTATGCCTCGTGGATCGGCTTTGGGAATGGTCACCCAGCTTCCTTCAAGTGACGAGACATCAGTTAGCAAGAAGCAGTTACTAGCACGTCTTGATGTTTGTATGGGGGGTAGAGTAGCTGAAGAACTCATTTTTGGTCAGGACCATATCACCACTGGAGCAAGTAGTGATCTTCATACCGCCACGGAGCTTGCTCAATATATGGTTAGTTATATTCATACTATTCAGGTCCTTCCTGATAACAGTAAACTATGCATCTGATTCTTTCCATTGTTGACGGCCATTGTTGTGGAATGAAGTGGTAATCAAACATTCAATTGCCCACTGCTTTACTTGTCTTTGAAGGTGTCAAATTGTGGGATGAGTGATGCAATTGGTCCTGTTCATATTAAAGAGCGACCCAGTTCAGAAATGCAATCACGAATTGACGCTGAAGTATGTCTTTCGAATTAATGTTGCATAGAGTAAACATGATATTTCCTCTTGAATTCTGAAACCTGTCTGTTGGATTCTGTAGGTGGTGAAAATCCTTAGAGAAGCATATGGTCGTGTAAAATTGGTCTTAAAGAAGGTTTGTTATTTTGCATTCTTTTTCTTATTTTCGGTGCATCGATATTAGTTTGCTTTATGAAAATCAGAAATTCACATTTTTATCTGAACAAAATAAGTTTTGTCTGGTGCCAATTTTATCGAAGTCCTTATACTTTGAAGTCCCTCACATCATTCTTTTTCCTCTCCGTTTTTCTTTTTTCCTTTTCCTTTACAGCACGAGAAGGCACTGCATGCTTTGGCAAATGCACTTTTAGAATACGAAACACTCAACGCAGAAGAAATCAAGCGTGTTCTACTTCCTTATCGGGAAGGGCGGTTGCCTGAGCAACAAGAACAACAGGAGGAAGGAGACTTTGTGTTGGCTTGATCCCCACCCAGATTCTGGACAACAATTATTCGGCGGATCTGCTGTACAGTATATTAGAAGCAGAGTACAGGTGATATTTACTTTGGTCTTTTTCTAGTTTCCTCTCCATGTTCAACTAAATGCGTAATAGAAATCCCATCTCAAAGCATAACCCTAAACCAATTGTACCCAGGCCCAGCTCAAACAACCATAGTGATGATAGAAGTCTTTGTGCTATTCTTTAGATGTATAATTGAATCTGCTGATCCCTGTTTAGGGCGAAATTTTGAGATACCAATATTTTTATATATATATAATTGCAAGGATTTTCAAGTTGCTGCTGATCTTTGACTTCCTAGATATCGATACTCATTTTCAACATATTAAAATATATGTATGTCAGTCAGTTTCTTGTCATTTCTTATTTAGTGTAGATGACAAAAGAATTGAGATCCTCTGTACCCAAATTTGGGTGTGCCCCTGTGTCTTATTAATCTTAACCACTCATTTTTCTCTCTTACTTATTGAGTGGTTGAGATTGATGGGACACAGGGGCACACTCAAATTTAGATACAGAGATCTCAATCCTGACAAAAGGGATTTACTTTCACACCCGTGTATGTGAGATGGCTAGCATCCATTTCTGGAGGTCCACCAGCATTAATAATGGATTGGCTGTGCTGAACCCGGACTGAAACTCTTAAATGAGCCTAAACCTTTTTCCAAGTCCATTTAGTTTTGAGGCTTTTTTAGGATTTAAGATTTTAGAGTTCTAGGTTCAAAATTTTTAAAAAATTTAAACTCAATTCGAAACTTGTTAAACGATTTAATAATGGATATAATTATTATGAAATATATCTTATAATGGATAAACTAATCTCATTTAGTGACTGCACATAAAATAGCATTTTAATTGAAAAAATATTATTTTTAATTTTGAAAAAGATAAATTTAATTTCAATCCAACCCACCACTAAACCTAATCTCGGTAAATAAAATTTGGAGCTGAGCAAAAGTGTTAACTTCCTAATTATCATTGAAAAGTCATTTCCATCTTAGTCATGTAATGTGGGAACCATTTGAGTGAGGAATTGATTGTTTCAAACCTAATAGGAATTATTTATTAACTACAGCAATAATAGAAGCGTAATTACAAATAGCAGTAAACTGTTAAATAGAGTCGTCTCGCCCCTACCTCAAACAGCGGCAGCTCCAAAGTCTTTATGTCACCAAACCAAACACACTACACTAAGCTACATGATATGAAACAAAACTAGAGACAGCTCTCCCATCACACTATACTATATACATTACCATGTATGTGTACCACCACAAACAAAATCCCCCCAAAACACCAAAAGAGTAAGAGAATCTGGTTCCTTTCTTCTTCTTTCATATTTCAGTAATGCACATGAGCTCCTTATGAGGGGTTTGGTCCTTTAGCTACTATGAAAATGGAAGTATATATATGATGCAAAAGGGAGTAGAGGAACATAACAATGGAAAAGTAATGTCCGTGTGTATCGAAAGTAGCAGGATTGCCAGTCCGTCTCTAGATTCCCCAACGTGTGGAAGATCTAGAAGCCTCATCCTCAGCAAACTATAGTATTCCGTCACGCAGCAGGCCTGCCCTTCTCACCTCTCTAAAGACGATCAATTGGCTCGGTCCTATCCTGTACTGCATGCCGTTCCGAAATATCAGCTAGTGATTTTAGATTGCACTTGATGAGAGCTTCAACAAAGTAGCATGTCTCATCCTTGGTATTCCCATCAGGTACATCAACCACAAATGACTCGATCACCAGAGTTCCTGGCCTTCCATCAATGACCTCTGGGTGGAGAGAAATGATTGAGGAATAGTTCTGGAGCAAGAAAACGCAGATTGGACTTAATTTTAGTCACTTGAAAAAGTGAAGAACTAAACACAGTAAAGAGAAAGGAAATTCAAGGCTCAAACTCTCATCAACAAACTCTAGATTGAAGCTGCACTTATCTCCAATTAGATAAAAGTTCACAATACGTAAGAATATGGTAATATCTCCGAAAGTAGAGTTATTCTAGCAAGTAAAGCCAGATCAAGACATAGATATGGATTTTCCAAAGTAGAAATGATGTTTTAATGGCTGAAGCTTGGATCCTTGAAAAGGAATGTGGATAATCATCTTTGCCAAAATCCAAAACAAAAGTTGATCAACTGTCCTAGTAACTCACTCTATATGCAGTCTTCTAACATGAAAAATAAACAACTACACATCACAAGGTGAATCTTCAAACAAGACTTCATAGTTTCATGAAACTAAGAAACTGCTCCTGCTCAAAACGTTATAACTCATGAAACTAAGAAACTGCTCCTGCTCAAAACGTTATAACTTAGGAGAAGAAAATTTCATACTTTGAGTCTGTGATCACCACCAACAATCCGGATGCTGAGAATATGCTCATCATCATTGAGAAGTTCCAATCTTTCCGTACTTGTAGTGGCAGGAAGGCCAGACTTAACATCAACCTTTCTGAGACAACCGATCTCAAGATTTCCCTGGGCAACACATCTGCTGACAAAAGGTTTGTACTTTTGCGGCTGATCAAATCTCCTAACCAAAGACCAAACCTACCAAAAATATGAAAAACAAGCTTAAGAAATGACTAATATGGTGTTTACACCTCCAAAACTCCAACCATGGCATATAAACTAAAGCTACGCCAAATTGTCTCAATCTAACCTTTAAAAAGATGCAAGAGGCAATAAACCAGAAAGATTAATTGACTTGGACTTCGTACATACAATGAAAGGGTAAAGAAAGATAGGTATTTTGCTTGTGTTGAACTTCAAAACTTTAGATTCAACTATATCATTACAACCAAAACATCAGCCAAGAGGAACTTCAATTTTCAGTGCACGAACAGATAATAAATTTCAACAGTAACAACTGTTCTGCATTGCCTTGGATCTTTAAAATGGAAAATTTCACAGTGAAGTGAAAGTCAATTTAACAACAGGAAAAAAAAAACCTAGAATACTTGCCTTGACTTCTTTCTCAGTTCGATCAAATCAGATAGAGGAAATGAAAATAAAATTTGTTAAAAACTTCAATAATCGAAAGAAAACAAACCGCGACGTCAATTGAATACACCATCATAGTCAAAAAGAAAAAAGAAAAATTACTTGAACAAAGAAATCGAGAACACAATCCACTCAAACAATAACAAGAAGAAGAAAGAAGACCGCAGACTAGGATCCCTACCATTAAAAAAAACTCGAAAGTCAATGAAAACAAGAGCAAAGGAAGCAAAAACCAAAAAACAAAATCGGAACAAGAAACATACTAGATGAAGAGGAGCTTTAATATGCTTAATGAGAGCGGAGCTACACTGATGATCTGCAGGATCGTGGTTGTGATGCCTTTTGATGTACTCGGCCGCTACGTCACCGTTCATTTTCGCTAACAAACCATGAATCAACGAATCAAGTATCAACAAACTCCGATCCGATCCGATCCGATCAGTTTGAAACAGTAATCAACAGATAAAACGAAGAAAAAGAAGGAATTAGGTCTCGGAAACGCGTCAACTACGAGTAGTAACCGCCATTAACAAAACCTCGAACTCCTCTCTCCGATCTCCATCACCCTCTCATCTCATTCATTCACTGTATTTAACCACATCCGCGTTCCTACCCTATCCTTTACGACTCTTCTTCGTCTTCTTTATATATATAATATATATTATCATAATAGTAAAAACACTAAAACTACAAGAAGCCAAATGGATTCCTTTAATACTGCCCTTCCCTTTACACTTTAACTACCAAAACGCCACGGATGGACGGATTGTCTTAATTTACTCCTCCATTTATAAATAATCTTAGAATTTAATAATTTTAATATTAGTTTATATTTATAATAAGTAATACTCATACCTAAAAGTATAATTAAAATAATAAATAATATTATTATCATTTGCCAAATTGAACAAGTCTTTGCTTGGACCTATCTAAGCCTCGCCATTAGTAAGGTGGGGTTGGGTCATGGTTTTGTCGGCAGCAACAATTAGATTCAGGTTACGCGGAAACAACATAACTAAGCTTAGTTGACTAAGTAAGAACTTGGCTTGGAAAGTGACGAAATTTGACCTACCATAACCATGACCATTATTGTAACCACCCCATTTATGGTCAGCCCCGTACTCGGACCAAACTCCGATCAAATTCGAACTAAATTTAACTAATATATTTTTAATTAAAAAATAACATAATTCTAAAAAAAAAGCTCGATCTTAAACTCGATCAAACTCGAAAAGTTTGAATCTAAACTCAACCTAAACCGATTCAAAAAAGTATATATTCATATAGTTGCGTGATAATTACTTTTTGATTATGCATTAAAAAATTATTATATATATGATAATATTTATATTTTATATTTTAAATAAATATTATAATCAAATAAAATATTTTTCCGATAGGATCTCTTTCTAACATTCAATATGATCCACAACCTTGGAACCATCTTCGCTTTTGGCCAGTAAGAGACAAGAGATGTGGCCTTATGGTTATAGAATATTAATATTTTAAAAATTAAACCGAAAATTAATTTTACGATATAAAAATTAAAATTTTAAATATTTAATTAATATTAAATAATATATAATAAAATTTAAAAATTTGAAAAAGATCGAAGAATATGGAATAGGAGTCGACATAGGTAAGCTCAGCTAATAAATAAAGATGACTGAGTACAAGAGGAACCGTGTCACGCCAAGAGCCATACATGCTCACAAATCATTATATTCGTGTATACCAAAGTTTTATCTTCATGCACTGAAGATGTTTGTTGAAAAGCCTCACTGAGCATGTTCAAGCAAAAAGAAAGTGTGCGTACTGTGTTTTTAGGTTAGGAATAATAGGAGATGACGTTTTCTGGTACTATATAACTGGAATTACTCTTTAACATCACCAAAGCACCAAAAACAGTTGCTGATACAAAGTGGAAAAGGATTTGGAGAATCCATCACCAAGCCTCCTGTGCTTCATATTTTAAAGCAAAAGCATATGGTGTTTCTTCTTTTATGCGTTAGATCCCACACGATTGGTTGCAGCAATTCCAGCAAATCAGGAGTCGATACGTATGATTCTCAGCCTGCCATTATGTATCTAACATTATCGTCTTCGTCGTCATCACATCTAATCCGAATCTTGCACAAATTTAGAATCTAGAAAGGTTTAATAATATGTAACCTTATTCTTACAAAATAGAAAGACTATTTTTTATTGACTCACATATAAATATGATAATAAAAATATATTATATTCATAATACAACAAAATTACAAATAAGGGATGCAAGTTAAAAAGAATAAATAAATAAAGCTAAAATAAAATAAAATAAATATAGCAAATAAATACTATAAATAAATGTAATAAACATAAGTAAATATAAAAATACAAATAAGTAATGCACATAAATAAATAAATAAAGAAAATAAACATAAAAGATGTAATAAAATAACTAAATACACAAATAATATAATAATAATGATAAATACTTATAATAAAGTAATCATAAATAATTAAAATAAAATAATAAAAAAATTCTTATAGGAGATTCACAGCACCTAGCTAAAATTAAGTGAAGGAGTAGGTTTGGACTTAGAACACCTGATAATAGAACTGTGTTAGGATATTTGTGCATCGAAAGAAATAAAATAGAGAGAGCAAAAAAATATCTGTTGAGCTAATTGATGTGTACTGTCATGATCTACAGTATGACATAAAAAGTGACCATATTGTCTTCATTGATAGACGTCTATTCATTCCCTAAGACATGAGTTGACAATGATACATAATGTAAAACATATAAATTTTGTGCGGTTTAAATTTTTTTATAAATTTAAATTTCTTTTTAAAATTTCAATTTGCAAATTTCCAAAAAAAGCTTATTTTTTAGAATTAAATTGAAAAATAATGACCAAACACATATAATATTACTTTAGAGTAATCAAATATTACTAGTGTAATAATCTAATTAAGCTTTTAAATCTACTCTTTTTTAATTAAAATTAACTTATATTATTATCTTAAGATAATAATAATAAATTATTAGTTTAATTCAGATTTAATTAGATTGGTCTGAATTTTAAAATTGAGTTGAATTGTTATATAAGCATCTTTTTATTGTAGACATGTCAAAAGTGCCCGGTTCAGACAATTTTAGCCTGAGTTAAACAAGTTACGAGCTGACCATGAGTGGCCTGGTCGGCCCATGACCCGACTGTTATTTCTAAAATAACTTTGTTTTAAAAGTTTTTTATTAAAAATAAAAATGATGGGCTGCATTTGCCCTATCGACTTATAATTTATTGGGCCATAACTTGAGTCACGGGTTGACCCATTCCAACCATCATTAATATCACTATTTAATTAGTAAAATTGTGATGTTCACGACGTGTATATTTTATTATTGTTTTAACTGAGAATTAAGAGAAATAGTTTTTCTAAAAAACTATATATATATATATAGTTAGTTAGTTAGTTAGTTCAAAACCCACTGAACCTCAAAAATATTAAACACCAAATCTTTATGTTGGTGCTTATTGTTGGACATGGCACTTAATTTGGGTTGCTAATTAATTAATTGCTTTTGTGGATCGCCAGCTCGAAAAGGCAATATACTTCTTGCTAATATTAATTTAATTGATAACACATAACACGTTTTCATTGCTAAGGCAAAGAATCCGTGTGATTGTTTTTTTTTAAACTAAGTAAATAGCATATTTTAAATTTAAGCTAAATTATTATTGATTTTTTAAATATTTATTTTTACTTATTAAATTAATTTTTATTTAAAACTTTATATATTTTAAAATTTAAATTATAGTTATTAATAATTATTAAAATTAAATTATTCATAATCTAAATAATTGAATATATAAGCCTAATTTTAATTAATACATAATATTAAATAATTAACTAATATATATTTTATTTAATATTAAATTAGATTAAAAACAAAAAAAACGACCTTTTATGATTTTTATAAATTATAAAAATAGGAAGAAACTAAAACTAAAAACTTAAAAACTCAAATAATCATTTTTTGTTAAACTTGAAAACAAAAATAAAAAATTAATAGTATAGATAGAAACAAACATGCCATGCTTGATTAGTTTCAAACAAAATAAAACTTATAATTATCTTTCTTAATATAACATAAACATTTAAAGATTAAAAAAAAAAGAAACCGTAGTCTCTATCTTTTAGATACGCATTAGGTAAATCTTTGAATTAACATAATAGATTACAAATTATGCTAATTAGGTATTCCACACTAGGCAAATTTTGTACGACAAAGTTGATTGAGAGATTGTAAGTAGGAGATTCAAACAGAGGAGCTTTTAGTCCCATGCTCTTCTTACTTCACCAACTTAATCATCCCTTATAGGACTTTTTTTTAAAACGGAAGAACTCGTCGTTATTATTTGTTAGATACGTACTAAGTAAATCTTCAAATTAACACAATAATCTATAAATCACGCTAATGAAATTAATGGATTTTGCGACTAATCAAGTTTGAATGTCTAAATTTAAATTCAATCAAACCAAACCGCATTTGACTGATCAATTTCGAACGTTTTGGCCTTGTTTGGAGGTCCCATGTTTTTTGCTTGTTTATCTTTTTCTGCAAGAAGTGGAACTTACTTTGGATGATGTGCTACTTTGTTTTTATAAAGGAAAAGATCAGACACTTTCAGGTCTTTCTTAGCCTGTAAGCGCAATAACCTGGAAAAAGACGCCAACATCTCAAACATATCATATTGGAATCTTTCTTTTCTTAGTCTCACCATTTAAGTTTTGACGTTTGTATTATATTTTATTAAATTTTATCCATATATTTACGTAAATTTTGCATTCTAAGTAAATATTTTTTAGTGATTGTCGTAAAACAAAAACGACAAAATTAATTAAATAATATTTAATTTTTTATTTAATCAGAATTAAAAGGTTCAATAAGAACAAACAAAAACTCCTTTGTTCTGCTCGACTCAGAAAGGGCCAAGTGCAGTATCTGCAATTATATTCAAAGTTAAGCAGTGGGGTAGTCTTATAAAGATTCGTCAAGTGACTCAATGGCCACATGTTTCAAGCTTTTAAAACCAAATTTACAAGAAGACGGGTAAAAAAAAGAAATATCTCTTATAATTTAGGAAAATTTAAACTTTTTCTTAAATTGTAAAATAGTTTTTAAAATTTTAAGCAAAAAAGCTTTTTCTTAAACTGTGATGAAAAATAACGCCGAATTGAAAAATATGTGACATGAATATTATATATGGACTAATTAAATATTAGCGATATAATAATTAAATTTAACTCAAATTAATTAAACGTGGCTTAATTTAATAATTTAAGATAATTATAATAAATTATGAATTTATTATAATTATCTAATTTGAGTAGAATTTAGTTTGAATTTAAGAGATAGGTTGAATTATTATGTAGTAAGTATTTAATTGGTTCGCTTGTAATGTCGTGTATGCTTCGTTATTACTATTTTAGTAAATTTTAAAAATTTTTAATTAAAAATAAAGATAAAATACATATATTATGAACATCATATATAAAGTTTTATCGGATATAAAGTTAAGAGGTCAAATTTGTCGCCATATGACTTTTATCATAACTATCAGCTTAGTAGTCATTTTAGTCATCATGAATGATATATATTTGATTAAATTTACTTTAAAAAAGTTAAGTCAACGTATCTCGTACACAAAATTTTTCGTTTTACGAAAGTTAGGGAAAAGTTATCAATAAAACTTCTATAAATGAATATTTTTAGGACCTAAGAAATTATTATCTTGTACGGAGTTATTAATTTATCGATAAATAAATATTTTATTTAATTTATTGATAAATTAATATATATTAATTTATAGAATAATTTTTATTTTGTATATTATATTTTTCAAATTAAACAATTAATTTTTTCCGTAACTAAGAAAAGAAAATAAATAAACAATTAATTAATGATGGTGCATTGTATCTAAGTTTATTAATCTCGTCAAAAATAAGTTTATTAATCTTAGGTTAGCATGATTCAAAATAGAGTGCATGTAGGTATATTAGAATATGAAGTGTTAGAATATGAAGTGTTATGAATTGTTTCAAGTACACAGTATTGTATAGAGTTTATAAATAGATACATGTACTTTAACTTCATATACTAAAATATAAAAATTCATATATTATATCTTCTCTTCCATGGCTACTCATTTGAAAGGTGTAAAAAAGTCTACGTCAATTGATGAGATGAGAAAAGCATTATGTGAGTACAAAAATCAACATCCCTCTTCAAGTCAAAAAGATTTGCAATAGTGGATTCAACAAAAGTTTGATCTCTCTATTATTCCATCAACAATATCAAATACTCTTAAAAGGTCAGCAGAGTATTTGTCAAAAGAGATAACAAATAGCAATGTTAAAAGGCACAAATTAGCAAAATATCCTGAATTTGAAAAGGTATTGTATGAGTGGTTTCTCCAATATCAAGAGAAAGTGAACATGACTGGAGAAATGATTCAAACTAAAGTAAGAGAGATTCTACAGAAGATGTATGGTGCTTTATTTTATTAATTATATATGTAATTTTCATACTTATTTAATGAATTATTATTTTATATTTTCAGTGGGCCCCAAGGAATTTTTAAAAATCTATTATCTTATACGTTTAGCGAGGTTATTATTTTATCCCATTGGCCCAAGTCGGGACCAAAAAAATTATTATTTAATCGAGATTATTAATTTATCGAATATTCATTTATTGAAGTTTTACTGTAACTAAATAGCTAAAACTTGAAAGGTGTTTTCTAAGCTAGATTTTTGACTAGTTAGTGAACTTCCATGAGAGACTATCAGAGGTTAATGGGCTACTAGAGATGGCTTTACTATCTTAGAATTCCACCAACCATTTTTCATTAATCAAGACTTTTGATAGGTGTGAATCAATGTGTTATTTAAGGTGTTAGAGTGTGTTTTTAATGTTTTCTTGGATGAAAACCAATTGTTTAGGGCTTAGATTTATAATCTTGTTAGTGTTTTTATGTGTTTTCTGTGATTGATTGTTGTTTAAGACAAGAGTTTGATCTTAATTGTATATTTTAAAGATTGTTTGATGTGTTTAGTGATAAATGGAGATAGGAAAAAGGTGAAGAAAAGATGAAGAAAAAGTAGGAGAATAATGTTTGGCACAATCATACATAGCCATATACGATCATACATGAAGAAGAAACAGGTAGGAGAACTTATAGTGCAATCATGCATCCTATTCACGATCATGCTAGAGAGTTGCAACACAGGTATGTATGATCATGCTAGAGGGTTGGAGCAGTCAATGTTTCCAAGATGCAAGTTTTTTTTACTTTTGACATTTTAGGATTATTTTTGGAAGATATACGTTTGGAAATACCCTAGACAAAACCTAAAAGACTTAAGAGTATATAAAGAAGATAAAAAACATCACTTAAAGGTTGGATAAACATAATTGAAGGAGATCAAAAGAGCAGAAATTATTAAGACCATAACTGCAGATTTTCCAGCTCAAGGCAAAGAAGAGAAAACTCCTATATTCAATTCTCTACTCTTTTCTTATTTCCTTATTATTAGATATTAATGATGATTAAACTTGGATATTTAGTTACATAAATGGATTGCTAAACTCTTTTTTATGAATTATTCTTGAATTGTTTTTTGAAGTTTACATTATTGATTTAATGAAATATACTGATGATGTTTATTGCATAATATTCAATTTGAATCAAAAGATTGGATTGGATCATCTATATTATGTTACATAATGAGAGCCAGTACCTCAATAGAACTATAAAAATCATATTAACAAGCACTTGAAGACAAATCTTACTTGTTTGTTAGTTATCCATAGGATTGTTTCAAATCCAGTTACATAGTTACAAAGAGTTTTGATAGATTGAGAAATTACAATTCAGTTTCTATCTATTTTAATTGGGATTACTGGATTAGATCTCGAGGGAGGGACATCATAACTATAGGATATATAACATCAAGAATCATTAAATCAAGAAGGTAAAGTGAAAACAAAGAAGGCTAGAAGTTCTAATAGTCGAGCTCCAAAACTACTACGGTTAGAGTGTTAGAAGCTTTCATTTACGTATAATATACAGAGTAACATAAGTTACATCATTGTAGAATTAATTTGATACATTTAGGATATGATTTTATGATTTCATTCACATGCATAATATTAGCATACACATATGAATCATGATTTAGAAATATGAAAACGAAGTGACAAAGATTTTATGTGTACTTAATTGACATGTTCTGGGGTATGAAAGTTGCAAAATGAATTTGACATGATTGTGCATTTCTAATGTCTTGTTTATTGGTTTATTGAAAAAAATTCAACTGGTAAGACAAGTTGACATGTGAAGATTTGGGATGACTAAGCCTATGAAATGAGTGACATATGTCTTAGAGAATTAAGTGACATATGGCAGTCATAAAGGACAAGTGTACCATCTAAAGAGGGGACATGTATCTTACTTTAATACATGACAAGTGTCCTGTAAAAAAAAAGGAACACTCATCCTACACCAGATGGCTTATACATTCTATGGTCATTTTCTTTTGTCATTTTTCTGGCTGTATACTCTCCATCTCCTCCCTCTCATTGCTGAAACCTACACCTAACTCACACCTTTGAATTTCTGCCTTAGTTCTATACAGCACCACCTTAAAACCTATGCAAAATCCATCATAAAGAGAGCTAGAGAGGCAGAACGTTGTTACATATATTTCTATCATTTTGTTCTAGTCATGGACGAACCCATTATACCCCCTCAATGTTCTTGAAATGTTCTTGCATGCAATTGAGACTAAGCAAGCTTGACATTTGAGGTGGCATTCAAGCTAATCAATTAAGCGAAAAACTAACCTATTGTGGTATATGTTAGCAGAATTTTATTATGGATAATTAGGGATGGATTGAATGAGTTATTGGTGTTAACGATGTGCTGAAAAAAAAGAAGAATGAATTGGTTACTTTTCTATCCTGTTTTTGGATGTACAAAAACAGTATCTTATGGGCAGTTTTATAGATGATTTAAGTTAGGATTTGAAGTATAATTGATGAGGAATTCATGCTAAATATAAGTGATATAAAGGTGATTTCAAATCTAGAAAATTTATGGCTGTAGGTGTGATTGTAAAAAGTGGTAAAGAATTTTGTAAGCAGACTTTTATGAGCCCAAGTGTAACCAATATGGAAGTTAAATTAACTTTAAATGAAGTAACTTTAAAGGACATGAAATCTAGAAAAGTTCAGGTGTTAGGTATGTCTCTAAGCTTGTAAAATTCGTGAAGTAATGAAGGAAGTAAAGTTACAAACATTAGTGATGTTGATGAAAAATTTTGGAACTTTAATTTCAACATTGTGTACATGTCGAACCAGCTAAGAAATTCAATCTATATTGGTGTATTTGGACTTAATTAAGGCTAGTAATGATCCTATATTGTTTCTTGATTAATTGGTTAAGAGCAGGATAAGGATATGTAGTTAATTGATGACATAAACTAAAGAATGGACTATTTTGATGTGGTTATATTCAAAGCTAGAAATTATGATGTGTTAAAGGAATAAATGTGTTATTTTAATGCTAATATGATCTTAAGGACATGCATAATGTGTATAAAGGATGGATGAATGAGCATTGAAGAACATGGGGTAGTTATGAATGAGAATTGAGTAGATGTATAAATACATATTGCTAGAAGAAGTTTGGTGAATTAAAATATCTAGCTTGCTGAAAATTTTAGATTTAAAGTAACAATTGTGTGTGGTATAAAAGGCTATTTGATCATGAAAATGTACAAGGAGAAATGTAATGTATGGTTGATGAAATTGGAGTAAATCAAGCGTACTTAAAAGTATAAACCTGATTGTAAAATAATAGTATACAAGCTGTAATGTTTGAATGGGCTTAGGGTATAAGCACACATTATTTTGTATAGTGGAGAGATTGATTAACATTGCATATGGTAGCATGTTTAAGTGATTTGTAATGTTTTATGATACCAAGTTGGTGCTAATTTGATAAATAAACTCATAATGGATAAAATGTGGAATTGAATAGTCAAGATCTATACATAAGAATACATACCCGGAAAGTCAATTGAGTATGCATTGAAACATGATATATGTATATGTACATGATTATATAATTACATGAATAAACAACTTAGAGATTTTTGACCTATGTGTGTATGCATTGCATAAAGATAGACGCGCAAGGTAATCATGAACATCCAAACATTGCCAGAATATCGAGGCAATAACATTTCTGAACTGTATTGTGAGTCAACTTATATGAAAATATGTGCTTCTATATGAGTTGTATGTTTAATATGCAATTTGTGTACAATTGACTAATAAATGCTGAGCTTAGAACCAAGGAGTCAATTATATGGAATGAGCATGTAGGGATGAAAAGTAATGAAAGCATAGCATATAAAATGATGCATCTCACCATATTGAAATGCATGATCAGATAAAGGAGTTATGATTAGAGTGATCAATGTGTAAGAAAGAGCCTTGAGATCAAAATTATGAAAAAAAGCCTCATGCTTCGATAGCATAGACTCGGTATCCATAGGGGGTATGAGCCAATCATGGACTCAATACCCACGAGGGGTACGTGACAACAAATTGAGTTGATAGACACTTGATCATAACAAAACAAAATGAGAATAAAAACACCTATGGATTTACATTTACATTCTTACATACATAATAAGATTGAATTGAAATGATTAATTGAACTGATTTGAAATACTAAAATACATCTGAAGTCAATGGAGAATGTGATGTGATATGTAACATTGGAAATATAAGATATATATCTAAATTGTGATATAACTTGTCTCTGTGATATGACTTGTATGAGTGCATCGATGATGGTTCACTCACAAAGTTCACAAACTCATCGAAATTGCAACGTTGTTTTTCAAGTTCGGGGGAATTCTAGCTACCAAAATGATATAATAGAAGTTTAGTACTTACATTTCAGGGACAAAAATGGTTTAAAGGTCTGATCAGTTGAATCTGTGGAGTCTAGTTAGAGTCTTTTGCGTTAGCATCCCATATCATACTACACATTTTTATACTAAGATTAAACTCTAAACTGATGTGTAATGTTGGATTCTAAATTATAATGATATATGTGACCTTTTATGTGTATGAAAGAAATGAGAAGAAATGATGTATGGACCATTATTCAGTATATGTCCTTGTTAAGATATTTGAACAAGGAAAGCTGAGTTTTGGCTGAACTATATTTTTCACAAGTGAAATGTCAACATAAATGGAAATTTAGAATAAACTCTATTAAATGAATGTTTTGGATGCTTATGATATGCTCGATGTCTAAAAGTAAGTTAATTTTTATTTTCCTAATGTATCATTTCTGTAGAGTATTTTCTCGAATATCCTCTTGTATGTTCAAGAATATGCTCTATTGGAGTGGTATATTACAAAAACGATATTAAAAAAACTAGAACTACCTATAATAGGATGAGGAACAGGTTTTAAAAATTAAAGTGAATTAAATAATATGGTGTAAGATTAACATTATGACTTATAGCAAAAAGTAAGGCAAGCTTTTTAGATAATTGACAATAAGCATATCCAAAATGTTAAATTTTAGCATCTCCTAAATTGCCTTCATAAATTAAAGCATTTATTCTAGAATTAGAAATATAACTTAGGCAAGAGTGACATAGACTAGAAGATACGATGATAACAATGATTACAGATAGAAGTTGGAGATAAATAAGCTCAAACAATTGACCAATCATAAACCCCATCCTATAAACCTTTCACATTTGTGGATTCTGCATAATACAATCATTATATGAGAGTTTTATGTCAATGCCAAGTTTAACTAATTGAATAACAAAAACAAGATTCAAATAGAGTTTAGGATAAGGAAGGTATTAGACAATGACAAGAGTGACATGGAAAATTTGCCTATTTTATTAACATGTAAATAGAATTATTTGCAGTCTAAATAAAAGGCAAAATTATAGGAATAAACATAGTTGAAAAAAGAGAGGAATTAGAACACATATGATTGCAAGCTAAAGAATCATAATACTATAAAGAATTACTTGAGGTGATAGAAAGAATGGAAACATTATAAATACCATATTCATGTTGCAATTGTTGAAGAAGGGCCTAAATATCCTTTAAGGAAAACTTCGTAGAAGTACTCTCGGAACAAACACTAACAGTAGTAACTACTATAGAATTAACAAATCTGGAAGCACTCATAAAAGATTTAATTGAAGTACCTGAATCAGAAGCGTATCTATTTTAAGGCTAGTAATAATAAATAGTTTCATATGACCTAGTTCTTAAAATAATTGCAAATAAGATTGCAAGAGTGAAATGGACCAAAAGAAGGAGATGAAGTAGCCAATCCTACATTATGAGAGGATAATGATAGTTCAACATAAAGAATATTCAACTGAGTTTCTTCTGATAATAATTCTTGAATCACAATACCTAACTTAGGAAGTGGATTTTGATAAAGAAGAGCAAGTGTTAACAGACTCAATGAAAAGTCATAAAAAAATGTCAGAGAAGATGACGATCATAAAGACCTGCATAAAGATCATTAGAAGCAAAGTTAGGACATTTAAGATCACATTCGGTTAACTAATCTTATAGAGCTTAAAGCCCATAAATATAGCTGTGAATAGTTTAGGCAAAATATTATTCCATGCGATGTAAATGTCAATAGAGTTGAAGTTGATGACCATCATCAGAAATAATGTAATAATTTCTAAAAAATGTCTATACCTTTAAGTAATGTCGAAGCACTGAAATTCTCCTTTGATATTAGAAAGATATATGTTAAAAAAAATTCAAAATTTGGTGATTTTCCCTATCTTATTGTTTTATCCAAACAATAAATTTAATTTTATCTTAATAATTTTTTATGGGTTCAAGAACCTCACTAGTTTCATAACGCTAGACGAGATGACCTTTTAAAAAACTACATATTTCTTGGGCCCATAGGTCATAGTGCAAGCTACATAAATAACAACAATAGGTTAAGAAGTAGATTGAGAGGTCTTAGAAGTGGTCATTAGAGAGAATAAAAAAATTTGTAGTGTGAAAATTGAGAAAATCAAATAACAAACTTAAACTAAATTTGGAAATGGACTTTGGGAGTATAATTTTAGCAATCTAGATGTACAAAATGAATTCAGAAGAGTCAAACACCTAGGGAATCAATATGGTTTGCTAGAGAACTAACCTAGAGAATACAAAATTAGTGGATTGAAGATGTGAATTGGTTTGATGGCTAAACAGATGATAGATTGTTGAAATTATGGTTAGACAAATTGTAGAAATTGAGAGAAAATATTAAAGGACTATAATACTGTGTAAACAAATTAAAAACATAATGTTTTTCTTATGTATTCTTTGTCCAATACATACCCACTAGATAATATTAAATTAGGAAATATAATTAGCCTAGTGCATAATCCAAGGATAAAGCTAAGGTTGTCTTTGACTTGACATCTTGCTAATTCACATATTACATCTTATATACATATATTTCAACTTATATATTATCATTATCTTTTTTAAGGATAATATCTTTAATCATCCTTAAATTCATAAGTCCTAATTGGAAATCAAATTGGCTACCTCAATCATTCCATAAGGTTTTATTCTTATTCATATCACTATGAGATATATGTTAGACTATTTAAGAAATCTCCTTTTAATTTCTTACGCCATTAACTCCTCATATTTAGGATTTTAATTTAAGTCTTGAAGGTTTTGTGAGTTTTTGGTTTAAATTTTATTTTTATTAATTTTATTAATTATTAATAATTTATTATATTAAGTGAAAATTTTCTCTATGAAATCATTATTAAGTGATATAGGACCCTTTGTAATACAAGCAATCAAGGAAATCTTCTCCAAGGAGATTCTCCTTAAAGAGATCAACAAAACCTTTGTCTGTTTAATTCCTAAATGCTCCAACCCCACAAAATTTAGGGAATTCAGACCTATTGCTTGCACTAACTTTCTCTATAAGGTCATCTCCAAAATACTTGCTACAAGACTAAAGAAAATCCTAGCTTAACTGATCAATAATAACTAAGGCGCTTTCCTCCAAGGCAGACATATATGAGATAACATTCTTGTTTTCCAAGAGCTCATAAAAGGCTACTCTAGGTCAAACTATTCTCCAACTTGTACAATCAAAGTGGATTTTTAGAAAGCTTATAACAATGTGAGTTGGGACTTTTTATGGACATTATTGATGGCTCACGGATTTCCATATAAATTTATAAAATGGATTAAAAATGCATTTCATTCTCTTCCTTGGCTATCTTGATCAATAGAACTCTTACCACATCATTCAAGAGAGCAAAATGTCTAAGACAAGGAGACCCCTTCTCCCCTTACCTCTTCATTTTGTGTATGGAGACTCTCAACTCAATTATCAAGCGTGAAGTGCTCAAGAATCCAAAATTTAGATACCAAGTAAAATGTAAGAAGATTGGTTTGACTAACCTATGTTTTACAGATGATCTACTTTTATTTTGTATCCATACAAAGTTAGCTCTTAGTAAATTTAAAAATTTCTTAGGTCTACGGTTTAACCCAACAAAGAGCCATTTCCTCCTATCTAAGAATGCTACTGCCTTGGGACCCTTCATCTCTCAATCAACTGGAATGTAATTCTAGCATGCTCCTCTGCTTTATCTTGGACTACCAGTCTCTACTAAAAGACTTACATATATGGAATGCATTCCACTTTTAAATAAAATACAGAAAAGAATTGGTTCACGAGTTAACAAGTCTCTATCCTATGCGGAGAAGGTGCAACTCATCAAATCGATATTGGATTCTCTCCATATTTATTGGACTTCTCACATCTTTCTTGCTCAAGGAATCATTAAGACCATTAAAAGAATCCTAAAAAACTTTTCATAGAATCATCCAAATAAGGATACTAAAGTGAAGTGGGCTGATATCTGCTTCCCTAAAGATGAAGGAGGTTTAAATGTAACCCCTATCAGGATCACAAATCAAGCATTAATCCTGAAGAGATTATAGTGAATTCTTATAGATAAAAATTCACTTTGGGTGAAATGGCTCTGCTGTTATTTTCTCAAAGAAACAAGCCTATAAAGCATTCAAAAATCTACCTCTTACTCTCATTTTCTCATTCAGATTCTAAAGTTGAGGAACAAAATCAGGGAAGACATCTTTTGCACAATTGGGAATGGAAAAATGACATATGTCTGGTTTGATAATTGTTCTAACTTGGGACCCCTCATACAAGATTACAACAGTCTAAGCAGTCCCCAAACCTCTTCACTAAAACTTAAACTTAGCTCTATGATTATAGAGGGTACATGGAACTTTCCTAAACTATTGAGGCATCTCCAATCATCCTATCATCCTCAACCAAATTCTCTGGATACATTCCACTGGCAGAATCAACCTATACATAAACTCACCAATAACACCCCCAAAGATCTGCTAAGAATTATGAAACAGAAGGTGGAATGGCATAGAATTATTTGGATCATGGTTCTACACCCAAGAGTATCCTTTATATCATGCCTAACAATCTAAAATAGACTAAATACAACAGATAGAATGCCTTATTAAATGGACAAAACATGTCCAATGTACTAGATCCATGTGGAAACAAAAGATTATCTCTTCTTCACATGTCCTTACAGCAACTATATATGAGCTTCTATATCTAGTGGATGTATAAAGCTAAATCTTGGGAACACAATCACGAAGATAGTACAAATATCGTTCAATCACTCAAACCCTTGAAACCCAGATATATAGATCCACGCCCTATCCTTAGGGCTTTGTATATATGGATTATTGAAGCAAAGGAAACTTAGACGATTTGGTGGAATCAAATAACCCAAAGAGGTTCTTGCATCTGAAATACTATGAGAACTCAGAGAGCTCATCCTACTGAATAACCTTAGCCAAACATGTAACAGAAACATCCGAACCTCTTTGAATGTTTAAGAGGCTAAGTGCTTTATCACAAAAGCATGGAAGACAATCAAAGGACAAAAACATAAGAAAAGCAAAAGAAAGTGGAAATTGCTTCAAGGAGAATCTAATGTATAAGGTGAAGAAAGGAAATACAGTTCAAGAAGAAATGTGAAGAAACTTGATCAGAGGAAGACGATATTCAACATCATGAGGTTATGTGAGAATCTCAACATTAAACTTGGCCTGAGGAGAAATGAAATTGATTAGATGAAAAAGGAGGAAGGAAAGAAGAACTACACAGAACCTTCTAACCTATGAGTATTGGTTACAAAACAAAGCTTCCATTGACACTGGAGATTACAACCTTATTGGGGAAGATTACAGGCATTGGACTACAGAGGAGGGGGAAGTTTACTTCTTTTATCCAGAACCTTCACTAATCTTGAAACGTTGTCGCCATTTGTAATGTAGTGGCTTAGATGTGTAGTTGTTTTGATAAGTTATCTATGACTAAAAAAAGCATGATGTTGAGCAGTCATTTGTTGTTTTGGAATGGGAGTGTATAAACCTCCGAAAGTTGTATTATTATCTTCTTAAATATTTTTAATATATACTCAATTAATTTTTTTAAAAAAAGTGGTGCATTAAAATTAGTGGAACTAATTTCTATATTTTTAGCTAGCAATATGTTTGATTCCTATGTTTTTAGGTTTATTGGTATTAAAATTTATTTGAGTCAATAACATGTTTTTTTTCCCTATTGGAGTTTATGAGTTAGTGGGGCATGCTTGCCACTCTCTTTGTTTAGTTACTTAAGTTTAACTTTGTTTCCATTAAATGTAAGGCTAAATAATATGCCTTGTTATTTTCCATTTAATATAATGAAAGGTCATAGAGCTTTCTCTATCTTTTTATCTCATTTTAATGTTCCGCCTAACAACTTATTGGTATTAGATCAACTAAGAGAGATAATCATAGGCAACTATTTTTTCTTTAATCGAGGTTGGGTGACAATTGGGCAAAAGGTAAAGTAAGAAAGAGAAAGAGAAAGAGTGAAAGACTAGTTAAGAAAACAAAGATAGTGAAATATAAAGCACTTGAGTGAAACATAATGAGGCAAACATGAGAGAGAACTATCAATTGCAACAAGCGTCGTTGTGAATTCCTCTTCACAAAACCACCAATTCAAATTTTTAAGGGTGAAAATTACCATTTTTGGTCTTAAAATAAAGACCATGTTCAAGTCTCAAGAATGATGGGACTTGGTTAAGAACGAATTTAAAGAACCAGAGGAGAACTATACAGTTGATCCACATGTACAGAAAAATTGAGAGAAGGATTCGAAGGCTTTATTTATCATCTAGAAGGTAGTTAATGCTCAAAATTTCCCTAGAATTGTAATAGCTACAACTTCCACTTAGGAATAGGAAACTCTAAAATAAGACTATTTAGGTGGTAAGAAGGAAATTGTTATGAAATTGCTAACTCTTCGTTGTAATATTGAAACACTGACAATGCAAGAAAAATAATCTATGTAAGAATGTTTATCTAGAGTGTCTAGGGTTGTTATTCATATGAAGTCATATGGTGAACGTATTATGAATGAAATTGTTGCAAGTAAGGTTTTAAGAAAATTAACAAAAAATTTGATCATGTAGTTACTATAATTGAAGAGTTTAATGGCTTATCTAATTATACTTTTGATTAATTGATGAGTTATTTGCTAGCACATAAAGTTAGGCTTAGTAGATCCCATGAAAAAGTAAATGAGAAGGCTTTTTTAGGTTAATAGAGATTGTTCTTATAAAGGAAAGGTAGCAAATTCAAGAGGTTTAGGACAAAGTAGAGGTGGCTAACATGGTCGAGGTTATAGCCATGTTAAAGGATGAAGTTAATTTACTAGTGATCAATAATAGCTTAAAAGCATTATCTAATGTTGCTACTATAAAAAAATATGGGCATAACGAAGCTGACTGTTAGATTAAACAGAAGGAGGAACAAAAGCATGTTGACTTTACTAAAAATTCATAGGAGGAGTGTAGTTTGTTTATGGCTCACTTTATTGTAAATGGTGCATTAAATTATGTATGGATCATGGATAGTAGTTACTTTAACTATAATCACAAAAATTAAAAATTTGGCTAAAAAATGATGAGTCAATCAAATTCGAAGTTAGAGGAATAGTTTTCATTAAAACTTACACATTGTAATAAAAAAGCTCTTCTATAATATGCAATGTGTTCCTTATCTAGCCCATAATTTGAATTGTTGGACAATTAATGAAAGGTGGATATTCAATTCTATTTGATAGTAATTCTTGTAGCATTTATAAAAAAGTTTGGTCAAAAAACTGTTGATGTTCAAATAACCTCAAACAAAATATTTCCATTTGATGTATCAATTGGTGGTGAAAGTATGGTTGTTAAAGGAAGCAAAATAGTTAATTTGTGGTATTTTTGATATGTTCATTTAAATATAAAAGGGTTAGAACTTTTAGATAATAAAGATATAGTGGTTGATTTACCTAAAATGGATACCTTTGACTTTTACGAAGTATATATATAGGAAAACAAAGAAAACAATAATTTCCTATAGGCAAGGGTTGGAGAGCCTATACTTAAGTTAATACATGCTAATTTATATAGTCCTATAGGTATTGAATCCTTACAAGGTCATTGATATTTCTCACTATTCATTAATGATTATAGCCGTATGAGATGGCTGTATTTTTTCAAATCTAAATCAGAAGCATATGAAAATTTCAAGAAATTTAAGTCTTTTGTAGAGAAGTAAAGTGGGTATCATATTAAGACTCTTTAAACCTATAGAGGAGGAGAGTTTATGTTTGAAGAGTTCAACATCTTCTGTGATGAGAATGTCATTTATAAAGAGTATATGACACCTTATACACTGAAACAATGGTCTAGTAGAATGAAAGAATGATGAATTGCACTATTATTGAGATGGCTAGAAGCATGATAATTGTAATAGGTGTTCAAAAGTAATTTTTCGTAGAGGTAATAGCTAAAGTGGTATATCTCCTGAATATTTCATCCATAAAGGTAGTCTACAATCAAACTTCATAAGAAGCATAGAAAGGTAACAAGCTTAAGGTAAGCCACTTATGGATTTTTAAATGCATATTTTATGCTTTGGTACATTTATAACCACATACTAATCTTAACGAAAAACATGAAAATTTTATATTTTTTATTGGGCTAAATGCCTAAATTTAGGCCAAACATTTTTGGGTTTGATCAATTTAGGGTCTAACATTATAACTTGCTCAATTAAGGTCTAAACGTTATCGAGTCTATTCAATGTTAGACTATTTTGAATAGAAATTTGGAAGTGTCATACACGCGTCATTAATATATATAAAAAAGCATCTGGAGAGGCCAAGTGGATTCCATGTGGATTTTCAGAAAAGAAAAAAAAGAAAATCATTTGTTCTTCTTCAATCCTTTCCTTTTCTTTCCTTTACGACATCCCCATGAATCCCTTTACTATTACTATTCCCTTAAGCCTCCTCTTGTTTCTCTCATTTCTCTCTTTGAATATAGATTTCAGGCTTCTGCCAACTACATCTTTAGCCTTTGGTTTCATCACTCATTTGATTTTCATGTAAAACAAAGATTTCCCATTTCTGTTGCTCAACCTTTTTTCTTTAATTTTTAAGTACCTATTCGTTTAGTGTATGGTTTTCAAGTTTTTGATTAATTTAGCATGTTATATCTGTTGGAGATTTCGTGATTAGCAAAATTGACCACTTGGGTTCTCTTTCCTTCTCATTGTTTTATTTGAAAAATCACATGAGTACTTAATAAAACAAACATTTTTTGGGTCAGATTCTAACTAAAAAAATCGACCTATAAACCAAAACGAATGATTCTAACAAAGCTAGCATTGAAGCTAAAAAACCAGATGTTGATGCTTATATTGGTATCATTCTAATAATTAGCTCTTTTTAAACACTGAAGTGGATTGATATTAATAACATTGTTTCTTCTAGATGAAGGCTTCCTAATTAACATCATATGGATTCTTAATTTTTTATGAAAATCTTGTGTGAAATAGTTATGTTTCTTCATATATGACCTGGTTATAGATCCAAAAATGCAATATATTGATGTTATTATAGAAATTCTGCCAACCCAACTCATTCCAGATGATAATGAGGGGAAGATCATGAGAGTTAAGTTGATAATGAAAGAAGGTGTTCAGTTCCTTAGCCTTGTTTATTTGTTTGATGAAGGCTTTACCATCTCATGGATACCATGTGGAAGGAAGCTTACTTGCTCATACCCAGGAATCAAGTTCTACTATGAACCCGATACTAAGAACATAAGGTATTTGCTTTAAAACTTCTGATCATGAATCTTTATTAATCTGCATTACAAGCCATGTGAAAAGTTTTTTGAGTTAACGCATTGAACAAGTATGGACTTCCTCTTTTCTTTGGCACCTAACGAAATTGAAACAAATTATACTTTTGCAATTTTTATTTTCTTTCTTGTGTTTTAATCTCAGGTGTCTATTTTAGAGATGGATTGATAGTTTAATAGATTAGATGAGTCGATCTATGTTGAAAGCCACTTGAGCAACATCTCCACCAAGTTCTATGAAGTGACCCAACAAATGTTAAAGCATGCTAATTTCCCTGGAAGTGACAATGGAATAGGTCTCTTCTAAATGATCAAAGGATTGAAAACAAAGGATCTTTTTGAGCAAATTGTTGTCAGTAAGGCCAAGACCCCAATAAAAACCATAAAAGCTTAAAATATTAAACTGCCTTAATCAAAAGCCTTTCCTTTCTCTTCTTAGGTAATCCCTCATAAGATTGAAATCTATTACATGTTGAAATATTGTGGAGTATTTGTTTAATGTAGAGAATGAAAAATAGAGATGAAATTTCAGTCAAGAATTTTTATAAAAGAATGTATCTTTACCACCAAATTTAGATTCTTCTTATGTTACTACTACAGCTTTTCTTGTAATAACCTCCTTATTAACATCCTTTGAGTCCTTTTTTGACAGTTACAAATTTTTTGCTGGAAAAAGAATGATTTAAGCACAATTCTTTAATTTGGCATCTATGATTATGGATGTAATTGTTGCAAAAATGCCTCATGAGTGTTTTGATTTGCTTGAAGCAAGAAAGAATAATAATCGTCTCAAGTGTTTATACTGATTTTTCTAAGTTAAAACCATCTTCACCACAAGCACATTAGAATAGTAAAATAAAAGAACATGAATTATTATAATTACCATTCCCAATGTATTAACAACATAATTAGTTGAGGCTAGAGGAGTTGTAATCAAAAGTTGGTTAATGCATTTATCACGAACTAATTAACTCCTAAAAAATAATACAGAGAAAGCTAGCAAACAAACGAGATGCTTACAAGATAGTAAACACCCTGCGTGCTAATAGGAATATGCATCCATAGTTTATACTAGGAAATGGTTCCAGATATTTGTTAAGCACTAGAAACACCATATGTACAAACTAGATAAATGGTAGTAAATGGTTTTTTAGAGCAAATGATAAGCTTCTTGGATAGAACCAGGTAAAGTGGGTTATAGATGCCCTTGAACTAACTTTTAGTGGCAAATGGTTTCTATTAGAATATGTCCCCATCTTCCTGCAAACTATTTACTTGATGCCTCGAAACCAGTTGTAAGTTAGGATTAGGAAACTGCTTTAAAAAAGTCAAAATTCCATTATTCAATTGCCTTTCACTTTATGTCATCAATCAAGTTCCTAAGATACATGCAATATTGATATGAAAATTCAATCTAGTAACTAGCGTAAAAAGGGAGTGCGTTTAGTTCTCTTGCGACAGTGTTACTATTCCAAGTCCATGAGCACTATAAATCAAGAAGATTGGATGCTAATGTGGTCAGAACTTTGTGGTTCAAGACAAGAACAAGCATTATAGCACTAGGTAGCTATTCTTAGAGAATACAAATTGCAAGTTATGTTATCTAAATGCATGTTAGACATTTTGCATAGCAAGAATCATCCATTATTATCACTTCCAAAGCAATCTCAAGCTTAATCACATGCTCAAGCTCAAGTAAGGTTGAATTTGGATCTTGTTCTGTCATTTCATTTCACTATAAGAAACATTAAATACCTGAAAGCAGTTGTCATCCCTCGAGCAATAGAATCTCGAAATTGTAAATTATCAAGTGTTGCTTGCATAAAATTTTCTCCAGTGAGACCAGTTACTACAACTACGACAATAGTGAGACATGTATTAGGACCTACAGGGAAAATTCTTGGACTACTATCTCCAGAGTTGGCAATAAATAGAATATCTACAACATATCACTATACCTTCAAAGAATGAGACTATACTGAGGGCTAGTGCTATAGTAATGAATCTGGGTAGAATAAATATAGTCAAGATTGGTTCTAGCCCGACAAGTCACACATCAAACTAGAATGGGCTAATTATGGCATTATTAAGCTTCAATTGTAATAACATAATTAGAATCATTCATTTCAATTTATGGGTCGGTTTTTCTGGTTAGGATTTAACAAGAAAAACTTTTGTTTTGTTGAGTACCCATGTGAATTTTTGACTCAAACAACTAGAAGGAAAGAGAACCTAAGTGGTCAATTTTGATAATCACGAAATCTCTAACTGATACAACATGTTAAATCAGTAAGAAAGCACGAAAACCATACACTAAACGAATAGGTACACAAAAATCAAAGATAAAAGGCTGAACAATTGGAATGGGAAATCTTTGTTTTACATGAAAATCAAGCAAGTGATGAAACTAACCCTACGTTTGGTTGCTGTCCCCATAAGTGGGGACAGAAGACAGGGACAGAAAAATTCTGTCCCCGACCTGTTTGCTTGCTGTTTCCACCAATTTCTGTCCCGACTCCGGAGACAGAGACATAAAATTTTTGTTCCTTCCAAAACCAGAGGACAAGAAAACGGA
>JANZXP010000007.1:28808713-28821241 GCA_027576715.1 Erythroxylum flavicans | reverse complement strand
AGGAAGTGCTTTATTTTATGAATTATATATGTAATTTTCATACTTATTTAATGAATTATTATTTTATATTTTCAGTGAGCCTCAAGAAATTTTTTTTAAAACTATTATTTTATGCACTTGGCGAGGTTATTATTTTATCCCATTGACCCAAGTCGGGATCGGAAAAAATTATTATTTAATCAAGATTATTAATTTATCGAATATTCATTTATCGAAGTTTTACTTTACTTAGCCTTTTTTTAATAATTTTTTACAAAAAAAGATTATTTTCGTAATTTAAACTTATAAATTTATAGTCACAAAAAAGTAACTTTTACCGATTGCTTCAACTCTCTTTTATTAAATTATTTGTTAGTATAAAAGATTAATTTAGTCGAATTGAATTGTGATGGTCATGAGAAACATTAAAATGATATTTTTAATATTTTTAATTTTTAAAATTCAAATAATTACGATAAATTAATTTAGATTAAATCATTTTAAAATTAATAAATGAAGTTAAAATTAACTAAATTCAAATTAAAAAAATATACGTTCAAGATCAAATTTGATAATTTTTTTCCAACCTTTCTCTAACCTCCAAATACCTAACCTGTTGCCCTCGGGAACACGGCCTGTTCTGACATGGTCCGGTAGGTTAAAGAAACTTTATCTTTGTTTAAGATCAGAGTTTAATGATTGCTAAGAACAAACAGGCAGGTAATGTAATGAAAACGACTGATAACACAAACAACCAAAGATATTTTCTCCAAGATGTGACAAAATGTCGTATCTATATATGCTTAATGATGCCTGGCCGAACCAAAATCTTTTTAAAAAGTTCAAATCTGGCCTAAAGTTCGTAAGATTGTTGTTTGAAAACGTTCGAGTTTTAAACCAATCGAATCAGAACTAAGATACCGACTCTAAATATGTAATGCATTACCTTGAAAGTTGAAAGCATCTTTATGGTCACCTTCATCTCCAGTATATCAAGGAAGCAAATCAATGGAGGTGGCTAATCCCGAAGTGTGGAGCAAGTATTCCAATGAGCATGATTTAAGGTTTCAGACAACCATTTTTAAGACAAAAATCTTACGTAGAAGGATTTAAGGTTTAGCTCTCGATCCTAACCTTTTCACGCCAACTTAAGCGAAACTCTGGACAATGTCCGAGTAAGGACTTGACTTGAACCTTTTATCTACAGTTTTCTCTTGCAATTCAATTATGATCTGGAACAAACAGATGAAACTTACATTTAAGACCGGCTGATCCAAATTTATCTGACGTATAATAAACTAAAACCTACAGAGACTTGGATTTTCCTTTTGAATTGCAGCAAAACTGTTTCAGCAGGTTGAAATACAACACTGATCTCCTTCTCCTGTCAGGATTCGATTCGATCGTGTCAATGCATGGTTTTACGGACAGAACGTGTCACTAATTATCAGACAGGACAAGAAACTATATCCTCGTACCTTCTTATCGCTGGCTACTGTACAGCACTTGCCATTGGAGGACCTACTAAATGACCTATCTGATGCTTTAATGTGCCTTCCATGGCTTCGTGCATAATACAAGATCACAATGTCATATCAGAAAGGATTATTCTTAAAGTTCATGATTGGGTTAAATCCGAATTATTGTTGTTGTCAAGTAAGTCTGAACTTACAAAAGCTCGGGGCATTACATACCTTGTCTCTGATCCGACCACTGATTATAGCTGTTTGAAAGTACTTTGCAACTTCACGAACAGCTTCACGCATCTGCATGCAGGGCAATGTACATACACGAAGTTTATAATATGAACATTTAAAAGGAAGATTTGGCTTCTGAGAGTATATAGTGTGTATATATAAATACTGTACCTCGTCAGACATGAAGGCGAGTCCAGGATCATCTAAAACACGACGATCTTCTTCCCCTTAGCTTCTTTAATCATATGATCAAACAAGCCTACAGCGGAAGGTTGTTCAACCTTAAAGTTCAAGTGATTTAAAGAGATGAAATTGAAGAACAGCATCAACGAACAAGCTTCTAATGTAATGCATGTATAAATCTAATTTCAGTGAACAATCATATCTTATAATATGTGCAATCTTTTAATATGACTTGACACATATGTTAGGACATGTTTTGATATAAGATTACGTGGCCTAGACACGTTCGGATTCTCTATAAAAATAAAATTGAAAAACAGCTTACCAGCCATGAGTCAGTTATCTTTCGAAACAGATTACTTCACAGGAAGATGAGATTTCTGAAACCTCATTGCCTGGTTGAGCTTATCCAAGTTTTTCTTCAACATAACTTATTAAGTTAATCTGCACAAGAAACAAGAAAAGACAGTAACGAGAAGATCCCAAAAAGAATTTATGAATTACAGAAGCAATCTCCAACTTACCTGATCTTCTGCAGATTCCTGAAAAGGATCAATCACTTTTTTATGCACCTGAAATCGATTAAAACACTCAGGAATCAATAGCGAACAAGTAAAGAACAAGCACCAGCTCTGATAGTGTCACTTACTTTCCTATCAGGAATATTTGTGTCATGATCATGTCGTTGTCTGGCTTCGTCAGATTTTTGGTATGCTTTTTAAGCAACTACGCATGGATTCCTTGAACAATGACAAAATTGGATTATGGTGTCCAATGAGCATTCATTAATTTAGCACTAATGGCTAAGACATTAATGTACAATCAAATAGAATTATTAGAATTATTCTTAATTTTTAAGTATGAATTGAATATGTAATTAAGGCGCAAAACGTACTATTTAGAGATAAACTATTATGTGTAGACTATAAATTCTTTTTTTTCAGGTTATTATATCAATCCGAAAAGTTATCTAGTGCGCATCCAAAAGATAGCAAATATAAGTTTTTTTGTTTTAAATATATATAAATAAATATATATATATATATTCTCTCATATACAAACAAGATATGATCAAATTCTAAAACCTAAATAATTATGTCACTAATCAACAAAAAGTTTAGAACTTTTGATTGGCTTTACAACTTAATTTTAAGAGTTTAAATATTAGTTAAAACTCTTATATATATATTTATAAATCAAACATATTTGAGTACAACAACAATAATATATTAGTAAGAATTTCACTAAAATGCAGAGAATCTGAAGAGGTGTAGAAATACAAAATTTTACTTGTAATTAATAATCAGGTTGTTTCAGATAAACTCACGTGAAAAGTATTTTTTAAAATGATTAAAAGAAAATAATTAACAAAAATAAATGTATAAATTAAAATTAAAATCAAAATAATACAAAATTGAACTAACAAAGATATTTAAAGTAAAGATTCGTTAAATTACTCGAAACTATTTTCGTCGTTTAGTCGATTTAGACAAATATAAAAAGCAATAAAAAAAGCAACAAAACACAAAAAAAAAAGGAAAAGAAAAAGAGAGAATCATTTTCTCTCACCGACCCCCTACTTAGATTCCATTAACAACCAACTAAAAGAACATCAGTCGTTGGATTCTACAATCATCACCCTACACGTGGCAATTCGACAACCTTTTCTAGATAGTTGAATGGTCGGGATCACAAAACTATGATCCACTTTTGTACACGTGTGGGATTGGGCTCCAGTCATGTACTACTAAATTTCCAACAATTAAAAAAAATCTTTAAGACTTAATTTTTATTTTAACATTTTAATTTTTTAAAAAATTAATCAGTAAAAATTATGAAAATCATATAATTTAAAAAATAATAAGTAAAAATTACGAAAATCATATAATATCTATATATATATATATATATATATATATATAAATTACTAAAATTATTCAACTAATTGTAAGCCTATCGAAAACAACCTCTCTATTATATAAAGGTAAAGTTTCGTACTATCAGATTTTCTTAAATCTCACTTCTGCGAGATTTTAAATTGGGTAATAATGATAACAATGATGATGATATTCAACTCCCTCGTTCGTTTACGTTCGAGCTTCGTACATAAGAACCGGATTAAGATTTGTCACAAAAGACAAGATTCTGAATTTGACCCTTTTAGAAACAAACAAATAGAAAACCAGAATAAGAAGAAATGGTGGATTCGTTGGAATGAAGAAACTATTCTGAGAAGGTTTTGATAAAGGAAGATGAATCAAAAAACGGCAAGTTGTAACTGATGATACAGAACTTGAATGGCTCAGAATTGCCAATCCAATCGAAAATGTGGCAGATAATGTAAATTGTTTATGTTTCTTTTATAATTTCAGAACTTTTTCGAATTGTCCCAGATTATACAACAACAAAAAAGAAGCTATGGATCAAATGTTGATCCAATTATGCAGCAAAGCAGCATCTATCAGCTTTACAGAAAACGAAGAAAAAAGCTTACCTATATATCTTCCGCTGTTTCCACTAGCTAACTCAACTTGTTTTGCATCATCTACAACATTTTTGATCCAGATTCCACAACTACTGCACCATTTCCAACATTTTGATCTACCTTATCTTTTGGAATATCCTGTCCCATTTGTATATCAGCTTTCGTTCTAGTCTCCATCTGTGCTTCATTGGCTTCTGCAACCTGAAGAAGGTCCAATGGTGTAGCTGCTGGATCTAACTCCCGACAGCCCTTTGGAGCATTATCAGCTTCTTCACCGGTTAGCAAGTGATCAGGGACCTGATGAGAGAATCGAAACATCTCTTGTTTCGGTATCCTCCAAGGTGCACTAGGGTCTATATTGTTATGAAAAACTGTCTTGAAACCAGCAACCTTGATAAGAGGAAATACAGATATGCCTTGTTCTTCATCATAGTCATCAACCACCTCTACCATGTCATACTTGTGCACCACTTCCACAGGTGTAGTCTCATTCCAGTCAGGAGACCAATTTCTGTAGAGAGCCCAAATGTCTCCCTTTCTTGGAAGAATGCGGATGACCCCTCGTCGGCATTTTGTCCATTTAACCTTGTGTGAGAAAGAATTCAATGTTTTGCTGATCTCATGCTTGCCAGTCCTGAAATCCCCACAAGTTTTATGGAAGCCAGAGTCTACCCAATTTAAAGCACCAAATTCAGCAGTATTTCTAGAGTTCAGCCAACTTATCTTCATCTTAAATGGGGTCAAAGAGATAACCTCATGAATTCGAGCATAGTAACGAGGCATGCCGTCAGTGTCGTCATAGACAGCCCAGACATCATCTCCTCCAAAAGAATTTTCAGTGCGGTCCAGATCAAAATTGTGGAAGTCAGGATCTGGAACATTGATTGACAAAAGTGCGGTAGACTTTTTATTAGAATCACTGGGGAGAGATTTCCTTCTCTTGTTTCTCTTGTACATAACATCAGAGCCATCATACTTCTTGGGACCATCAATACTACATGTTTGCTCCTCATTTTCTCTTTGTTTCACTTGATTTGAGCTCCATTCTTCAAGTTTCTTACGAATACTTGACAATGCCTTTGCTGTTAACATTTTCCTAACCTCAACAGCAGTTAAATCTCTCCCCGAGCTGAGCATATTGTTGATACCAGAAAAACTGTAAAACCTCCGTGTTCCACAAGATCCCTTTCTTGGCTCAGAAAGATTTCCCAAGCCTGCTCCTTCATGGTCATTTTTACAAGCCTCATTAGATCTTCTCTTCTTGTATAGTTGGTCAATGTTAACAGAATTGCCAGTCTTCTTAGAAGCACAATTTCCATTCCATGAAGACATTTCTTCTACTTTTTCGTGTTCTCTCTTCACCCGATGATGAGAGTGCCCACACAGACCTGAGGCTTGAGAACTAGTGGATACCGATGGGAAGGTACTTCCAGCAGTTCCTGTTTTAGAATAATGATTCCCCTGCAGATCTGGGTCACTTGTCAAATTACGAACTGTAAACATGTCACATGCTGAACCTTGAGCAATCCCACCATTACCGGCAGTATGATATAAGGAATTCTCATTCTTTTGGCAAAAAGAATCATTAGATGAGTTCATAACATTTGGAGGAGGGGTTTTCTCCTCAGCAAAGAAAGCCTCATTACAATTGGGGCAAAGCAGGTTGTGATTGAGATAAATCCTCAGATACTCGTATTGCGTCTTACAGTGATTGCAGATGGTCCAGAAAGTATCAGTTTTTCTGTTGGGAGGAAAAACTGTTGCAGGTGCTCTTGGAGTAGTCTTCTTGTGAGTTCTTGCATTCAAGTTTACAGAGTTGTTACCACTGTGAAAGCCATTTGCACTGGGTGCTGCTGACTGAACCTTGCTCTGGGTGGAAGCTCCCTGCTGAGATACCAGCATGCTTAACTTTTGGTTGTATTCTAACCTTCTTGCCTTGTCAGATAACAAACTCCAGGCTTCTGAAATGAGATTAAATGCACTGTCTGCACCATGAGAATTCTTTCTGTCAGGGTGAAGAATAAGAGCTAACTTTCGGTATTGTTTCTTGATTGTCCCCAAATCAGCCCAAGGGTTTACCCCAAGCACTTTATACCAATCCACTTCACCATTACTTATTCTAGTCTCTGCAGAGATAAGCACATCAAATGTCGTTAACATTTTCGTTAGACCATCCAGCTCAGGATACAAGTTTTGAGCCTTCAAAGCAAATTTCTTTGCCCCAATATAATCCTTTTCTGTGAATTTTCTCTCAGCAATCTCCTTCGCCCTGACTGCTTCATCCTTATTGTACCCCATAATCCCCCGATAGTTAGGGAAATATATCTAGATGAATTTCTAAAAAAATGAAGTCATAAATAGTCAGATTCCACAACCTCACATTCATTCATAGTCCAAGGCAAAGAGATTGCTGCTCCATGGTTGTGTGAAAGCTGCTCCAAGAAAAACAAATATTAATGTTAATGAAAGTGGATATGCGTAAAATAATCATCACATAAGTCTTGATTCAGTTAAAATAATCTTGCAACTAGGAAAGTATATATAAATGGCAAAGCAAACCAACAGTGCATATACCCTTAATCTGATCCACTTCTATCGAATAATTATCACATAAAGGTCCCCCCAATTTCCATGTTACTCTGATTATTTGGTAATTTATATTGAAAAATAGTAAGAACCAATCTTCCTTTTCAGATAAAAAATTCACCAACACTAAAGCAATGCCGCTGTAAAGATAACAGCAGAAAGATACCTGGATGGAACACAAAAGATGGAAAAAAAAAACTCAACAACTTGTCATTCATTTTCATGAAATACTATTTCTCATAAGATTAGAGAAATAAGAATTATGCCAGCATGATCATACTCGTTAAAATTGAGTGCAAGAAAAAGAATACATAACAAGTTTGATTCATTGCATACTGTAAGGAGATTAAAGCAGGATAAAGTGGTTGTCCAAACAGCCTTCATCTGCTGCATATATGCTCTATGGAGCGAAAGGAATGTAAGACAACATAGAAAAGCTCTCATGGAACTACATGTTTGGGTGGATAGAAATATATGCTGGATCAAAGAAATCCTGATGGCACATAAAGCTTATAAGGGAGCAAGCAGGAATGTAAGGAACAATTGGAGACTGTTGTAATTATTTTTCTGTACATACTTACCGAGTTACATTAGCTCTTTGTAAGCTCACTATATGTAATTATTTTTCTGTTCGTACTTAAGGAGTTACATTAGCTCTTTGTAAGCTCACTATCTTTGTATTGCTGTAACAGCTTGGCTTTAGTCGATAATATTCTTTCATTTTTGAAAAAAAAAAGGTTTAATTCATTGCACTAACTTCTTGGGATCCACAAGGGCAAATCATCAGAAAAGACTTCTGTCGTTTCTTTCCCATTACTTTTCAATAAAGAGGGTGCTTTGTTACTCTTTGCTGATTGAAATACTTTAGCAAGTCTATGGCCTGAACAGATTGACCTCAGTGGGTGAGATCGCACGACAGGTTAATAGTGCCTTGAGCCACAAGGACAATAGTGTCAAGCTATGACCTTAATCTATACACCTATCACATACCATAGAATTATCAATGATTTTTGGATTATAGTTTAACAACACATGTACAAAAGAAGATCAGCCACCAATCGAAAGCTTCAGTGAAAGAAAGATAACTAAATGCCAATATTCTATATCATAAACTACCATATATCATCAGTATCAAATTGAATTGTGTGTTTTCTGAGTGTGTGGACAGAGAGGGGAGAGACTAGTAAAGATTTTGTAGTAAAATGATTATGATCACGAAAATGGAGGAGGAACTCCACCATCTTGAGATGAATTCTGATCATCAGGTGTCAAATCTGTAAATGTCATAAACACAAAAGGTTATTGTGTACTAAGCAATATTGCATTCACCTATACAAAGAGTAACTATAAGCTTGACACAATCACTCAAAGTATTAATTAGTTTGGTTCACGTGGATCAGCTAATCTATCAGTTTTCGACATATTTTCTGGGTTGAAAGGAAAGGTGGATTTTGTCTTAGATCCATTCCAAGCATAAGAAGTTGGAGAAAACAGCTCCACAGGCTCAACACATAAATTTTGATATCTAAGTTTCTAAATTCGGTAGTTTCGTTTCTAAATGTACAACAAAGAATCATTATTGCCACTTTATAGCATGTAAAAACGTGAATCTTACACTTGCCATCTACCAATCCTGATCGTACCGCAGTTACTGATTGGGTGTTTAGAAAAAATTTCCAAAATAGCTTTTCTACTTTCCACTCATAACTAAACAAGTAAATTTTCTGCTTGATTACAATTATTTGATCAAGCAGAATACAACTCTGAACAGTTCCAGAAATGTTTCTGCCTATAGTTGCGATATTAGAAACACATATCTAGAGTCCATTGCTTCCATGACATTAAACAAATTTGGTAAGTTGAAAGTTTTCAAAATGTGCTTCACTGCATGCGCATGTGTGCATAGATGTGTGTTCACTCCCTACATGCCCCATATGCAGATGTTCCTTACAGCAAAGAAGTTACTTAATCTTTAGCCTTGTTGAACAAGCATATTAATATCCTCCAAAGAAATGGCAATTGAAGACTCCACGTTCCCGTTTCCCAGCTTAACGTTATTATACACATACAAATTTTCTTCTGCACTTTTAAAATAAAATGTTAACGGCTAGAGACAGGTGTCACATTTCAAACTACATTAAGCTTTGTATATCCCGTAAATGCACGTGTAAATGGTAAAATGTTATGCCTACATTCCGTAAATATGGACATCACCATCTTGCTAACTAGATTGATTACAAAGGTGATGCTGCAATCATCGTGAGTTTCCAAAATTTCCTGCTCATTTTCCAATTGATGCATCCACTAAATATTTCCGTTTTTGTCCTACACTGGTTGACTTTTATGCAGAGACTATTATTTCATCTATCTTATAGGAAAACATATTCGAATGCCTTCTAGTCAGTTGGTGATATAATATGCAAGTGTTAATGTTAAAAGGATTTCAACAGGAAATGACATCAAAAGAGAATGCACAAGATAAGCAATCACCTAACCATTCTCTCCCTTCTACATCCGACAATCCAAGCATCAAGGAAGATCAAAGATGGTGAAGAAGTAGTCTAAACATAATGTTACTATTGTTATCTTTCAGTGCCCTTACAAAGCACCCGATATATAGTGCCAAAATCAACACTTAACTAATCTGAAACCTTATCGTTAATATGATAAACCTGTGCTAGATGCGGTTTCAATAATCTCAAAGATGAAAGTATTGAGGTATTTTAGCAAATCTCTTATCACAAAATTCCACATGAACATTAAATTGAAGAGGAAAAAAACACTCACAATCACCTAATATATCAGTCAAAACACTATAAAGAGGATAAAACCATCCTAAACCAATTTCCAATTCATTAGAGCTGATCTGAACTTCTCCAACTTCCATTCCTATTCGAGATGTATTCATAAAACCCCACGGAATTACACAAAATTATCTCAAAATGATAACCCTTTAGCTAAGAATAGTGGAATACATTTTAACGGAGTTTAATGAAACCCCAGAGTTTCAGATAAAACAAACCAAATTGATTCAACGCTCAACAAAAAACAAGGCCACAGTGCAACACCCACGAATAAGGCAGAAATCAAGCCCCTTTTCGTAATCAGCATTTAGTATGAAAATCATCAAAGGATCATATCTAACATACATTGAAGTTGCCAAGATAGAATCTTCGGTAAAACCTAGTTGTTACCGACCAAAATTCAGACAAAACAAAGCAAAATCTAGCAAACAAAAGCACTTGATGGATCTACAGTGGAAAGGATATGCTTGAAGTAAACCCAAAGATTTAAACTTTATATCAATTTACTTCACAAAGAAATCTAATATGCTACAATCTTGAAAAGATAGCACGGAAATGAACAGTTAGAGGAAACAAAAGAGAAGAGAAATGTAATTTCCATGGAAAGTATGAAAGTAACAGAAATGAAAAAGAAAATTACAATTACCCAGTAAAAAGAAAGTCTTCTCAGATGAAGAAAATTGAATCTGAGAGACCAGTGTGAATCAGCATGCAACAGTTACTAATTTGTCCAAACCCCCATGAGACCCTGAGTAGAATTCTCAAATACCCCCAATTTAACCAAAAATGATAATGTAATAACTAAAAAAATATGGAGAAAAAAAGGCAAGATTAGAGATTTGAGGGTTTGGTTAAGAACTGTTCTTTTCCATTAATCCCAAATTCAGCTTTTCGCAGATGATACAATACACAAGGTCAGACCTTTCCCAAAACTCTTGTATTGTATGACTCAACTAGGGTTAATACTTAACTCTAGTAATTGGGTTAGAAGGTGATTTACTTTATAATTATGACCAATGCCTTTTTTTCATATAAAAGTATAGATAACTTAATTTTGTAATATAAGTGAAAATTAAAAAATAATAATTTTTATTATTAATCTTGTGACGTAAAGCATCACATAAATTACATTCATTCACATTCATGATTATGTAAAATTTTTAATTAATAAATTATATATTTTCAATTAAAATATACAAATCAATTTTAATTAATCGCATATTCATTAAAATTAAAAACGTATGCATCAAATTGAAATTTTATATATTTAATTAATTTTACTTTAATTTAACATTGTAAAATTAAGTAAAATCTTAATTTTAGAATATATTTTAACTCTATTTCAAATAAAAGATTGCATTTTTCCCACTTAACAATGAAAAAAATAAGATTCTAAATTTAAAATTAGAATCTTCTTGTGGAATTTATAATTATAACATTTGTTTTTTTACATTTATTAATTTATAATAATAATAATCATTTGGTGATATTAGTTCATACGAACTCGTACACATACATAGCTTTTGATAGCTAGGCACTTACTTCTTGTATATAATAACATGAGAGCAAAGTCGGGTAGTTAAGCATGTGCATTAATGATTCAGAACATGTTCTTGTTCTATTGCTAATTTCTTTATCCACCCTTTTGTCTCCTGTGCCAGATAGATCTCTTAGGGCTGTGCTCTCCAACCAAAAGAAAAGCATGAAAAATGGTATACCAAATAGAGATGTTATTTCTATACCATCTGATCTTATTTGATTTGAAATTAACGAATGAAGTTTGAATTAATTAATTTTTGATTAAAACTTAAATTTAAACGGGTGAATTCACAAAATTCAATTAAGCTCGAACTTGTAACCTCGTACGTAATTAGAGTTTGAGTTGAATTGAACCAAAAACTCGAAGTATTGATGGGCATAAGCATTAGAAGCTCACAATGGCAATAGGAAACATTAAAGAGCCATTCACATTGGCCTGGCAACCCGAAGCTCGAAGTCTAGCGTATGCCATGCACAGCCCCAGTACATGTTCATAATGGTAATAAGAAAACATTGAAGGGTCGTTTTTCTCCTCCCATGTTACAAGCTCGTTGCTATTCGACTGGTATGTTCAAGGAGCTATTCGACATATATATGTACATATTAACTCAAATCTAAGTAGAAATGTTATCAATAATTGTAATGCAACTAAGTAATCACTTAGGATATCTATGAAAGTTTCCAAAGTTAGAGTGAGGATATCAGAGTTTATGATGTAAAACTGATAATAAGCTGAGTTGGGTTTGAAAATCTTGATTTCGACATTGAATTAGTTTAGTTTGAACCTCAGGGCGTAGGTGAGTTGGTAAAGAGCTCTTCTGACTTAAGTGAGGTCTCGGGTTCAAATCTTCCTCATATATGCAGCCGTTTAAAATTTGAGGCTAGAGCTTTGCCTCCCGCAAGGGACCTACTCGGCTCGAGCGGGGATTAATCTGGGTGTGAATGACTTAAAGATGCCTTCCTACAGTTAGGACCCGCCTAAGACATTTCGTGGGTAAAAAAAAAAGTTTAGTTTAAATTCCTCGGACTAAAATCCAACATCCTGCCTCAGTCAAACCAAGATCCTATGTTCAACTCATCAATCAGATTGATATTAGGGTTATAGTCATTTTGTATAATTCTGATTCGAAGAATTTAAGAGTTTGTGTTGAATGTTTGGTCTTTCATTCATCTTAAAATTTGAGATTACAAAAAACGCATGAATATATAGCCTGTACATGCTAAGAATGGAGGAGACTAAATAGGAATGGATCAT
>JANZXP010000007.1:28789777-28808414 GCA_027576715.1 Erythroxylum flavicans | reverse complement strand
CACCAATTAATAACCCAGGATTCCAGACTTTTATTAAATGAAAAAGAAATCCACCAGGGCAAAAATACTATAGATGTTATTTTCCCATTGAGGCCGAACCTAAACCTGTGCTCGAGAGATAGCTGTCCATACGCTGATAAGGGATGTATAGATTCTCGAGAAGAGAGGAGCCGTGGTGGTCCCCCCCGGACCGCCCGGATCCCACGAGTGAATAGAAAGTTAGATCTACATTGGATCTCACCTGAATCGCCCTATCTATATATTATTACAAATGGATTATGATTATTATAAATATATATAAATTTAAATATATATAATTATATAAATAATAAATATAAAATAAATAATAAATATAAACCCAATGGGATAGGTTTTTTTTTATTGGATGAATCAACTTCGTGATCTTGTTGAATTGTAAGAGAAAAAAGAGCGTTGTTATCCATTTTATCAATTATTTGATACTTATTAGTTCCAATTTGATTTTTTTTTGTTCCGGTATTAACCCGGAACTCAAGATTGGCCATTTTTTTTAACTTTTTAAGTCAAAAAAATAGGTGCTACTGCTACATGACAAGTAGAACTTATAAGTAAATATATATAAAAGTAGGTACGACTGTTATGTAATAATAAGACATACTTTTGGTTAATTTAAAATTTTAATTACTTAAAATGACTATTATTTGACTGAGAGTTAATTTTATTAAATTATTTATTTAACTGAAAGATATTAAAATTAAATTCAAACATTTTAAAATACATTAATGTTAAAGTTGTATTTTATTATAAATATTAAGATTTGAAATTCACTGTCAATTTTTTCGTGCACTGAGAAAAGTACATGACATTCATTACAGGTTATGTTGGAATTTATGTGAGTAAGAGTTACATTTCTTGTAATAATTATAATATTTTTATTATGTTCTATTAAATTTTATTTATATATTTATGTGAGATCTATAGAATTGAAACATAATAACTAGAACAGATAATTTGGTAGGGATATTATATCCCCGACCAGCATATAAGAATTAGTCGATTGAGATTATACAAGAACAGAGGGCACACTAAAATTGACAACACAAGATCTCCATTTGCCAAGTTGGCGCTTGGTTGATTCTTTGTTTTCATGTTCATACATATCCAATCATATTCATAGCAAGCCTTTTTTGACGGGACCATCGTACATACTCGTGATGGAAGAAAAGTTACGAATACTAGTTTGAAAATTGGAATTAAATAATTTATCTAAAATATTTAATTTAGTAAGTGCTAAAGTTACTCATTTATAATTATAAGGTTATAGAAATAATTTTTTTGTAAAAATATAAAAAGAAGATTGCTTACATTACGATCTTCTCCAAATTCCTGCAAGCGAAGAGCTTTGTGTACGGAATACGTCAACTTTAATTTTTTTCAAACTTTGCATTTTAGCGGGATTTCTATTAAATGTTATTGTTAATGTTGTTGTTGTTATATATTTATAGATTAATTTAAATTATTTAAATTATAATTAAATTAAATAATATTTTTAACAGATCAAAATAGATTGAACCAAAGGTAGTTTGACCTCTTCCGACCCATTTTCATGCCTTAATCTTTGCTCATGACTACATTTTAGAGTATCTGTAAACAGTTAATTAGGTGTTGGCCGAGGCCTGTTTCACCGTGGAACTTGTCAATCCTTCATAGTAGTATAGTACAAATTTACAGCTAGCGTTCCAAGTTTTTTTAATTGGAATTGTTTATTTATTTTATTTTAATACAAATCATCATTTTAAAAAATAAAAATAGATATGAAAAGGAGGTATTAATTTTATATTTGTTAAATATAGCATAATTTTTTAATGTATACACCCACTTAAAAATTTTTATTAGACAAAAATTAAAAAAATAACAAAAATTATAATTTAAGAAATTAAAGTTCTCAATTATACTAAATTTATTAAATTAAACTTATGAAATTTATTTATTTTTTCATCTTGATATTATTCCAAAATTGGTTTTCTTGACCCAACTAGTAGTCAATCCTTTTGAGATCAAAAGAAATCATCTCCGTTTAATAAAGTCAAATCTACAGAAGTGAACTAATCAGTATGTATGCTTAGCAAAGTCAGTGATGAATCAACAGATCAATTAGTATATAACGACTTTTTGTATGCGAAAATGTATAGGTTATATAAAAATTTGAGGAATTTTGAAGTTCTAAATTTATCTCTTCTAAAGCTCTTAAAACGGGGTCTTAAAGACTTAGGATTAGTCCAATAAAACTGAGATACGTAATATATATATATATATATATATATATATATATATATATATAATTTCATTGTCCACTTCTCTAGAATATATATATACATTTCCCAAGATTTGAGAATGGAAGTTAGATCCACTGGGTCAGAGGGTTGAATGTTTGCTTAATCTGGTAAGCTGACCAAGCACTAATTATGCTTAATAGTTAATCTAATCAATACCAACTTCTTCTTTTGTAGGGAAAAAAAATTGGTTCTCATTTCATTTTATCTTCTTAGAATTTCTGAAGTGGAGATTTTCTTGGGGTTGACCACTTGACTCAGACAATTTCCTCGAAATTTCCAAACTATTTGTACTGTCTCTCTCAGACAAGAACTCACTCACGAGAAACAGATGACGAAGAGTTGAGGGAAAGGAAGTGTCTTTCTTCCTTCTACTTGCAAAGCAGCAACCGACTTGGTGGATTGACTAAGTTCACAAGTTACTGGTTTTCTCTTTTATCTGTGAGAGGTAAGTTCTCTGTTCACACTTTTAGTCTTTTATGGCGATTTCTATGGATTCAGTTCATTGAACATCCCTGCTTCTGCTCAATCTTTGGCCTTGTCTTGTTCTTTTTCTTGATATTGTGTTTTTAAGTTGGTGTTGGGGTTGAAATACCATAGTCAGAAGGAAAATCGGTTATTGTAGCGTTTTCTTTTTTCTTAAACTCTCAGGAAATCTAGGATGTTTTAAAGTTTCCAATTTTGTTCAGTTTCCTCGGTAAAGTTTCCATTTTTGTGATGTGGGATTTCTAAGAACTGAAAATTGGAGATTCCAATATTGAACTCTTTGTTCTTTACCGTAGTTTCTGGATTGTGTCATCCTTGTCAGTGAAATTAGGTTTGTCAACTTTAACCATTGATAGATTGTAGCTTGTATGTTTTTTATTGCTTCAATTCATTACTTCATTAATGACAGGCTGCATTTTGTGTTTCGATTTCAAACCAGGGTTTTCTAACGTTTACAGGGATTGGGGGGTGATGCTTTGAAGTTCTTGAAGAACTTGCTTGGGTCTTGTTGATAATCAAATATCGATCAGACGGACTTGTTAACAAGACTCATTCATGAATTTTCCTCGTGAGAAGTCTGTGAGGTTGGTTTGCTCATTGCTGCAAGACTTGCCATTTTTTCATACTCCTTTTAGGTTCTGTTCTGGAGTCTATAGAAGTTAACTAACAACTTGTTTTCCAAATTTGAGTCGCGCTTGTTCATATAGAGGCATAAATTTCCACTCTCTCTTGCACTGGCACTACGTACTACTCATAATGGAATTGGTAATTTCATATTCGATTCCATGTCTTTTACTTGTTACCATATCCAGTTGTTCTCATCTCTGGCCAACATCACCTTTGTTACTAATTTTGAATCTTCTAGTCAGTGTCTTGGGGGTTCTTGAGATGTGAGATAATTTCATTTTTCACTTCCCGTATGGTTACTGTCTGTGCACTGGATGTTCCAACTTAAGTGAAGATGTGATATACTGACTTGTTATATTGATGCTCTTCAGGTTTCAGGACTGGAACTCTGACAAAGATCTAGATGGACAGTATGCTATGAATCATATGGTGCATTCGGGAAAATTTAGGAAGACTGTAGGCTCAGTTTCTGAGAAGTTTCATAAAGGATTGGAGTCTGGCTCTGAAAGGATTAAAAGGATCAGAAAATCATTCAAATCATATTCGTTTGGCAAATCTGCTGATAAAACCTCGAGTTCCAAAATAAAAATTCTTGACCCGCAGGGGCCTTTCCTTCAGAAGTGGAATAAGATATTTGTACTATCATGTCTAATTGCTGTTTCACTAGATCCCTTGTTCTTTTATGTTCCTGTGATTGATGATGAAAGGAAATGCCTCGACTTGGACAAAAAGATGGAGGTTACTGCAAATGTCTTGCGTTCGTTTACGGATATCTTCTACATCATTCACATTATTTTTCAATTTCACACTGGTTTTATTGCTCCTTCATCTCGAGTTTTTGGAAGAGGTGTTCTTGTTGAAGATGCATGGGCAATAGCCAAGAGGTATTTGTCATCGTATTTCTTGATCGACATTCTTGCGGTTCTTCCGCTCCCACAGGTGAAGTGATACTCCCCTGCTTCATCCACATACTTCTTTTTGCATAAAATTGAAATGGCATGTGTATTGTTTGTGATTGGTATCTGGTAAATACATTTATCTTGGTTAAGAAATGAGAGGAAGATTCTGCTAATGGCATGTGAGCTTATTTGTGCACCAGGAACAAGGGTTCTTTGTCACAAGCATTGTTTTAGATTGCGGTTGCTGTTGTGGTGTTCTAACATAATGTTTTAACTCACAGATGGTGATTTTGATAATCATTCCAAGGATGACAGGCTCGACATCGTTGAACACAAAGAACTTGTTGAAATTCGTAGTTCTCTTCCAGTACGTGCCGAGGGTGATTCGTATTTACCCATTGTATAAGGAAGTTACGAGAACCTCCGGAATACTTACAGAAACTGCATGGGCTGGTGCTGCTTTCAACCTTTTTCTTTACATGGTTGCCAGTCATGTAAGTTTTACTGCTATAAATCGTTTTTTTTTTAATAAAATAACAAATAGGAGTTCATCCTCCCTGCAAACCGAACATTTTTTTTTGTGTTGTATGATTTATAGTTCCTGTATGAACTGAGATTACTATATATTATGCAAGGTTTTTGTATTAATCGGTATGGAAGAAGTTTCAAGTGCACGTAGGCTTTGGACCTTTAAGCTGATTTCTTTGAATTAGGACTCTAAATTTGCAGGACAGATTGGCATTATTCATGTTTAATTGACCAATTATGATTTCAGGTATTTGGTGCCTATTGGTACTTGTTTGCCATTGAAAGAGAGACATCATGCTGGAAATATGCCTGTGGGAAGACTAAATGCAACCAGGATACACTCTATTGCGGTGGTGAAACTGGGAATAAAACTTTCCTGGATGATTATTGTCCGATACAGTCTGATAAACAAGTGTTCAAGTTCGGAATATTCCTCGATGCTCTTGAGTCTGGTGTTGTGGCTTCTTCAAAATTTCCACAGAAGTTCTTTTACTGCTTTTGGTGGGGTTTGCGAAACCTGAGGTGTGTATTACATATGTGCAACAATGTATAGCATTTTACAGATTCCCAACTTCAGAACATAATGTCATGTCACATCTGTTTTGCAGTTCTCTCGGTCAAAACCTTGCTACGAGTACCTATGTGTGGGAAATCTGCTTTGCAGTTTTCATTTCTATATCTGGATTGGTTCTGTTTTCGTTTCTCATTGGAAATATGCAGGTAGGTACCCGCAACCTTTATTTGTATCCTGCACATAAAGGTGACATACCTGCTTTCTAGTCTTTCAGTCATAGATCAATTTTGGTGAGCTAATGTTGTCTTGAAACAGACGTACCTTCAATCCACCACTACAAGACTGGAGGAAATGAGAGTGAAAAGGCGAGATGCCGAACAGTGGATGTCTCACCGTTTGCTTCCTGAGAATTTGAGGGAGCGAATCAGGCGATACGAACAATACAGGTGGCAAGAGACCCGAGGAGTTGATGAAGAAAACCTGGTTCATAATCTGCCCAAGGATCTTAGAAGGGACATAAGACGTCATCTCTGCTTAGCACTGCTCATGAGAGTGAGTTACTGCCCTCTTCTGCAGTTTTACATCCCGACCAAACAATTACTTCAAATTCATTTCATAAGAAAATATCTTTTGAATGCATTTTTAAGGTGCCAATGTTTGAGAAAATGGATGAACAACTGTTAGATGCCATGTGTGATCGTCTCAAGCCAGCACTCTACACAGAGGAAAGCTACGTTGTCCGCGAGGGTGATCCAGTTGATGAAATGCTATTCATCATGCGAGGAAAGCTACTGACCACGACAACCAATGGCGGAAGAACTGGATTCTTCAATTCGGAGTACCTCAAAGCTAGTGACTTCTGTGGTGAAGAACTTCTTACATGGGCTCTAGACCCTCATTCCTCATCAAACCTTCCCATTTCAACTCGAACCGTGCAGACCCTTTCGGAAGTTGAAGCTTTCGCATTAATGGCTGATGACTTAAAGTTCGTTGCTTCCCAATTTCGGCGGCTTCACAGCAAACAGCTCCGCCACACCTTCAGATTCTACTCGCAGCAATGGAGAACATGGGCAGCCTGCTTTATCCAAGCTGCATGGAGGAGATACAGTAAAAAGAAGTTAGAAGAGTATCTGAGGCAAGAGGAGGATAGGCTACAAGATGCACTAGCCAAGGTAAGTGCAAGTGGAAGTACACCGAGTTTAGGTGCCACCATTTACGCATCTCGGTTTGCTGCCAATGCTCTGCGTACTCTGCGACGGAGCGGGACGCGTAAGGTAAGAATGGCCGAGAGAGTGCCAGCTATGCTTCCTCAGAAGCCGGCAGAGCCCGATTTTACAGCTGTTGAACGGTAGGCAATACCATATTTGTACTCAATTTTTTTCATCACTTGTAATATGTCCACTACGTGGAAAGTGGTGAAGTTTCATCATCTGACGTGAAAAATGGAGGAATTGAAACCGAACCTGGAAGTCTGCAATTAGTATATAGGCCCGTTTGGTGAGGTGCTTCTGCATCAGAGGTGTGTACGATGTAGTGTATGTTCTGTGTAAATCCAAAATGTTATTATCGTTTTCCTCGTACTTTTCCAGGTTCATTGGAAGTGTGTTGTTGCTAATAAAACAAAAAAATTTGATAAATTTGAACTTGATCGAATTTTGGACATACTAATCCCGACCCAAGATGACTTTTTTCCATTAGTAATATAATTGGTCTTTTATATTGGATTTTCTTAAACCAACTTCAACTCAGAATAGTTCATTGGCAGCAACACAAAGTAACAACAATGCGTATCAAAGTAAACCCCTCCAGTATTATAAAACACAGAACTCGAATCACCCTCCTCTGCTAATCCCCTAGCACTTGTGTAATCCCAACCGGACCAGACCAGGTACTTTGGTTTCTGACTAGGAAAACATGGATGTCTGTTGATTCAGCAAAGAGTCTTCACCTCCCTCATCAAGAATGCTGGCAATGCAAAGGCAGCAGAGTGAATCTGTTCAGGGAAACACGAGAACAGCATTAATGTATCGATACAGCAATAGAGGTAGACCGCAATCGTTCAACTTAAGAACCTTATCGAGATAAGTTCTTGTACGTAGAAAACAAAAGCGGAAAGAAGGAAAACGAATGAGCGAGAATAAGAGATTACCTCTGAGTTGTAGTACCTAAGTTCTCTTTTATGCATAATAGCTCCTTCTACCTTCTCGATTGGATTCACAGGATTCAAAAAGTCGACGTGTGGTCCGGCTTTTGAGCATAGTAGAAATCCTATCACACCACTGCCCATGTGGAGAAATCAAGCCATAGGTGAGAAGCATCAACAGATATTCCCAGTTGCAACACATAGAAACAAACTATGCTTCTAACACAAAAGATAAAAAGGTCGTTCAAGTAGTAGTTAGTCCCCAATTATCGATAGAATTTCAAAGATCGGTACCTCGGATAGGTGGGAACACTTGCCCAGGCGTAATGCACAGAACCCTTGAATGTCTCTCTGCAGACAGAGATCATATCATCTATTAGATGTGTATGGAGCCACATACTTTCAGCCATGTTACAGAGGACCCCTCCAGGCCTTAATGCTCTAGCTATTGTCTCAAAGAATGGCTTCTCCACAAGCTCCTGAGCGGGACCTGTAGTTTCAAAACGGAACTGTGAGACAACATAATTTGATAAAAGGCGTCAGGAACCAAATATCAGGAATCAAGGAAGCCAAATGATGAGAAACTGTTCACAAAGTAAAGATTAAGCTATCATATACAAAACATACCAACAGGATCAGATGAATCAACAATGATCGCATCATATTTCCCTTCAGCAGCAAGTCGAAGAAATTCCACAGCTGTCATGATCAAAGATATAAAGACAATTTAAATAGCCATTTCCTTCAAAAGTGCTGAAGTTCAAACGAATTGGTAATTGAATAATTCATGCTAAATCATACACAGAGCAACACCAGAAAAGGTTGTACATACCATCACCTACGTGAAGTTTGACACGAGGGTCTCTAAATCCAACAGCTAACTCGGGGAAATATTTCTTAGACACCTAGAGAAAATTTAAAGTTATGAATAGGATGAGAAGATGAGAAGCAAGTAATTGCTTAAAAAAATTGTATCAAGCATCACTTACATCTATAACCATCGAATCTATCTCACATATATCAATATGCTCCACAGAGCTATGGCGAGAAATCTCTCTAAGAACTCCCCCATCACCACCACCAACAACTAGAACCTGTACACATTCTTTAATGAAATGAATTAAAACCATCCGTGAAGGGAACAAACTAACACTGCAGAGTGTAGAGCCATCAAGAATCAATTCAAAGATGACCATGATGACTACAATTTCACAATGAGACTTCACATTTCTTCTCCCTAGTTGAAATGCAAATGGGGGAAAGAGAAATTTAACCATATAGTCTACACCAGAAAGGAAACACGGAAAATACGTACCGATTTTGGAGACGGAATGGAACAAAGAGGAAGGTGAGCAATCATTTCCTGGTAAGCACATTCATCACTCTCAGTCAACTGAACAATGCCATCAAGTACGAGCACTTTTCCATATGCTGATGACTGCAAGGAGACAACCTAGCCAGCTTGGTCAGTGGTTGGCGAGCAGATACGTATATAAAATGGCAAGTTTTATCTCATGAACCCGGAAGTAGACCGTTTAAACGCTCACACCATAACCTCCCATGAGTAGCAAATTAGAGTAACAAAAGCATCAACTAGATAGTCCAAAATACTAAACCTCAAAAACCAAGATCTCTTGATACTCTGAGTTTCCCTTGTATATGATCTCCTTTACATCCAGTGAATGTGCTTCTCCTGCATATGTCCAAAGGCAATGTCCGCAACAATTTAGACAAGAGGAAGCTCCATTACATACAGCAAGAATTCGTCATTAGCTTTTCTCTAATTATAAAATCTTACTAGCTTAATCTGTATCAGGAAAACCACAAATTGATTGCTAGAATACTGCTAAATATTTAATAATTTTTATGAATTTTTAATAATAATCCAACACAAGAAAACCTCAGGTCTGAGATTAAGCACTACCTGGCCACATGGGATTGTTGAAGTACACTTTTTTGCGAGCTTCACCTAAATAAACAAAAGAAAAGAAAAAAAACGCCAAAACAATGATCTTAGACCAAGGAAAAAGCATCAGCCTGAGGTCCACAGAAACATGAGGAACAAGACAAGGAGAACAAAACAATAAGATAACGACCAGAAAAGGAACGAGGTTCTGAGAACCACCCAGAAACAACAGTTGCATGGCATTTAGCATCCATCTCAGGAGCAGAAGCTTTTGCCTTCAAACAACAAGAAGGAAGTGCCTTCTCTTTCTCTGTACCATTGCTTTCATTCACCTTCCCATCCATAATCTTCTGGCATTCCAAACCTCTTCCTGCGTCGACCTCCATAGATTATCTTTTTCTTCTCCGACTCCAGTCTCTGGATGTCAAGCACAGTCAATAAGAATTTGATTACTGTAGAAAAGAAAGAATGGATAAAGACATGAGAGCTCGAGCTTTTCCGGGGAAAAAAGGAAAAGAAAAAGAGAAGCAATCCAGAAGTTTCTTATTAACCAAACACATCATCAGAAAGGGAAACTCTTGCTATTTCATTAAAAGTTGGAAGCCAACTTTTTCGAAAAACACAGGATAACAAAAACTTGAAATTTTCCAACTCCAAGAATCGTAATCAATGCAAGTATTAACCATGAAAGGACGTGTTTTTGAGCGTAGGCAAACGCCAAGTCTTAGTTTCAGAACCTAAATCAATAAAAGAATAATGCACTAATAGAGTTAATAGTTTTCAACTTTGATTTATGTTACATCTTTCCAATAAAAATGGAAATATCATCGTTATCAAGTTACGATATTCAATGCGCTTTAATCTGATTATTCGTTGGAAATCAACTAAAAGAACAGGTCCAATACAAGAAAGCTTCTTGAACATATGTGTTTGGTTACGGAGAAACCGCTAGAAACAGAGAGAAAAGAAAGAGGCTATTCAAATTACTCATATTTTCCCCTAATCTTTTCCATTCTTGTGTTTGGTTACGCAATGAACAGAAAGCAATTAAAACAGATAAAACTTTCTCGTCACAAAGATTTCCAAGAAAACAAACAGAAAATGGGTAGGGTTTACCAAGAATGGCTCTGGAAACAGAGTCTTCAACAACGCACTATCCCTTCTCTATACTTTGACAAATTCAAAAATCAACGAACGCCCAAGAAAACAATAAGCACTATGGAATCACACAATCTAAGGATAGAGTAAAAAGAGAAAACTTTTGAGTCAAGAGTCCACGAAGACGGTGATGGGTATTTCAGATGACGGAAACAGAGATGGAATATATGGAGAATATATATGTACAGCATATGAAAGATTTGACCTTTACATATATAAAAAAAAAAAAGAGCAAAAGAAGAAGAAAAAAATATTGGATTAAAGAAGGAAAGATCTGACCTGACGTGATGAGGAAAAAAGGAGAAAGTGGATGTGTAAGCTTTCTGGGATTACGTGAAGTGAGCAGGAGAAAGTTGGAAATGTCAATGAATATGAATGAACGAGTGTTCTCTCAAAGTTTCTATCTTTTCCTCTTTTGCAGGCTTCAAGCTTTGTGTTGTTCACTCGTGGTCATGGGGAATGGTAAGTGAAAGGCCTTTTATATGTATCCATAGGTCATAAAGAAAAGTTCATTTTAAATTTTCTTATTCCTTTTTTATTACTATTATTTTAATGCTTTTCTTTTTATTTTTATAATAAAATGTGCATTTATCTAAATTTAATATTCAATTTATAAAACAATTAATATTCAATTCGTAAACTTTAAACATATATTACTAAATTTTAACATGTTTAAAATTGTAATATTAAATTTTAATTTATTAAAATTAATTAGGGAATACTTAATAAAAATAGTTTTAATATATTAACTTCAAAATATTAAGTATTTATTCATTAAAATTTTAAAAATATTAGGATTTTTCTTTATATACCCAAAATAAAAAAGACTTATTTTCTAATGAACACAACCTTAATGCTTTTAGATGGTCATTTTGCATTCCAAACTTACCATAAAATACATGGTCACACGTTATGCACGGGAAAACTTTTTAATGAATTTTAATTAATAAATCAATTTATTTTTGGAATTTAATTCTAACCCTTTTTGTTATATTAATTGTATTTTCAATACAATTTCTAATCATATCATAATTATTAATTATTTAACAAATGATAGAAAAATAATACATATATCTCTAAGCTCTACTTTATAAATAAAATGGAGTAATTAATGTCAATGGGAAAATAATTTTAAACTAAAATTGTCTTATGTTTTTTTTAAATAGACTCATCTAAAATTTTGAAAATTTTGTTAATAATTAGAATAAATTTACAAATATACTTAATTTATGTGTGTTTTGTAAAAGTATAAGCTGTAAGATAAGAAAATTTAAGTTTTATAAATTTAACTGATACAAAACTGTCATAAAATCAGTTAAAAATTGAATAAAATTAAAAATTTTAAAATATGATTGAAGGACAATATTTTTATTTATTGAAGATTTTAGATTTTAATTTAAAAGGTGGATTATTAAATAAAAATTAATCGATTTATTTTGACTTATAATAATTTATTAATTTACAAAAATGATTGATTAATTAATAAATTAGTCATTTTTAATAATAAAATTTATTAATGTAATTTAACAAAAAAATTAAAAATCAAATTAAAAACTCAATTGATTTAAAATTTTTACCGTTAAACTTTTTAATCGTTGGTTTTGTCTTTTTTGGATGAACTTCAACCAAAACATTTATAAGACCAGATGCGACTTAAGTACTTTTAATTTGATTCTCGAATGATGTCCAAAGAAGTTGTTTGACGTAATCATTACTCAAACAAGGCAGACAGATCCGTGAGTGAACTGATGTCTACAGTAACACGCAAATTTGGAAAGGGTTTCGGTTCGGTACCTTAAAGAGAAGAAACCTTTCACATGTCGTGATGAAATTTTGCCGTCTGGAGCGGACAAGAATCTGTTCCGAGTCGGGACGTGAAGCGAATGATGAATTCATTTATTAAACGACGTAGTTTGAGTTTAAAAGAGTCGAATTTGTGAATCATTTAAAAAAGCCCAATCTTAATATAAAATCTAATAATTTTGAATTAATTTATTAAATTCCAACCCAACTAAAGTGTGTTCCAGTTGCAATCCTTACCTAAGTTAGGACTCACAGCAAAACGCATGCACGTGCTTCTACCCCATCAAAATCTTCCAGCTGGGTTTAGTTTTTGTCGTTTTCCTTATTTGGGCTCCAGAACTCCCACCATCTTAGACACCAGAGCTTTCATTTTCATGGCTTCTGTTCTTAGGAGGCCCAAAGCTGTGTTTGCATCATCAAATGGCAATGAGTTTTACATATTTATCTAATAAACTATTAACCAACCTATCTATGATTAAAGATGAAAAGCACATTACGATTGATTCTTGGACCACCATCGACAAGTAATGCAGGAACAGAGTCGGTGCATGCATGAGTTGGTTGTTGATTCTCTCATTATTTATTACCCAAGCTTTTGATTTGGTCCTTTGAAATAATGGCTGAACAGAACAAAACAAGAGCCACTCGTCTTTCTCTTTTGGAAGAAAGTCCCTGTCAAGTGTCAACTTTGGTAGGTTGGAGTTCGTCCTAACTCCTGACCAAAAAAAATCGCGTGTCAGAGTTGGTGGGATGAGTATATATAAAGGGATATTTTGATAATATTTATTTTATCTTTTTTTTTTAAAGCGAAAAAATTCATTTTTATTATCATTTGGATGCATACTGGATAAATTTCTAAATTGACGCAATGACTTATAAATTATGTCAATCGGGTATTTCTCACTAAGCAAGTTCTGTACAGACTCAATCGAGAGAGAGTAAATAGAGGGATTCAAATACAGGATCTTTTAACTCCATACCCTCTTACTCTACCAACTCAATCATCCCTTAAAAAACTTATCTTATATCCCACGTTTCAGAACGACTTTAATTAAATATTAACAATGATTTGATTTAATTAAATTAAAAGATATAATAATTTGATTACAAATTATTAAAATTTTGTAAAATCACGTTTATAATATATATAAAATTTTTTACCGTTCAATAATTTAATAGACAATATAAATAAAGTTATCTCTAAATTATTTATATAAATTTAAGCCTAGTAATGTATCGAATTTAAATTGAAAATTGAATTTATATCCAATTTTCTTATATGCTCAAAATAAAATAAAATTTTAATATTTTTAGTTCAACAATTAACATATAAATAATAGAGCCCCTTGAGGTTAGTCGTTTTGGTAAAGTGGAGGTATGGGATTAAAAGGTCCTTTGTTTGAATCCCTTACTTACGTTATTTCGATCGAGCCTATCGTACAGGACTTGTCTAATGAAAAATACCCAATTGGCATGATTTTCAGGTTATTATGTCAATCTAAAAGTTTACCCAGTGTATATTTAAAGGGTAATAACCACAGGTTTTTTCGTTTAAAAAAATATAAATAATAGAATTATATTTTAAGTATATATAAAAAATTAAGATTACAGTGCCGTAATAATTATGTAAAGAAGATAAGTCAACAGAAACATCATTAATACAAACAACGGTCTACTCTTAATCTGACGTAATGATAAATTAAAAATTAGCAGTCATATCGTATTCTTATATAATATGATACAAAAGGCCGCGTGTCAGGCATTTAGTTAAAGAAAAAGCAAAAAGCAATCAAACACTAATATCGAGAGATTAATGGTTCGTTCTTTTCCAGAAAGCAAACGGCATCTCGTGGTTGGTCCTCGACGCACCACTTTCCCAGTGAAAACGGATTCATTAATTATTAGCTCTCTGATAACCAGCCAGGTGGTAGATAGCTTTTCATGCAAAGAAACATACACACACATGAAAGTATTGACACATATTTTTAAAAAATTAAATTTAATAGAGTATTTTATATTTGCTAAATATAAAGATATTAAAAATTTTTATAAATAATAAAAGTAAATTATTTAAATGACTAGTTCTAGTTATTTTGACAATGGTTGAATCATGCTCAATTTTTATTATAAGCTTTACACTCTATCCATATTAAAAATTCTAACTAGTCATTTTGACAGTGATTGACCTAAGTTCAATTCTTATTAATGAGCTCTACACTCTACCCGTATTAAAAATTCTAATATAGTATTAGAGCAAGTTTGGTCTGAATTATTGATTTCTCGATTGTCTGTCTGGATGTTCAGTCCCAATGACCCGGTCCGGTTACTGCTGCGTTTATTTCAAGTGACCACTGGATGTCTAGTCTCAGTTGCACTTGAGGAGGAGTGTTAAAGTATCTCATATTGACTAAATATGAAATGTTAAAGGATTTATAAGTGGTAAAAATCAACTATCCAAATAATTAGTTCTAGTCATTTTAATAATAATTGACCAAAGCTTAATTCTTATTAATGAATTGTACACTCAACTCATATTAAAAATTATAATATAATTAAGGTAATTGATAAAATTGTTCCTTTGTGATCGACACAAGTCTAAATTATGAAAATAATCCTTTTATAAAAAATGCTATAGTTAATGTGACTTTCTTTGTATCCTCACAAAGTGGAGAACTTTATGCATTAAGTACGTGACTTTTTAGTAAATAATTTTAATTGTGCTTGTCTCTTAAAATCATAAAATCACTTATATAAAAACATATTTTTATTTAGATATTAAGTTTATTAAGTTATATAACATTATTTATTACATGATATAAATATACTAGATTTTATATCACTTAATCAAACTACACAATGTCATAGTTAATACGAAAGATACGAATAAAATAAAATTTAAATTTTATGAAAGAATACGAAAAGTTTTAAATTTTCAAATTAAAAACATGATAAATATTTTATCACTTAATAGTTAATTAATTAAGTAAATTACATTTGTTTTATTATTATTCATTGATTCTAACTAAAAATTAATAACATCTAGTAAAAATTTCGCTGATATGTAAAATTTGAAAAAGTTTAATAATACACAATCTTACCTTTTAACTAATAGAAAGGGTGTTTATAAGTGATACACGTGGAATGCTATTGAATACTATTGAAATAAAAATTAAATTTTATGAAAGTGTATGAAAAGTTTTAAAATTTTCAAAATTAAAATTAAAACTAAAGTGTAATTATTTCTATATTATATATAAATAAAAAATCGAAAGGCTTCCTCGTGACTCACGTAGAAGAATTTTGAGGGTGTTGTCAAAAGCCAATGGCATGGACACTTGGCCGCTTGCCTTTGATTATAATACATTAGAGTTCGGCTTCAAAGTCAAACGGAACGTTTTGACCGCTACTTACTATATAGACTTAAAGAGCTTCGAACACGTGTTCACAACATTTGAAAAGTGTTTTTTTTTAATTTTAATTACAACAATATTAAGTTATTATTTATTTAATAATTACAGAATCCCCTTTTATTTTTGTGAATTTATAATTTTTCAACATCGTAATAATTTAATAATTTAGATACTATATTATTTCAAATAAAATAAGAAAAATTACATAATATAAAATAACAAATAATATTATAAAAGAAGATAAAATATAAAAGCTTTAACATATTAATCTTAAATTTTAAAATTCGAATAAATTTAAATAAAGAATTCAATACGAATATAATAAATATTCTAAAAATCAAACAGACAAATTCTTTTGACACAATAAAAATAGAATAAACCACCTATTCTTATTCTTATTATTTTATTTCTATACATTGATTCATTTAATAATAAGGTAAGAGCCTTATTTAGCAGTCAGTTGATTGTATATAGCTATTATCTGATAGTTGATTTTATCAGTTAATTTAATCAGCAGATTATATTAATTATTTATTAGAGATGTTTGGTAAAATTAATTGTTTAGTATTAACTGTTTATGTATAAAATGATTTATAAGAGTATAACTTTAAAAAAATTTATAATGACATAAATATTATATTTTAATATTTCTTTGAATATTTTCATAAAAATTTAAATTTTAGATATTTAATTTTATAAAAAAATAAGTTTATACATCTATTAAAAAATATAACATATAATAATAATAAATCAATGTGATTTATTACTTTACTACTTGTGCTAAATTAGTGTGAATTATAACAAAATAGGTGTATGCCTACCATATAACTTGCCAACTAACGAGGATTGACTATAAAAGGTTATCAGGAGACAAATACTACGAGAAAGCATAATACAAGCTGTCCTACAGTAACTAATATTTAGAATTGAAAGGTATTTTCTGTTATTTATTCAATCAACTGAAATAAAACGCTACTCTTTTTGAGCATTTTAAAAATCAACTGATTGAGTTCAATCAATTAACCCAATCAGTTAATTACCAAATACTAAAACAGCTGCTTAATATAATCATTAAGCTAAATTTGTTCAATCAATTGTTTTTTTGCCTCATCACTCATCAGGTAACAACTAACCACGCCCAAGACCTTCTAATTGATGCCACCTGTTCCTGCTACTTTCCAATACATACATTCCATGTGATGTCCTCCAGAAAAGGACGTGGGCATAGGAATCGGAGCCAACTAAGGCATCAATAGATGAAAAACCAAGTATACACGTGTCTTTGTTGTACTAAAAGTGTAAAGCTAAAGGAGAAGACATTGGGCCAATGGTTTGAGTGAAAGCAATTGAAAGGTAGTGGAGAGAGACCCATGACAATATGGGCATGGGCCCTCTCTCGTTTATTGTAGGTTAATAAATAATATCAGACATTAGTAATTAATGGCAAGGTTAAACAAAAAAGATAAAAGAAAAAAGAAAAGTAAAGATAAAAGACCCTAATATTAAAAATATATATAGAAAAGGAAAAATAAAAACCCCGACGCTATAAACTATATGTTTGGTCCCAAATTTTGCACTCCTAATATATTTTATTATTTAACTGTAAATGTTATTATTGTATGATTAATTAATTAAATTAAATTTGTTATTTAAGGATCGATATTATTTAACTTAAAATCATATTATTATATTAATTTAATAGATATTTTTTATTATTTAACTTTAAATTTTGTTACTAATTAATAAAATTAAATTTATTGCTTAAATTTAAATGATAAAAATATTTAGTAACAAATGACAATGGCTGGGTTAGAGTAAAAGAAAGGATAGAACTTTTCTTTATTGTTAATTAATTATATTTATTTATTTATAATTTTAAATTATTAGCTAATAAAATAATTTATTTAATTAAAAAATAAATATCAACAATTCCAATTCATTAAAATTCAGCAACAGTAGCAGGAAGGAAGGATTGACAAACAACTTCCTCACCTCAAATTGAGCATTACAAAAGATCAAAACCCAAGATTTGTACTTGCTAGGCTGCTAATAGAGAAGATCAACAGTGAACACGATAAAAAGAGAGGCAAGATCTATTTGGTGCACATATGTGTGCATGATGAAGAGAGTGAGAGGGGTTTATAATTCGATTGCTAAGAAAAATTGCTGCCATTTTTGAGGTCAACTACGATCACACTAATGTTATCTCTGCTACCTCGAGCCATCGCTAACTCAGCCAGTTTCGACACTGCATCAGCCACGCGACTTTGGTTCACGATCTTCTCATGGCTTTTCCTTCTGAGCCGCCCACGGAGACACCTTCTCACGATCAAGCAAGCAGCTTCATTTGAAATGACATCCCATAGGCCATCGCTTGCTAGTATCAGGAATTCATCCTTGTCAGTTCGTTCACTCACTGTGACTTCTGGTGTTGATATCACAAATGGTTTCAGATATTCGTCACCTGTGTTACAGAATTAGAGAATCTGCTGGTTAGGAATAGGATAGTACTTATATTTGATGTTCACTGGTGTTGCATGCATTCAAGTTCGTGATTACGTGTATTCCAGGATTGATACTGGAAGAAAAATGCGTTATGTACATGGAAGATAAGATTATCTTTTGTATACCTATGGATCTGGAAGTGGCAAGAACTCCAAGAACTCGGTGACCGTCCCAGTTTATGACTCGTCCACCGGCGGATTCCACTCTCTCCAACTCATCAGGCCTGTCAGGCTTTTTTTTTTTTTTTTAAAAAAAGCTTGTTGTGTCAGCAAGGAACTCATAAATGGAGGTTATGTTCAATATGATTCTTTGAGGAAAAAAAACTTATATTAACTTAAGATCAACA
>JANZXP010000007.1:28742510-28785736 GCA_027576715.1 Erythroxylum flavicans | reverse complement strand
TATTAATTATTTAATAAATTTTATTCTATTATATGTGATTTATATTTTAAAATTATTTATTTATATTTTTATTTATAAAGAAATATATACAAACAATTAAAGAATATTTTTATATATTTTCTATTTTTTATTAATAAAAATTTAATTAAAAATTTTGATTTTATTATTAAATATATGCAATTTATTATTAATAATATAAAAATAATATTATTAGGGTAATGAGAAATAATATAAAATTATATACAATTTATTATTAATAATATAAAAATATTATTATCAGGGTAAGGAAAAATAATATAAAATATTATTAATTATATACAAGTTTTGTAGACTGTAATAAATGTGTACGAGGAAAATGAGGTTAGGGTTAGAAGAAATAATTGGTATTAAAAAATATTGATGATATATTAGGTAGTATATATTTATTAGTTTACGTTCCATCCTAAACCTCTCAAATCGGAGGTTTCGTATTTTCATTGTTTAGGATGAAATAGAACGTAACATGAAACCTCAGCTTCCTTCCCATTTAGTTCCATCCTATTATGAAACCCTCAACTAAACGATAGAAGCATGTTACGTTTTATTCCGTTCTATTACTAACCCTCCAACTAAACAAGATCTTAAGAGCATGTTGAAATTTGAGAATATATTTTGTGGGATCAAATCTTTTGTATTCATAAACTTGTACAAATTTTATTTCAAGAAATTCTATCTACATATTTTTTTAAATCCTACATATTTATATAGATAAAATCGTTGGAACAAATTGGTAAATACTTATGGGTACAGAAGATTGCTTTAAATATTTTGTACCGTTATACCGACGTCCGATATTGTTTATATCGGGCGCCAAGTTGACATGTTTAATATGAGAGCAAAATTATCGACGCCAGTTAGATGTTTTGTTCTGGTTCTTATTATTGTTCTTATTGAATCTTGAACTATTAAAAATTTAAAATGGTTTATCACTTTTTCCTTTTGGAAATTGTATATATTCTTTCATTTTTAAAAGAATTCTAAATTCTGGGTCACACCGAAAGAAGAAAAATTTTGGGTATTGAAGTCCACAACTTGGATTTGGTTTCCTATCGCTCGTGCTTTTGCCTCCATCATCAATCTCCAACGCAATGAGTCTTTCCGCTGCCGTCAGATTGTCTTCCAATCTCCTTGTCTCTTGGAAATCAGTAGTTTCTCTCTCTGTATCTCTACACTACTTACTGTGTTTACATATGTACACATATATGAATGATATACAGATAAATGTGTTAATATTAAATAGTAGACTGGCAGGTTTCAACAAACCATAGCTGCATGTGTTGAGCTGAGCGGTAAAGGTCTACACTCGGGCAAGCTTTCAACTGTCAGGATATGCCCTGAGCTTGCTGGAAAAGGCAGGTTTTTCGATTCTCACTCCATCACCATTCCCGCTTCTATTGATTTCGTCCAACACTCGCCTCTTTCTACTTCCCTATTCAAAGACGGCGTAAGGATTCGAACTGTCGAGCACTTGCTTTCCACTCTTGAGGCTATTGGCGTCGACAATTGCAGGATTCAGATTCATAATCATTCTGATCCTCATGATTATGATGTTGAGGTCAGTTCATCAATATTTTATCTTAACTCTTTCAGTATAGTTTGACTTCTTTGATGGCAAAGTTTCTGGGTTTTGTTGTTCTTGATTAGGGCAGGTTCCAATTTTGGATGGATCGGCGAGGCAGTGGGCGGAAGCTATAGAAAAGGTTGGTTTAACTGCGGCTGCAGATGAGCACGGCCAAAATTGTGAAAAATTGGCTCCTTATTTGAATGAGCCTGTTTATGTGTGGAAAAATGATGCTTTTGTGGCTGCATTTCCATCACCAAAAGTTCAAGTTACTTATGGGATTGACTTTCCTCAGGTATTGGTATTCTTTTTGGCGATGGACAATTGACTCGTTTCAAACACCAATTAATATCTTGATTGAGGAGTTAGTCATGAGGATTTAAGTTATATGATCACTGCAGGTAGTTTCAATAGACCCTTGTGGCAAGGGGAGGGCCCTTGCTCCAAGTCTAGTAATTAGTTAACATCCTAACTCCTATGTTAAGGTCAGTGTTTATCCAGGACCAGCTATCTTACTAGCAATGATACAATTGGTGTAATTCTTGTTTCCCACATAATGACATTACAAGTAATACACTTTTCACCGAGCATTAATTAATACCAAACATGATACCCTAGAATAATACGAGAATATGGCTTAGTGTAAGAAAAGAGTGGCAATTGTGCCCATTATTTTTCACTAAATGCCAATTTGGTAACCTTAACTTGCATTTATATGACTAGGTGTGAACAAATTATGAATTCGAGTCTTCCAAATTTCGCTTTAGAAAAGCCATTAAAGTTAAGCCAAGGATATTTGTATGAACTTGCCAATAGGATTCTATATTCATGGATCAACTAGTTGTATCAATTCTTATCTTCTTCTTATAGCATTATTCATTAATCTAAAAGGACTTAGGTTTCTACATGCATAAGTTGTGTTCTTTAATAGTATAAAAGAGGGTAATCAGCCTCTAACTAATCACCTGTCAGTCAATCTCAATTTGTTCCTTTATGTGTATAGGCTCCTACCATTGGCCGCCAGTGGGTTTTTGTAACTCCTCTCGAGGATTCTTGCTATGTTAAACAAATATCTCCATCAAGGACCTTTTGCTTATTTGAGGAGGTTTGCTCTTTCTTCATTGTAGTACTACTTTTATTCTTTGTTTGATGGTTGAATTTGTTGTTAATCAAAGAACTGGCTATTTTTCCCCCCTTCTTATCTTAGTAATGATTTTTCATGCACAATAAGTTTCTTTATACCAAAAGTAATTTTAGATTAGCAGTTGACTTGAATATTGACCTCCTTCCTGAATGAGGAATTTGATTTTTCATTTTCCTTCTATTTTCTTTGTGAAATGATAAGAGTAGGTAGTTTAGGAGCTATCTCAATCACTACTTATCACCCTTTCAATTTGTTGATATACTTATGAGATTCTAACTGAAATGAAAAAATTATTTCACATTAAAAAACTAAGTGTGATGCTCTTTAGAAATTGCAATTTTCTTCTCAATACACTTGCAGTTAGCTGAGACTTTTCTTCTTGATGCTATTTTCAGATTAAGCTATTTGCAACAATCAATTCTACTAGTTTCTTGACTTGGTAATTAAATTAAAGTTGCGACATGCCCCTTTTACATTGTATAAGCAATATTTTTGTTCTCCTAAAGTTTCATTCAGTGAGCAATTTATGTTTGTATTTAATTTTTAAATTATTAATAAAGAAGTTAAATGAGTGACATTGGCTAGATTACACTAAAATCACAGCCTTTGGTTGAGTCAATCAACTTTATTTTTGATAATAAGCTGAGTGCCTTAAGGCTTATATGTTAACATGCTTGCTATTAAAGAGGGAGGACAGTAATGTTGCAAGAAAAATGCTTTTGATTCATTATTAGTCCTTGCAACAACCCACAAGATGGTGAGCTTGGGTATTTCTTGTTAAAAACTTTGATAAATTATCAAACACTAAGTGTATAATTATTTTACCCTTTCTTATAACTTTGAAAATTATGGGTTAATCAATTGCTATGTAATCATACTTCTAGTATGTAGAAAGGAAGTGTGAGATTTGATAAAGGGTGTGAGTGGCTTATCACACACTAATTTATCGCAAATTATACTTGTATATATTTCCGCTGTTAGAGGTAAGTACCTTGCTTAGATTGTTTAACCTTGCCAATAAGTCTTGTAAAGAACCAAGATCCTTGTTTGCTATTGGAGGTAGGTCTTCAACTTTTAATTGCATATTGAATTAACTTGAGTATAATGTTGTCCACTTAGACAAGCATAAGAATGAGTCCTTGTGATTTGTGATGATAAAAGATTGTCTAGTATGATTGACAAAGTCTAACGATAAATTCTTCTATTGCGACGCAATGTTACAAACCAAGCTCAAGGAGATTGTTTGAAGAATGTTACAAACCAAGCTCAAGGAGATTGTTTGAAGTCATATTCCTAACCTCTTAATATCTGTAAGGGCCAATTAAAGTGAGTAGAAAGAGAGATGGCAAAGTGAACGACATAACATTTGTAATAAGAGAAAGGGTATCCTTATAGTCCAAGCAAAAAATCTGAGTGTAGACTTTTGCTACGAGGCGAGTCTCAAGACAAACAACATTGTTGTCAAGATCACTTGGTTGGAAGAGGCACAAGCTTGGATTTCCCGTTGTTTAGGTAGACATCTCTTTTAGCATAGCAATATGCTGTCTAGAATGAGTTATAGCTTTAGCATTGCCCTAGCGATAGACATAGAAGACAATGTGGCTAAAAAGGCATTATCTAAAAGAGATAAAGAATGATAAGACACAAAATTGGACATGGGATCAAGAGTATAAAGAGAGTACCTTTGGTTAGGAAAAAATGGACATCAAGGTTAGATGATGACGTATTTGATGAAATGAACAAACTTGTGGTATCATTGGAGTAAACGACAAATAGAACATCAGTTGGCACAATCAACTTTAGGAGTACATAAGCCCATCTATGATGAGAGTATGAGGCCATTTATTATGTACTTAATTTGCGCAACGAAGAGGTAGAAGGCATTGGATGTGCAAAGCTAAAAGAGACTAAAGGAGTAGGGAGACGGAGAACTAAATAAGGAGGGGATAGATAGGGACAAGAAGAGATATTGCAAGATGAAGTATGAGATTTGCTTAAAGAAGGTAATGTTTGTAGAGGTATAGTAGTGGTGTAATGTTGGAGAATAAATAAGTAGAACTTTTGGAATTCTTGGGTAACGTAGGAAGATACGGTTTTTGAATTTTGGTGATAGTTTGGTGGAATCCATACCAAAGAGATGAAACACACACAACAAACTAGTGGAGACGGAGGTAGTACGGAGTTGTATTAGGAAATATGATAGATTGATATTGGGAAATATGATAGATTGAAGAGTACACTTGTAAGATTGTAGAAGGCATGCTTTTGATTAAATAAATATTAGTAAAAATAGCATAATTCAAATGAATTAAAAGTTCAAGCATATTATAGAGAGTGTGAGCTATCTCAAGTAAATATTGATGCTTGCGTGTGGCCACTCCATTCTAGGAGAGTAAATGAGGTAAGAATTTTGATACTAAATGCCATAAGCAAAAAAGAGAAATTGGAAAGCAATATGACATTATCAATATGTGAAATTTTAAGGGGAATATCAAATTCAGTTTTTCTGTAATGGTAATTTCTTTGAAACATGGTAGGTAGATCAATTTAAGTCTTTACAAAATTAAAGTGAGGCGACAATGATCACATATAAAGATGAAAATATTAAAACCTAGTTAGAGGAAATTACTAGGATCTCTAATCTTAGGGTGAACAATGAACAACATTAGAAAATGAAGAAGCCACTCATTGTCACTACAAGGGAAGGGGAGTTAATGATGCTTCCCTAGGTGATGACTCGCTTTCTATCAAAGACAAATTAGATATACTAGGAACTATTCCGAAGTGCATAACAATTGATATCTATAATGATTACACACAAAGAGATGGGAAATGGACATCACAAAGGTTGTTGGTGGTGTTGTAGGCCTGTATAAGTAGCATAGCCCTTATATTCATATCTAATACTAATCATTTGTTTGGTCTTCAGATCTTGCACATATTGAATATATGATTTAATTGTAATCAATTAGGCCAAAATTAATGTGATTTAGCTTCCTAGAATAGCTCTTTCTATGATTCTTTTCTTATTTAGGTGCCCATATGGCTATAATTCTATACATTTGTACTCTTGCATATATATACAATAGAGAATTCTTAAAATTCACATTCATATGGTATCAGAGCAAGAACTTATTCCTAGTAACCCTAGCCACCAATAAACTGACATAAAAACTTAAACACTAGCCTCTTGCTCGAAACTTGATGACAAACGTCATTTCTAGAGTGATTATTGTGATAGGCCACATCACACTCATGAGACTAGCTTTAAGTTGCTTAGAAGACCAACAAATTGGAAGGGCTCTCATGAAGGTTGGTTTAATCGTTCTATTGCATATGAGACGAGCTTGATTTACCTCAACAAGTAGCATATTGATCAACTCTTGAAGCTGCTGAAATCCAACTCAAGTTATTTGATTACCCCTAATGCTTTTGTTGCTCAAGTAGGTTATATTTCATAGGCACTATCTTGTTATTCACCAAATTATTCTACTCCTTGGATCATAGATTAACGAGCCTTTGGTCATATGACAAGCTCTTCTAATTCATTCCATATTTATTACCCATATTTAAATCATGATATAATTTATATAGCAAATGGCTCTTGTTTCCCAATAGTCGAAAGAGGTTTGATAAATCTCTCAAAAACCACTGCTCTAAAATATTTCCTACATGTTCTTAAACTTACATGCATTGTGCTATTGGTTAGTAAATTTTCCAGGGACTCCAATTTTCATGTTACCTATTTTGAATCCCATTGTGTTTTTTTAAGAGCTGCGCTCAAGGAAGTCGATTGGCATTGCTAAATTGATAAACGGCCTCTACTTTTTGAAGATGAAGATTCCAAGAATAAAGGAGCTTAGAGCTTCATTAGTATCAATTTAACTCTAGTTAAGGATCAGGTTATGCTTTGGCGTTACAGACTAGGGCATCCTAGTTTTCCTTATTTAAAAACTATTTCCTAGTTTATTTAAAAGCTTGATTGTTTTAAATTATATTGTGAGAACTGCATTTTATTAAAAACTCGAGTTAAGAATAAAGGAGTTCAAAGCTTTAGTAGTATCAATTTGACTCCAGATAAGGATCAAGTTATGCTTTCTCATCATAGACTAGGGCATCTTGGCTGTCCTTATCTATAAAAACTATTTCCTATTTTATTAAAAGATTGATTGTTTTAAATTACATTGTGAGAACTGCATTTTATCAAAAACTCTAGTTAAGAATAAAGGAGTTCAGAGCTTCAGTAGTATCGATTTAACTCCAATTAAAGATCAGGTTATGCTTTCGCATTATAGACTAGGACATCCTAGTTTTCCTTTTTTTTAAAAAACTATTTGCTAGTTTATTTAAAAGCTTGCCTATTTTAAATTACATTGTGAGAATTGCATTTTATCAAACACTCTAGTTAAGAATAAAGGAGTTCAGAGCTTCAGTAGTATCAGTTTAACTCCAACTAAGGATCAGGTTATGCTTTTGCATTATAGACTAGAGTATCTAGGAATGTCAATGGGGCGGCCCGGCTCGGCCCGGCCCGACTCCAGGCCATGGTGGCCTGTGGCTCAAGCTATGGCCTGAAGAGCCCAACCCGCCCACCATTTGTTTTTTTAAGCCAAAAACTTCCAAAACGACGTCATTTTGGACAAAACATCTTTTTGGAAAAAATTGGCGGGCCACGGGCCGGCTAGCTGACCATGGTCAGCCTGTGGCCCACCTATGGCCCAGTCAACCCAGGTCAAAAGCAGACCGGGCCGGGCCCTTGGGGCCATAGCCCGAGCCACGGGCCAGTAAGAATACATTGTGAGAATTGCATTTTATCAAAAACTCTAGTTAAGAATAAAGGAGTTCAGAGCTTTATTAGTATCAGTTTAACTCCAACTAAGGATTAGGTTATGCTTTTGCATTATAGACTAGGGCATCTAGGAATGTCAATGGTGGCCTGTGCCCGCCGGCCGGCTTACTGACCTGTGGCCCGGGCTATGGCCCGAAGGGCCCGGCCCCTCCACCATTTGTTTTTTTAAGCAAAAAACTTTCAAAATGACATCGTTTTGGAAAAAATGGCCGGGCCATGGGCTAGCCAGCCGACCATGGTTGACCTGTGGCCTGGTCAACCTAGGTCAAAAGTGGGCCAGATCGGGCCGTTTTTGCCATCCCTAAGGGCATCCTAGTTTTCCTTATTTTAAAAAGTTTACTAGTTTATTTAAAAGTTTGATTGTTTAAATTACATTGTGAGCAATACATTTTATCAAAAAGTCATAAAACTATTTAACTGAAAAAAAGCTTATCAGCCCTTAAGATCATTTTATTTAATACGTAGTGATGTTTAGGGTCCTTCAAGGATAATACCCCTTCAGGTAAAAATTGTTTTTCACTTCTATTGATGATCACATCTGCTTATGTTGGGATTATTTAAATCTCTGAAAAATGTGATGTTAACAAACTTTTACTCAATGATTGAAAATCTTTTTCAAGTCAAAATTGGAACCTCCATATAGATAATAGAATTGAATATTTCAAAGGAATTGCGGTAAGCTTTTTTACAGAAAAAGGGCTTTATTATTAAACTAATGTTATTGATACACCTTAGGAAAATAGTTTTCTTGAAATAAAATTGAACATTTACTTGAAATCTCTAGAGCTATTATGTTTTCAATGCATGTGACAAAATATCTTTGTGATGAGGCTGTTTTAAATGCATCCTATCTTATTAATAAAACACCTACTTGTGTCCTCAACTATGTTACCCATTTTGATTGTTTTAAACAATACTTTCCTACATCTCGTATTCAATCAAACCTCCCTTTAAAAGTATTTGGGTGTATAACTTTTGTCTGCACAACTAGTAAAGGAATATCTAAACTTGACCCAAGGGCTGAAAAGTGTGTTTTCATTGGTTATGCATAAAAAGGGGATACAAATGTTTTAGTAAAAAAAAGAAAAACGTAATTGTCTTTATGGACTCCACATTTTTGGAACATCAACCTTTCTATAAGCAAATTTCACTTTAGAGGGAAAACATAGGAGAAGGACATTGTTGGAACATTAATACTATTATGTTGCTTAAAACTGTTTACTCAATTACTAGTCCCATATCTCTCAAAGAATCTTTTGATAAAGAAGATATTATTAATACTCAGGAGACAAATGAACATGAGTATATTTTGCCAAACACTACTAATATTTGGAATCATGGTTCGAATGCTTTGGGAAGGAAGTGAAAAGTTGTGATTGTCATCAAAGCCAAGCTAATCACATACTGTTCTACAAGAGATTGAATGAAGGTAGGCTATCTATATTAATCGTCTTTGTGGATGATAAAATCTTGACACATGATGAAAAGAAATTGGCATGAGACTTTGAGATTAAGGATTTGGGATTATTAAAGTATTTCCTTGGCATAAATTTTACCAAATCAAAAGAAGGTATTTTTGCGAACCAAAGGAAATATATTCTTGATCTTCTAGGTTGTAAAGCTATTGAAGCTTTTATTGATACTAATTTGAAACTTGATCCTACTAAAGTTGAAGATGTGGTCAACAAAGAGAAGTTTTAGAAACTAGTAGGGAAATTATTTACTTTATACTCGTCCTTATATTGCTTTTGTTGTGATTATGGTTAGCCAATATATGCACCACGTGGACACGTGTATTTTCATGCAACTTATAGGATATTAAAAGACCTAAAAGGAACGCTTGGAAAGATTCTTATATTTGGAAATATAACAACCTATGAATAGAGTCTATATAGACGGAGAATGCCTAGTTGCAGCACTGGCAAGCGATCAATTTTAGGCTACTGCACCTTTATTTGAAGAAATCTTTTTACATGGAAAAGAAAAAAATATAATTTTGTGGCCCAAAGCGGCACAGAGGTAGAGTTTAGGTCTCTTGCTCATGGAATTTGCAAGGTAATATGGATAAAAAAACTACTTGAAGAATTGAAGATCCCAATGACACTTCCTATAAAGGTATATTGTGTTAACAAGGTCGCTATCTCAATTGCTCACAACTCGGTTTTACATGAGAGAACGAAACACATTAAGGTTGATAATCATTCTCTCAACGAGAAAATTGAAAGTGTGTTAATTTATGCCCCTTATATATTATCTACAAATCAACTAGTCAATACTTACCAAAGGACTACACAAGGGTTAATTTGAACATCCAATCAGCAAGTTAGCTATGGAAGATATCTTAAAGCTAGCTTGAGGGGGAGTGTTGAATATGTGATTTAATTGTAAGCAATTAGGCCAGAATTAGAGTGATACAGTTTCCTAGAATAGCTCCTACATAGTTGTCAATTAACTTTATAGAATGAAGCACATTAAGGTTGACAATCATTTTATCAAAGAGAAAATTGAAAGTGTGTTAATTTTTGTCCCTTATACATTATCTACAAATCAAATAGTCAATACTTACCAAAGGACTACACAAGGGTTAATTTGAACATCTAGTCAACAAGCTAGTTGTGGAAGATATCTTCAAGCCAGCTCGAGGTGGATTGTTGACTATGTGATTTAATTGTAAGCAATTAGGCTAGAATTAGAGTGATTTAGTTTCCTAGAATAGCTCCTACATAGTTGTTAATTAACTTTATTTTCTAGGATTTTTTCCTTATTTAGGTTCTTATATAGCTATAAATATACATCTTGTACTCTTACATTTATATACAATATAGAATTCTGGCAATTCACATTCATACACTCATATAGGGAATGGAGAGAAAGTTACAAAACAATCAAGGGAAAAGTCAACTTACTTACAAAAATAAGATTGAAGGAACTTGGGCTTATAAAGCAAAAGATAAATGTAGAGTTATAAGAATGGTTGTCCCAATGCCATTATTGTGGTAGAACCATCAGTACGAGTGACATTGTGCAGAATACTAGAACTACAAAGTGCGGATACAAGGAGATATTACTACTTATATATTTATTGGCATTAGAGTCAAATATTCAAAGGCTAGCATAGGTATTACTAGAGGTTAGGACAATCATGTGTATGAGCTATGTTTAGAAATGATTAAGCATGATTGTAGTAGTTGATACTCCAACGTAAATATGGTGTCAGTGGGAGGCATGTTACCATAGTAGTTTTTAAGGAAATGTTGATAAAGGGTATGATGCTCCTCTTGAAAATGTTCAAAGCTCTTGTAATAGGAGTAATAGACATTATTTTGGCCACCATAGGCTCTATGACAACGACCATAAACCTTATTGACTATACACACCCTTTAGGCATGTGAGTGTACCTTATGAATTAAAGGATAAGATGTCTTGTGAAGTTGGAGCAGGGCTACCAGAATCAATAGTAAGGGTTGATCGAGTCCCTAATGATGTGATAGGAGGTGGTAGAACATGAATTGTAGGAGCATGTTTGAGATATTAATAGTAATAGTGTTAGCACTAAGTAGTTGGGAACAAAATGGCTCTAACTTTGAGTGAAGATCCCAAATAAATATAAAGATTGCATTTTGTTCGCAGACTTGTTAAATAATATCAGTAGCAGAAGACATCAAACTCATTATACTATGTGATTGTGGTCTAATGTGACTAAGAAAGGCTTAAAACGTAACTAAAATAATGGGAAATGGTTTAGGGCTCATGTGGCCAGTTGCACCTGTGTCTATGATCCAAAAACCTATACTTACATTGCTTGTACAATAGGTACTAATGCGATTCAATTTACTAGAAAAATTTCATTGCTATTGAACTTGTGTTGCATTATTCTCAATAGGTACTAATGTGATTCATTTAATTTTATTTACCTCCCCTCTTAGCATATCAGTTTTTTTTTATCTGCATCACTTTTTATTGTCATATCTGCATGTGGGTCTATCGGAAACAGCCTCTCTACTATATAGGGGTAAGGCTGCGTACTATCAGACCCCGCTTTATTGCGGGATTTCAAACTGGGTGATGATGATGATGATGATGATGATAGAGGTAAAGAAAGACCTCAGGGTTCACAGGAATTGTTTAACTACAGGCATTATTCATTGAAAAATGTTATTGAAAGGTGTTTTGGCGTTCTAAAAGTAAGGTTCCCTATACTTAAAAACTTGCCGAGTTATGATATGAAGAAACAAAAATAAATCGTTATTGTTTGTTGTGTTATACACAACTATATTAGAATTTATAGACAAAGCGATGAATTATTTGACAGTTGTGCTGAAAATGTAGAACAAATTAAGGAAAGTGCAAATAAAGATGTAAGTTCTCAAGTAGAGTATAATATCAGTCCAGCACAACTTCGAGGTATGTTTTGGAAGCGAGATGAAATTGCTAGGCAAATGTGGAGTGATTATATTATTTCTAATTGATTTATGATTCTTTTTTGTAAATGATAGTACTATTATATTTTCAAGAATTATAGTATGATGGAAATATTTTATTGATTAGAATGGCTCAGTATAATTTCTAATTTATGCAATTTTATTATATACAATTAATGTGTAAGTTTTTAATAATATTTGATTTTCATATGTTTTAATTTAGCTACAATGATAATTAATTAATTTAAAAATTTATTATATTATATTATAATTATTACAAATAAGAGTATAATTACAAAAAAAATAGAAATAGGATGATAAAACTAAACATGTTTTTGTTTTTAGTTTTTTATTACAAATCTCAATCAAAATGTTTTTGTTTTTCAGTTTTTATATTAAAAATCTCAACTAAATAGGTTTTTGTTTTTTCAAGGAAAAAACAGAAACTAAAAACAGGAAATAGAGACAAAAAATAACAACAGAAAAATAGAAATAGAACCAAACGGCCCCTAAATCTTTAGTCACTCTTTCTTGCATATATATAAAGATGACAATGGAATCGATCGAACTTGAGTTGCCTATGCCCAATCCAACATGACCCTTTGTTTTTGCATCTCAAATCAAGCTTAAAACTCAATTGAGTTCAGTCGATACCAAAATTACATTGTTTTATTGAATCATTTCGAGCCAGTTCGGTTCGGTTAACCCCAAGTTTGAGCTAGGTGATCGAACCTGATTTGTTGAGTTTGGGTCAGAATATTTGTGTTGAAGGATTCTTTTAACAAGCTAAGCAACCAACATGCTGTGGCTGGTTTCTTATTTAGACTTAAGAGACCAATTAGCACACCGAAGTGGATTGAGAAACCTCTGCATGTTCTGCCGAACTTATCAAGTACTTGATTCATTACCAGATAGTATCTTCATTAGCTCTGAACTTAAAAAGACAGGTCTCATTTGTAAGTTAAACGTATTAATACCTAGAAAACGACGAACAGAGACATTTCACATGTAACTATTTTGGAATGAGTTTGCAATCAGACTACTGGTTTCCGAGTAATCAATCTGACAACTTGATGAACTGGTGTCGGCTGTACAATCTCCGGTATCACTCGAAGCAATTGTTTTGGGATATAGAACAGGCATGGGAGGCAATTCTAGGCATTCAACATCTGCTTCAAGCATCTCCAGAACCTTATTCATTGGAGGACGATTGGCAGGATTCATTTGTATGCACCACAGTGCCACTATAACCATTTTCTTCACTAATTTCATTTCACATTCGGAGACATCCTCTGTTTCGAACTTTCCCATGGTTGCTTCCCTGTGAACCCAATCTGGAAAGTATTGACTTGAATGGTTTGTTTCTGTACTTAGATTCTTCTTTCTCCCAGTCATTTCCATCAAGAGCATTCCATAACTATACACGTCAGCTTTATAAGAGACACCTCCAATGTTCCTGTAAAACAACTCAGGTGCTATGTATCCTATTGTTCCTCTTATTGCAGTAACAGACACAATGCTGTTGTTGGTAGGATAGAGTCTGGCAAGTCCAAAATCAGAAACTTTGGGAGTGAAATTCTCATCAAGAAGAATATTGTGAGGCTTAATGTCGAAATGCAGAATCTGCATATTGCAGCCTTTGTGCAAGTATTCAATACCACGAGCAACGCCGACAGAGATTTCGAACAACTTTTCCCAACTTAAAGGGGTGAATCCTTCTCTGGAAAAGATGTACTTGTCTAGGGAACCTTTTGGCATGAAATCATAGACAAGAGCACGCTTCGATCCTTCAACACAATAACCAACTAGTCTTACCACATTAACATGATGAATCCTTCCAATTGTTGCAACTTCATTGATGAATTCTTGGCCATTAGCATTGGACTTTCCGAGCATCTTTACTGCTGCAAGGTGACCGCTTCGGAGCTTTGCTTTGTATACCGAACCATAGCCTCCTTCTCCCAACTTGTCCTTGAAGCCATTGGTCATCTTCCTAATTTCTGAGTAAGAGTACCTTATTGGCATGAGATTGTTCTGACTTTGCAGGAATGCCTCAACAGTGTCATACATAGATAAATGCCTCCCTCTCCATGTGTAGAACAAGAACATGAACACGCACGGAGAGCATAATACTATCTTTACCATAGTGATTATTCCTGTGAAGAAGGCATCATTTCACAGAACCAAAACAATCACTGTATAAACTCAAAAGTCCAACAGAATTCATATTTAGACTCCCCCATTTCAAGTTATGGATGAGCAATTTTGTTTAGTTGAAAGTATCATGAGCATATCTGTTAAACCTGAAAGAAAATGTCCCTTACCAATTAACATCAAGATCAAATGTCGCTGCAATGCATCTGCACAAAATAGAAAAGTTTAGATGCTGGGTAGAATTGCAATCTGAAAACAGCCTTCCTAACACAATACTACTGCCATTGGATAGTTCTCAGTGTATAGTTTGAGGAATTAGTCTTCATATCGAGCAATCCGAATTCAACGGGCAAAGCCTGTTAATGCTATTTGATATACTATACTAGGCATCTATGAACCTATTTAGGTCTCAGTGTTTGCTAGACGTTCGGGCAGGGATTACTCACTTCTCAATATATCACCCAATGTATCCCAGATAACTGCAAGAATTTAGCAAACAATATCATCAGTCAACAGATCACAGCACTAGACTCGTGCATATAGAACGAATATATTTGACAATTCCAGCATTCTATACAAGGAATTGGGTAGAGGAAGTTCTGATTCTTCGTGTCAAACCAAATTCTGTTTAGTTTACTGACAATTTGAACCATTATAGAAGCTTCATGTCAGGAAATCACAGATCACTATCCAACCATACTTATGAGCTCTGTAATTCTACAATTTCAGCGGATTCTCGAAACTAAAATGGCAGTCTAGAGTGAAGAAGATACCTCCTTTTGAGCAGGTTTTACCACCTCTTGACCCATACAAGTAGCAGTATTCTTCTCCGAGGCAGGGTTCACAAACAACTTCATACCAAGCAATCTCAAATCCATATACCAGACCATTGTGAACTTCCATGTATGTAACATTTCTATTATCCTTGAATGGCAAAGAGTACATAAACATGCTTTCTATTCTGCAAGAATCATCCACATCTCCTATTCCCCCACCAATCATGACATATGAGTACTTATCTTCAATACAAGGAGAAGTACTCACATAGAGAGGAGAATCCACCGTACGATCACACTTCACAAAAAGCATCACTCTTGATGGGTCTTCGTTTTCAGACCACCTGTTTGTGCGAAATCCATAAGGATCTCTGAAAGTGAAGTTACTGCCACTGAAAGAGTAGGCAGGAACGGAGGAGCAATCATTGTTCTGAACACCAGCGTCCGTCACTCTAAGTGTGAAGTTGTTGTAGTTGATGGACTGTACAAAGTACACGCCATTGTACAAATACAAGACTGTGACGTTCTTAACACAGGATAGTTCATAGAAGGGAAAACCACAGTGTGATGGATCGCTCTGTAACCGAAAAGGGTAGCTTATGTTGTGAAGATTGCCGCACGAAGATGGGGGGCACCGATGATTTTGCTGGCTAATGCAAGTTCCAAGGCAGAGAACGACAAAAACGAAGGTTGGAACACCGGGACAGATATGTCTGAACCTAGACATCTTATCTAGGCAGAAACTCGATTAATGGTCCCTTAACGAAAAACAGAAAAGAAAGAATCTTTGGAACTTTTTAAGTTCGATGCAGGTACAAATAATCATTTTCACGGTGTAATGTAAATATTTTTTACCAGGTCAGAAAGTTTTGATTGTGTATGATCTTAAGCCTTGAACAGGTCAGATCCTGCTTGAGAAAGTTGACTTAATGAAACTGTTATATCATTGAATTCTAATTACAGAACGCGGAGTATGAAACCGTCTCAGATTCATTGGCTCGATCCTTGGTTGATGGTTACTTCAAGTCAAAAGGTTGATTTTGTGATCCAACGAAAAAAACAGCAGGTGGGTGGGATTTCTTCTTCGAGCCTCCATTAGAGTATGAGTAGAGATTTTTGACAATTCTTTGTTTTCTTTGAACAGATCCTGTAAAGAACCAAGATCAATCATTTCTTGGCAAGAGCAAAAGCTCCGGAGACATGGGATATTCCTTGGAAATGAAACTCGTTATCCTGTGTTTGTTCTTGCAAGTTCTTGTAGGTTATGGAATCGGCGTCGGCGGCTGTGAAGAATCAAAGTGTGGACGTCGTGGTCCGGTGATCAGATTCCCATTCAGACTTAAAGATAAGCAACCGGAGCACTGTGGCTTTCCAGGTTTTGACTTAACTTGCACAGAGAGGCGTGAGACCTTGTTAGAGCTTCCAACTTCTGCAAAACTGCATATAAACACTATAGATTATGTGTCTCAGGCGATTGTTGCTTCTGATCCAAACAATTGTCTTCCAAGACAGGCTCTAAACCTCAGTTTATCCAATACCCCTTTTGAGTTCCTGTCTAGTTTCAGTTATAATTACTCGTTTTTCAACTGTACATCAGAAAACAGAAATATTTACCGGTCAATGCCATGCCTTAGTGTTCCAGGTTATGATGTGTATGCTTTTTCTCCTGATGAATCCTTTAGCTACTTCTCCTTGGCGTCCTGCAAAAAGATGTATACCCTTAACTCACTTCCAGGAGAAATCAATAGCAGAGATAATGTTCTTTATCTGAATTGGTCAAGCCCGGCATGTGCATATTGTGAAGCACAAGGAAAGTTCTGTGGATGGAAGAGTACCGACATCAAGACTGATATTGGATGTTTTGATGGGCCTAAAGAAAATGGAGGTAAGGTGTCAATGTCTTTTCTCAATTCTACTCTCAGTTCATAGATTTGAATTCGTAAGTTCTTATGGCAGGAAATAGGAAAGTGATGCTCCAAGTCTACAGATTAGTTCAAACAACAATTTTAATTCGTGTTTAAGAGAAGTCCATGCCCGAAAACGGTTAGGAGTAGAGAAATGATAATAGTTGTTGTGAATGAGGTCTCTGGAAAAGCTCTAGCATTTGTTTCATTTAGACTTATGACACACTATCTGCATCGGAAACCAAGTTTCCTCGCAAGCCTTTGATTTTTCAATCCTACCAGAAAGTGAGCAGCTAATGATGTGATGATTCTTTTCCAGGCACCACAAAGAAGATAATAGCTAGTGGTAAGCCCTTTTTCATACCCAGATTCGAAGTCTTTCTTTATTACCTTGCATATCTTGCTTATCTTAAAGTCATGGATTACCAACAAAAGCTAGTGTTAACGCAGTTGTGGCTGTTGGCTCATTTCTTATCATCCTACTGGCGCTCCTTCTCTATCGTCTGTACAGGAAGGACAGATCTGATAAAGAAAACCAAGCAAGAGTGAAGGGATTCTTGGAGGATTACAAAGCCTTCAACCCTGCAAGGTATTTATATAATGATATTAAAAGGATTACCAATGAGTTTAAAGACAAGTTGGGTCAGGGAGCATATGGATCAGTGTACAAAGGAAAGCTTTCTGATGAGGTATATGTGGCTGTGAAGATTCTGAACAGCTCCAAAGGAAATGGAGAAGAGTTTGTTAATGAAGTAGCAACAATGGGGAGAATCCACCATGTGAATGTGGTACGTTTGGTTGGTTACTGTGCTGACGGATTTAGACGAGCCCTAGTTTATGAGTATCTGCCGAACGAATCACTTGAGAAATTTATATCTCCAGATCATGATATCAAGAATCTTCATCTTAGTTGGGGTAACCTTCAGAAAATTGCTCTTGGAATCGCCAAAGGCATAGATTATCTTCACCAGGGATGTGATCAGAGGATTCTCCACTTTGACATTAAACCTCACAACATCTTGTTAGATGACAATTTCAATCCAAAAATCTCAGATTTTGGGATGGCTAAGTTATGTGCCAAGGATCAGAGTGCTGTTTCCATGACAACAGCTCGGGGGACACTGGGGTACATTGCACCTGAAGTGTTTTCCAGGAACTTTGGGAATGTCTCCTACAAGTCAGATGTTTACAGTTATGGAATGGTTCTGCTGGAAGTTGTTGGGGGAAGAAAACAGACCATTGTAACCGCAGACAACGTTAGTCATGTAAACTTCCCAGAATGGGCATACAACTGTCTGTATCAAGGTGAAGAGCTGAGACTTCAGATTGAGGAAGAGAGTGATCATCAGATTGCAAAGAAGCTAACAATAGTGGGGCTATGGTGCATACAATGGCATCCAGTTGAACGTCCCCACATGAAAACTGTGGTCCAAATGTTGGAAGAAGAAGGAGACAAACTCACAGTACCTCCCAATCCATTCAGTTCAAGAATGAATGCAGATTTTCCCAGAAAATTTCATCACCAAGAGTTGGAAGTGATTTCTGAAACTGAGTAAGGAGAAGTGTGCAATGAAGAGAGTCATAATCTGTATGTTGATTCTATAGGAGCTACATATAATGATCATCCACTTCCCAATTTCCCAATCCTCCTTAAGAATTTCAAATTTTGAAGGGAGAAAAAGAAAAATAATGTCAAAATGATTCTCCATTTTCCATCTGAAAATCACACACTGTTTAAAGCAATCAAGCACATCAGTGCACACCAAGCTTGTTCTAATAGACAGAACACCTTATCTTCAAAAGTTCATACATTTTCATGTCATATAGCGGATGTAGTTTAATAAAATAAGTAGACGAAAAGATCGTCAACATTGGAATTGACATCTTCAAAATAACCAGTAGCTCAGAGGCTCAAACAGATAACTCCGTTCGAGATATTAGGATGCCGTCGGTATCTGCATAAAGCCATTCCCCGTCACAGATTCTGGTACCTCCAATAGTTATAGGAACATGTTTCTCCCCAATACCCTTCTTATTAGCCTTCATTGGATGAGAAGTCAAAGCTCTAACACCAATGTCACAACCATTTATCTCATCCACATCCCTTATGCAGCCATTGACCACTATACCTGCCCATCCATTGTTCTGAGCTTGCACCACAGGATTGCCTCCAAGTATTGCACACCTCAAACTGCCTCCACCATCTACCACAAGAACTCTTCCATTCCCTTTCTCTTCGAGAAACTCACGAATCAAAACGTTGTCCTCAAATACCTTAAGGGTAACAATAGGACCAGAGAAGACCTGACGCCGACCATAAATCTGAAAAATCGGTTGTAGTGCCCGGAGCTCACCACTCACTATCAGCTGTGGGTTTGCATCACAAACTTCAGCAGTTGTGACCAACGCCATCTACTCCAATTACCTTCGAACATACAAAGCATAAATCTCTTATATTAAGAAATAATTAACAAAAAGATAGAAAATCATCCAAATTGTCTTACAAGTTTCATGTATCACTGCTATGTGATTGCTGATATAAAAAATCTACTCATTAGTCTGCCTTATAACAGTAATCTATTTTCTGATGAACCCAAATAGGAGCTAATTGCAATACCAGCTAGAAATCCTATTACATTGTCAAACTCTTAGCCTTTAATGAAAAATATAATAAATGCAATGAGAACCTATAAAATGTTTTCCTAATGATCTGATTTAATAATCACATGCATAGACCTTTCCGACACAATTATATATTCGAGCAATCAGTTTAATGTCGTCACTGCAAACGCTTCACAATGAAGACATCACAATGACTCAGGAACTTATGTAAGTTTAGAATGCAAAACACTGTTGTAAAGTAATTTCCTCAGCTGTTGATTCAAGATGTAGTTATTATAACTTTATTTTCACGTTTAAAGCGAAATCAGGATTCCGCATTCTCAACAAACAACCACCCGGAAATCGCCTTACTATCAAAGTTGTAAACTTTTCTATCGATAAGTACTTAGCATCCTTACAAATTACTAAGATGGAGCACTTTACTTAGCATCCTTACAAATTACTAAGATGGAGCACTTAGTATCCTTGTGCAAAAGCTCAGCCACCCAAATAAAACATAGATTACAACAGCTAGTATATTGTAGGAAAGATGGCAGATCAAAAGAGGAAATGTCAATCAAGGTCACTTTGTTATATCTTCCTCCTCAGGATTGGAAGAATCAAAATCATAAATTTGAGTGATACCGCAGACAAAACAGTTGCATTTAATGTAAGAATAAATAAGCTTAATAATATCTATGGAAATTAATATGCTTCAAGCAAAAACTACCCTACATGGTAACCATCATTAAGTAGTTTATTCAGTAGATTCATCAAGATAAAGGAGGAATCTAGTCATAATATCCGATAGTAACACAATCAATTATTAGCAGCACAGATCGACTTGTTTCATTCTTCGAATCTTCATCAACTTATACACATGAAAAAATATGGGATCGATCCCAACAAAAAATGGAGAACAGGCAAAAAACAGAGCACTAAATCATAAAAAGATTGAAAATTTACCAGCCCAAAAGAGGGAAAACACAGGCAAGTAGGCTAAAGCTTTATGGGATTCAGAGACTATGCAGTAAGTGACAGTCTACTCCTGTGAAACCCAAGAAAGAGAGAGAGAGCAACAGGAGGAGAGTAGAGAGTGCTATGGCGAATCTTCACTGCCTGTAAGGCCACGAACTTTTTGCCTTTTCTTGGGATTAAATGTAATGATGACTTCTCAGAGAACAAGATCGGCACGCGAAGTTCCACCGCTTATTTCATTGATATTGTTAAAATGTGAACGTGAACTTGGAGTCAACGAGCGTGTGCTGCTCATGTCAACTAATGATGACACTTCGCACTCAGCAAGGCTGGCGTCATGTAAATATGACAAATTAACTCGAACTTGGACCTGAACTCAAACTCGGGCCTGAATCGATCAAAAACATGGTTTGAAGTACGTGGCATCCGTGTTTCTGAAAGTCTGATTGGTTTACTTCCTTTGAATTTACAACCTTAATTGGTGGAGATGTATCAACTATAATCATAATGATTTGGGTTAATTCAGACAAATCTATAAATTGCTCTAACACTTCTGAAAAATTGTTTAGAAATTTCAGATTTTTCATATATTTGTCCTTCAGATTTTCTGAGATAGATAAAAACTTTATCTTTTTCAATTGATGGAACAAGTTGAGTTTTAGGTGATGAAGAAGGTGGAATTAGCACATCTCTTCTTAGTACTGCCTATATAACTTACCAAAATGCATTAACTGATACTCTATTGACAATTCTCAGGAATAAAAGTGTTATTCCCCGAGCTTACCTTTTTTAACTTGAATAATTATGGGCGGGCTGGTTGAGTCATTCTGTCATCCCTACTAACCATATTTAGTTACCTGGTTAAGATAATATGTACTTAAACATACGAAAGCATATAACCAGATAAAACCCAGCTTGTTTCATGCAAGTCCTCAAAATGTTAACACAACTGGAGCAAAACAAAGTTTGCATAACTCATTTCATATCCAAATTTATTGAATATAGATGTCCATCTCTTGCCTCAGACACCACATTAAAGCAACTTGTGAATCGTTTTCATGTCCGCTGCTTCTTTAACAGTCCCTTTCTCCACGTGATCCCACCACTTCAACAAGAAGTTGTCCACAACCAATCTGAACCAGGGTGACAATTTCAAACCTTCCTCTCCAGCATCTGCCTTTCTCAGGAGCTCCTTCAGTTGTTCACGGTTAACGTACTTGACATCGGCAACCTCATAAGGATTTGGGTTTACGTTAACATCACGGACAATGAAGAGCAGGTAATCAACTGCAATGTACAGGAAGAAGACTCGACTATCAACTGGATACTGAAATGCAAGAAAGACCAACTAGCAGGACAGCCAGTTCCAAGGCTTGAAACAATTGACTATGAAATGCTTGTAAATTCTAACCAGGCAGTCATTGCTAAAATTTAGCTTAAATGCAACTACGATAATAAGGTCAAAGACGTTCTGAAAGAACAATGATGGGGAGATTAAAGTTCGAGGCATTACGTTCATGTTCTCCCCATTTTCCATCAGAAGGTGCCTTGTACAGCATGCGTCCTACTGGAATAAACTGATCGACAGGCACATCCTCAGCAACAATACCGAGCTCATCCAAAAGCTTCCTTTGTGCAGCATTCCTTACCCCTGACAAACGATAAGGAAGGGAGAAGAAAAATTAGTAAGTTATGACACCTTGCGATCATCTATGTCTTTGTCAGAATGTAAAAGCACATACAAGTACATACCAAGAGCATCGTCATCTATAAGTTCAGTTTCACGATATAAAGGATGGCTGCAGCAAGTGTTTGTCCACACATGAGGGAATGTCACCTTTGTTGCAGAGCGTTGCTGTCGAGATTATTAGAAAAAGAGACGAACACACACTTCATACCTTTAATTCTTATTGATCCTCACCAAAAAGAACTGATAGATTAAATATGGCTTGTTCATATCATATACACAGCAACACCTAGCTTGACTCAATTGTTTCTTACTGGCATCTATCAATTTCTAGTTGTTTTGAGCTCATTTGGTGCACAAGCACTCTTATTAATATCTAACACTTATATCCAAGTTCCACTGATAATTAATCTACAGTGCTCTACAGATAAGAATTGAAATTTAGTGAAATTCAGGTTTCTGTTTCCAGTAACAGAATAATATATCTACAGCAAACCTACCAAGAGGCTTGATTAGATAAACACAAGCAGTTTATTAAAACCGTTATATACTTCTTTAAAATGTAGATAGTTGAGGATTTAATATGTAGATAGTTGAGGATGTAATCCCCATAGTCATGAATTTCCTATTTGAGGGACCTATTCTTCAATTTTATTTCCTCAAATAAAACTGCTCCTCATACATATCCTGCTTTAGATTTGGTTAGAGTGTGTAATAGCGTCCACAGCAGATAATCACTTAAAACATAAATCCTATTCACATTTCATTAGAACTATTTTAAAACATTGAACAGTTAGTTGCGAAATCCCAGTTCCTAAACCTCAACCATGGTTCACAAAACAGATGTAAAGTAACAAGCATCGGATGTTAGGTTCAAAAATAAACAACCATCCCACGCGCAAGCCACTCAATCACAACTCATAAAATTAGGACTATATACCTGAAGAAGTAGCTCATATTTGGTGTTAAACAGAAACACGCTAAAAGCTCTGTGTAATGAGTTCCCCTTCAAAATATTCTCCCATAAATGACCTGCCGATTCGAAGATGAAGCAAAATTCATAAAAATGACAACTTACATGAAAATTCACAGCTTATGCTTATGAGACTGCATCTGCAGATCCTCAATTATACTGAAAACCCAAGTATATTACTTACAGATCTCAATCAGAACAAAGCTTCTGTTTTAGAAAATTCAACCATTGAAAACTTTAATCACTTACAGTTATACTTGGATTCATGTCCAACAACCTTATCATTCTCATCAACTAAGATGCATCTGCAAGCAATTTAAATCAGAGAAAGTCATAACATTTCAACTTGTAATGAGTGCTCCAAACGAAACAAAATTACTAATGTCCAAAGCACAGATCTTTGCTCCATAAGTTCATATCTCGATGCCAAAATTAAAAGTAAGCTTGAACTGAGACATTCGAGTAGTTAACATCCAACTTAGAGTAAACCCGCGAATTTGTTAGTTATACAAGTCAACCTGGTATCCCAAAAGAAAAGCAGTTTTGGAAACACCAGCAAAAGAAATCAACTTTAAGAGAAAATCTCGAAATCCCAATTCAAAAAATTGGACAAGAAGTACAGATCAGTACAGTAATCAGATAAAAACAAATGAAATGAAGCAAAGCAATGACAAAATAAACCAAACAGTAAAAAAGCTGAAGAGGGTTAGGAACAGACTCGTCCTCGAACATGAGGCGGCGTTGGACGGCGTCCATGCCGGCGTCAGGAGCGTCAGCCATGAACGTGGTGGTTGCTCCTTTAAAGGACGAAGTGACCCTCGAAAGAAGGAGGGGTTGTGCTCTAGTGATGCGGTGTGTGGAGAGGAATGAACCAGAAAGAGATTTAAAGGGAACAAGAGAAGAAGAAGGTGGGGAGAAGATGCAGATGGTCGATGTTGGAGTATACAGTAATCGAGAGGTCAGTGACATTTCCACATTCGTATTATTTTAATCTGTTCTTGCCATGATTCTTAAATCTTCATGATTTCTTGTAAAAAACGTGGAGTGTCAGAGAAATCTGACAGTGACAGCTTTGATTGAATGACAAGTGCTTTTGTTTTACCAGGCCACTTGGCACTCCATGCGCATCAAATATCTACATTGGAAGGTTCACTTCTTTTGAGTTTTAAGTTACACCAGAAAAAAATTTCATGTATCAAAGAGTCAATAATCTACAAATCCTAGAAAATCCATCCCATTTCTGATCAGAATTCTATCCAGAGTCACAATCTAATAATGTACAGAGATTTTGGTAAGGCTTGGTAATCAGTAGGATGGCAATGGGACGTAGGCTTGGTAATGGGTAGGGAATGTAATGGGTCAAGCTAAGCTAAGCTTGCTCAAATCTAAGCCTGGTATGATGCAACGTGCCTGACTCAACCCAACACGACCTGCATTATTATGTTTAAAAATAGAAAGCAAAAAACAAGGCAATTGGCTGTAGGCTTGGAAATGGGTGGAGAATATAATGGGTTAGGCTGAGCTAAGCTTGCTCAAATCTGAGCCTGGTATGATGCAGCAAGGACTGCTATGCTTGATTCGGTCGAATACTAGCTGCTTTATTATGTTTAAAATTAGAAAGCAGAAGACAACATTGTTTTTTAATAGTTGTTGGGTCTTGAATCGGACTGAGTCTAGGCAGTCGGAGTTTGAACTTGAACCGAAGCTTGTGTTTTGAAAAATTAGCCTCGAGGCCCTTCAATTAGGACTTGACTAGTTGACCTCAAGTCCAGTTGAGGCAGATTGCGTAGGGTCAGGTGTAAATGACATCCCTAATAATGGAAATTCAAAAGTTATTTTTATTAAACTTAAGTTTGAGTTAAAATTTTGATTAAATTATACTTCATTTATTAACTTTAAATCGGATTATGTCAGGTTCGAGTCCTTTGCCGAGCCTGATTTACCCCCTAACATTGACATACAAGTTTAATCCATTTGGTTTGTCCATCATCAACTCCCTAGGCCCAAGCCCATGCTTTTGGCGGTTGTTTCTATGGAATAGGCCGAAGAGCGCACACAAAACCGTGAACACTTGGTCAAAGCAGAAGAGCAAGTTCTGAAATGTCAGGAGAGAAGAGTCCTGGTTTGAAGATCCTCTGGCTCTGGACCATCGGCACAGCCGCTGGTAGAGTTCGCTTTCAAAAACTAATGTTTTCGTTTCTGTCATTGTCTCACTGACTGGTTTACGTTGCAGTACTGGTCACGAACGTGGTGAGAACCAGGTTACGAGATATGGAGCACTTCGTAAATGTCGATCAACAACATCAGGAGCAGAGTAATCACAGTGATAGCATCGAAGTGGGAAGCTCGCCGGATCTTGATGATGGGATTGTTCGAGAAGTGAAATCGTAGGTGTTGGCGGTAAGGATGGTTGTGTTTCTCTGGAGTGTCTTCTACCTGTTTGCTTAATGTCCCGAAAGAAAGGAAGGATGTTATGTTGAGTGTGAATTGCTGACAGCCTGTTTGGAATCCAATGAATTGGATTCAATTCCCAATTCAATTCATTAATTTTATGTGTTTGAATTCAATTCATACGTTTAGAATGTTAAAAAAGAGATAACTTGAATTCAACTACGTAATTGAATTTTATTTTATTTATAAATTTAATTCATATCTCAAATAGTTCGATTTGGTGTGTGAATTAAAAAGTCAATTCTTTTCAAAACATTAAAAATTTTTTTTTCAAATATATAAATTATAAATACACAAATTACTACAAAACAAACACAGATTGATTATATACTATTTTTAATTAAGGCTAAAAAAGATATGAAATAGTTGAATTCATTTTAATTGTGTTCTAAACAATGTAATTGAATTCAATTTTAATATTCATAGATTTATTCCAAACAGTGTAAATCGAATTTAATTTAATCCCATAAATATAATTAAATCTAATTTAAAGACTTCTAAACAACTTGTTAGTTTTAAATATTTTTAATCTTTTAACCATTTTGTGAACCTTTTACTATCTAAGCAAATTTCTTCTACACAGTGTCTCATACTCTCATGTAACGAAATAAATAAAAAAAACTGAATTTACATTCTTTTTGTTAGATCCTGACTGGGTAGAGATAGGGTGGTCCGACTTGTAGTTCAACTCCACTCAACCCTTCTTTTAATCTAAAAATGTAAAAATCATATCGTTTTTAGCAAAACAAGCGTTGTTTTGTTTATAAAAATTGATCTCAAGTTGGACTAGGCTGAGTAAACCGAGGCTTAATATTTTAAAAAATGAGCTCGAGACTTGGTCAATTTGAATATGACATGTTAACTTTAAGTTAAGCTAGACTCAAATCTTGGTATCATCTGTAATTATATTAATAGTATCAAGTGTGATCTTTTAAAAAAACAAATTCGATTCAAATTTGAGTTAAATTTATTTTAATTAATTAAATTTAGGACGCTTTGATTTGAATTTGGATCAAATTTATTTAATCTTGAACCGTATTAGCATTTAACTTGCCTTTATAAAATTTTTTGATATGAAAATTTGATTTTGGTTTATGTATTTCTAACGAGTGGGTGAGAAAATTATTTGTGATGTTAATAAAAAGAACGCTTATCAGCGCAGTGCCATTAATTATTTGTAACAAATTTTATCCTAAAATAGAAATTCTTAAATTATTCATGTGAGTAAGGTTGATTAGATTTGGTAATAATGACGGGCTGGTCACAGGTTGATTATGGTCCGCTCGAATCAGGCTCGGCTCGTATTTCAGGCATTTTTTTTGAAATGTAGCTCGATTCCGATTCGATCTATTGACATGCTGAAGGTTGGTGGATTTGTTCTAAGTTAGCCAATTTTTGAGCTAAGCGATAACAATTTTTTGACTCATGAGTCTAAATTTAATTATTTTTAATAGATCGATTCATGAGTCAAGTTTAGGCTAACAATAATTCGAAACTTAATTATTTTAAACAAAATGACATCGTTTTATTTAAACGAGTTGAGTCTCGGATAGACTTGAGCTCGGGCAATTTAAACTGAATTCAGTTAAAAAAATACATTGTTATATATTTTTAATTAAAAAATTATTTTGTTTAGAAAACAGAATTTCAAAAAGTTGTCATTTTTTATTTTTAAAATTAAAAATATATTTAATTAAACTCGAAATTTGGATGGGACTCAGACCGGAACATTAAATTTCGGGTTAAACCCGGTTTTTGTTTTTTTAATAAATAAATATTCTTCTTATCTGCTTACGAACATTACAAAAGTTTTGATCCTCTCAAGTCTCAAGCACACGGTCTTAAAACTTCTCTCTCTTTTTTCTTTCTCTCTCTAAAGTCTCCGAGGAGCTTCTTCGTGCCACCCAAATCTCCGAGGAGCTTCTTCGCGCCACCGATCCCTTCTTCGTCTTGGTTTATGAGGTACCAATCATTGCATATCTACGTAATTGTACTTGTCTCTCTCTATCTATGATTCTTTAGAGTCTGATAAATGATTTTACGATTGAATGACTCGCTGATCTGTTTCTTTTCAAAGCCATGGTCTTTATATGGATGATTTCCCTCTATAGTCTTGGTTATTTTTCATTTCCTTTCGTCTTTCATAGACAAATTTCGCTTCTTTTTTAGATTTTAGTACCGGGATGGTTTCTTGGCCGGCAAAGAATTGGCAAGATTTGCTCTTTCTTTAACAAACGAAAGTATCCGTGTAGGTGGATCGAAGTATCGGGATTTTGGATCTGTTTAAATTAAGAAATGAACAAATTTCCGTTTTTACCTTTTTCATTTTGATTTACTTGAAACATCCTTGGGATTTTGGATCATAATTACTTGATGAAATTGAGACTATTGACTAATCTGTCTTTAATTTTTCGATTTGCAGCTCAAAGGAGAGACCCACTCTTGGGTAAGTTTCATTCTTAGTTTTGCTATTCATTTCTTGGAATATGGCAGTTATGTGCTCCATCATATATTCTTGTCGTCTTTATTTGTTCCTTGTTTCTTGGAATATTCCATTCCGTCCACGAACATTTCTACCATATGTCCTAGATTTTCGTTCTTATTCCTCATTCCAGTTCTATTCCGTGATTTATTTCTCGTGGGAGTATTGGGTACGCCTCTTTTTGTCCTTTATTGATTATAAGAGGGCATGCATATTAAACTGCTTGTTTCATGATTTCATCTGTTCCTTTGGTCATACTTGGTTGGCATTAGAGAGGTACTAAATCTAATTGAAAGTTTTAATTTTGCTTCCTATCCAATGGATCATAGGAAGTGCAAAAGTATGTTCCACACCATTATTTCTGTTGGGTCAGAGTTAAGGGCGAAATGTTTTGTCTTAAGTTGTGATTTGCTCTATAAAAAAGGAGTTTTTATTTTTAGATCGATGGAAATTCGCACAGAATAAGACCTTTATAGTTGCTTGACTAAGTATCTTTTCCCCATGGATCTTCAATTCTTTTCAGTAATTTCTCATGCAAGATCTCATCGAGGTTACAGATTCTTGTATAATACTTGTATGTTTGCTGAACTGGGAGAGTATTGTTTAAAGTTGGGTTCATTTCTATTCATAACATTTATGGAAGGAGAGGATATAAACTTTAGAAATTGATAGTTAGATAGATGCCTTGACATATTGTCTTCATACCTCTATATTCATTTTGATTGGTCTTTTACATGTTTTTTTTATGTATGCAGTGGCACGCGGATTAAGACCCGCAAACGGAATATTACAGCGCCGCTGGACCCTGCAGCATTTGCTGATGCAGTGATCCAGATTTATCTGGATAATGCTGGTGATTTGGTAATTTTTCTCTCCATTATGAAAGCACCGTAATAGCTGTTTTTTTGTGTGTATAATTTTAGTTGACCTATTCATCTTGGTTAACTGAAGAAACCTGATTGCATGTAGGAACTTATTGCTAAGTGCATTGAATCTGCAGACCTTAACTTCTCACGATACGGTGATACCTTCTTTGAGGCAAGTTTCTTCATATCTCGTGCAGAACAACATATGTTGTTGTCACAATCTAAGTTAAGCACACATGCAGGTTGTTTTTACAGGAGGCCGAACACAGCCTGGCACAACAAAACCTGATGAGGGGGAACGTCATCCTTACTCTATAATTGATTGTGAGCCGAAGCGAGAAGTAATCTTGCCGTCTGTGGTCTATATACAAAAAATTTTGAGGCGGAAACCATTTCTCATAAAAAGTCTTGAAAATGTTATGCGAAGATTCCTTCAATCACTGGAACTCTTTGAGGACAATGAAAGGAAGAAACTGGCGATTTTCACAGCTCTTGCTTTTTCTCAGAAGCTATCTGGCCTTCCACCAGAGACTGTGCTCCAGCCTCTGCTCAAGGATAATCTTGTGGCAAAAGGGCTAGTTCTTTCATTTGTTACAGACTTCTTTAAGGAGTATCTGGTTGATAATAGCCTTGATGATCTGATTTCAATTCTGAAGCGTGGTAAAATGGAGGAGAATCTTCTTGACATCTTCCCATCTGCTAAGCGATCCGCCGAGAGTTTCTCAGAACATTTTACGTGGGTTTGCTTTCCTACCTTATCAGATACTCTCTTCTTTTTTTCTTTTACATGTTTTACATGTGCGTTTTTCAGGAATATAATGCATATTTGGCTTGTGGTGATATACTTGTTAACTGTAAAAATTTTATCATCAGAAAGGAAGGACTCATTCCCTTGGTTGAGTACAATGAGAAGAAAATATTTGAGGTGAAACTTAAGGAAATGAAATCTGCTTTAACAACCCAGATAGCAGAAGAAGCTGATATGTCTGAAGTCATAGACTCAGTGAAGCAACATGTCAAAGATGCTAAACTGCCTGATGCCGAGGTTGTCCGTATCTTGTGGGATGTGCTGATGGAAGCTGTCCAGTGGTCTGGGAAGAACCAGCAGCAGAATGCCAATGCAGCACTGAGACAGGTATGGTTTAGCAATACGTACTTTTAATGCAAGCAGTTTTATTTAGCCTTGTCTCTTTGCCCCACCTTTTAGCCGTCAAGTGAAGGAGCCTCTCTGTCCATCATATTAACCCCACCTCCTATGGCCTATATGGATATGGGGGAAGGAATTATGGAGAAAGAATACGTGTGGATTGACATTTTTTCTCTTGATGGTTACTAAGCTCCTGACGCTTTGTAGTATTGGACCCCCTGGAAGCTATTTCATGCATATTCAGCATGCTAATGCAGATCATTACGCCGAGACATGCGAAATATGAACTTGAAATTATTTTGTGGGCTTGTTGATATAAATAGATTTTCATGTGGTAGTATTTTTATCTGGAAGTATCTAGAGAAAGTGTAACATGGTCTGTGTGATGAGAACTTTCATGATACACAGGTGAAAACATGGGCAACACTGCTAAATACATTCTGCACCAATGGAAAACTTGAGCTGGAACTGCTGTATAAAGTTCAGATGCAGTGCTACGAGGATGCAAAGCTAATGAAGCTGTTTCCTGAAGTGGTGAGGTCCCTGTATGACCAGGAGGTACTTGCGGAGGACACCATTCTTTACTGGTTCCGAAAAGGAACAAATCCCAAGGGCCGGTATGTGTATATGTCATTCCCAGTATACACAAGCACTGCATATATGTGCAGAAAAGATGTTGACGATGAGGTGCAGACTAATGAAACCAATGTTTTATAACTTTATTGCAGGCAAACTTTTGTGAAAGCCCTGGAACCTTTTGTTAATTGGCTGGAAGAGGCAGAGGAAGAGGATTAAGCTAGATGGTGTTATTGGATTCGACTTACAATATACTATCAAGACAACTAGTTACGTAAATCTTAGAATATGAATTCTCTCATAAAGTTTCCGCCGTCTGCCGAGACTTGTGGTGTGCCTGTATGTTGATGATAAACCTAGCGTGTCTGGAAAACTGTAATAACATTTATCCCTTAACTAGGGCACGAAATCATCTGATCCATAAACCCTATTCTCATCCGTGCCATTGCAGGCCATTCACATATTACCTGTGTCTTATTTATTTATTTATTGGTAAATGTGTGGATGTTGTGTAATGGCGCAGGGTTAGAGCAGGTATCGTGGAGCAGGCGATTTCATCCCCTTAACTAGCACGTATGTTTGGGATAAGATTTCAGTTATGACGTTTTTATTATGTTTTATTAAATCTCATCTAAATATTTACGGAAGTCTTTCATAAATATATGAATAAAATTTAATGAAATAAGATTTGAACAGAATAAGTGGAACAGAAAATTTGATGGGCCTATTTTCAGATTCATTCTTTCCGTGTGTTTTATGTTAATTTATGTAAGGCCTAAACTGAGTTGACAAAACTACTATTGCGATTTAAGTGGGCTTAGGCTATTTGTACAATTACTTTTGGTTTAGTCTGATTCATTGGTTATTGTTATTAGCTAAAAATTACAATTTGAAACTTTTATAATAGAATTTAAGTTTGGATTTTTTAAAAATGTTTAAATTTTATAATAAAATTTAAGTGAATGAACGGTTAAGTGAAACGTAAATAACTAAATATTGACATAATATTTTTTATTTTTTTTAAAAGTGAAAATTATTATTACAGAGCTTAATGGACCCATCAGCTGGCCCATTGGATTTAAGTGGGTCCTAATATTGATATATTTCCCGCAATCGAAGGATGCCACGTCATCTAAAAGCTTCGGGTGTCTAGAGTAGGCTATCTTTTCCCCCTTTAGCCCAAAGAACTCATCTTCAAGAGGGCGGGAAAACATTTCATCCAATTCCCGCCCCCCTACTCCTCACCTCACCCCATACTACCTCCCCCCCTCGCTCTCTCTCTCTCTCTCTCTCTCTCTCAACCGGAGCTTCAACGTTGATGAGATGGATACGCAAGGTCTTTCTATCGTCTGCGCCGGGCTTGGTGTCGCCGGAGAGGACGAGAACGGCAATCAGATCGGCTACTGTAAGGGCGAGCAATGTCTAGGTATGTGTCGGTTACCGATATCTGTAAGGATCTGTTTGTTTATGCGAAATAAGGTTAAAAAAAAGAAAGATAAGTGAGAAAGTGATTAGGTTTTCTTTTTAGCAGATAATTTAAGGGACTTGCTGAGATTTTTGAGGCGCGATGATCCGGAAACGCGAGAAGTGTTTAAACAAGTCTGTAGATGGAACATCGTGTCCAAGGATTTGATACCGATTATTCAGTACTGTCAAGATGATCGTCAGTTGATTCTGAATGCTGGTATGTATTACTTGTTTCTTGTGTCATGGTGATTTTGTACTTTCACGTTTACTAGTTGTTGCTGTTGCCCTGGAAGTATAATTTATTCGTTTTTGATGTTGCAGTTAAGGTTTTGGTGTTTCTTACTATGCCAATCGAGCCTTCTTCGAAGGATATTCCTCAACAGATGGAGTATCTTTGGGCTTTGAAGTCTGCGATTACATGTAGCGACATAATCACAGTCGTTGTTTCACTTCTTGAAGGTCCGCTTGAAAATCTGGAAGCGTAAGATCTAAGCGACCATATGATTTTCAATTGTTCTTTATTGATAATTTGGTTTATTGCTTCGTATTACAGAATATAAATTACTGCTTCTGCTTTTCAGTTCCCTATGCACTTAGTTCTCCTATCGTGAATAATATTTGTCATGTTGATATCGTTACCACTGTGAAATTCAGTGAAACGTTCACCGAGGATGATTGGAAAATGGTACAACTTGTCCTGACACTGTTTCGGAACATTCTTGCCATTCAAGAAATTTCCCCACTGCAGAAGGTTGCCGGATCTGCTTGTCAACTTTTGATGTTAAGAGAAAGATTTCTGGAGCTTTTGTTCCATGAAAATGTGACGGACCTTATCATAGTTATAACTCAGCATCTTGGGGGAACTTATAGCTATCTGCGGCAGGATAATTTCCTTTTGCTTGAAATATTCCACTTCATTTTTATGGGCCAAGAGCCAGAGTTGGTTGCCAATGCAAATGTAAAGGTACGTATTGCCTGCTTTTCTTCACCTTTCTCAGAAACAAGAACTTTGAATTGGTGGAACTACATAGCAAAGCCAAAATTCTAGCTAAATTTCTTTTGTTGCAAGTAGTCTTTGCATTCAGCCGTCAGCAATCGCATTGTCGTTACTTTTCTGAACCATTGATCTGTAGAACTTACTGCACTATATTATGCTTGTCGATCGATATAGTTAGCAGTCCTAATCAATTTAATTTGGTAGTTTGGTGAAGGCACCAAGAATTCCTTTCATAACCTCAAATCCATCATGGAAGAGGAAGAAGCGAAAATAAAGCTTTCCAGATCACGGAGTATGGCTCGTCATTCACAATTCGCTGGAACATTTACACGACTTGCCATGGTATGACAGTGCATTGCAGTTTATGATTATAAGCATTTTGCTAGGCCTAATTCTAATTTTCCTGTTGTTTCCCATACAGGATGGTTCTAAAGCAGTATATAAAGGAAGCCCAAGTTCTACTTGCAATAAAATACCTAAGGTTAATAATCCACATAGAGGTCCAGTTAAAAAGATTGTATCAGACCATGGGAGATTGCCTCCAATGAAGGAAAATATTCCGCAGTTACTTCACGGTTTACTGAACCAGTTTCTCTCAGGGGGTTACAATGGTACACGTAATAATAGAGCATGTGTTATCTTCGTTTGGTGTACTTTTTTCATGTCCCTTTCTTTGTCTCATGGCAAAGCTAATATTTAACATGAACAAAATGCATTCAGCTTTGACGCAGTCAATTCGTGAGGATATTGAAAAGGAACACAATGGTGTCCAGAACTCCGATGTCATTACATTTTTTCAGGTTGCTCAATTTGTCACTTCTTTCCAATATCACAAGTTCTTGAATTCTAAGGTGAGATACAGCTGTCTATTTTAATCTTATAGCTTCAACGAGGAGTACTTTACACTTTGTCGAATATAATGAATGCAGTCTTTTGCCTTTGATTTTAACCTTAACTTTTGATTTCAACTACGATCATTTCGTTTTGTTTTTATTTTTCTTATTTCCCTTATATAGTAAGACCTCAATTCTATAACCTTCCAGTAGGTGTTACTATAACAACTCTTAGAGCAATTGGCTAGAGATGTATTTACCCACAATATTATGAATCCCTTGGAATTGATCGTGGCTTGAAGTCTCTTCTTCCCGTTGGTGGAGCATTGGAAAGTAGTTTAACATCAAATCTCGTTAATCCTTTAGCATTGAAGTATTATGTAGCCAGGAACTTTCCCAGGAATATGACTTCTCGTCTACTTTTTCTTGGTTTAAAGTAATTCAATTTCTCTGATCTGGTGCTTTTATTTGTTATTTAATAGCCTACCACTGAGGACACCTCCAAAGCTTTCGCTGACCAATATGATGATGTCATGTCCTTCAAAGGTGATATGTGTGGGCCAATTGCAGAATCATTGAATGAATCAATGTTTCAACTTGTCATTTCAAAATGGCGATACTCCTTTGACGGTTTGAAGGAGACTCATAACTACAAATTTCTGTCTGCTGCCTGTTCTCTTATGAAAACTATGGTGAGTATCTTTCGTTTTTAACACTCTCTTAATCTGATAGTCTCCTTTTACAAGAAAATATGTTCATACATGAATAATAATTATGCGAGAACGATAGAACTGGAACTTAAATTACCTTCTGTGCTTTCACGCAGATTCGCATGCTAGATTTGGTAATTAAAATACTTCCGGAAGACTCTAAGGAGCCTCAAACGGCTCGTATCCTACTGTATAAACTGTTCTATGATCAAACTGATAGCGGGATGACCCAATTCCTTTTGACTCTCATCAAAGCTTTTGATAATCACAAGCAACCCAAAAGGTTCTTCTTTTGTATCCAGGTGTATCATTTAAATATTCTAGCATGCATTTATCAGTTGATTAAATGACTTCTTGACTGACCAATGGTTATAAGTTCTTTCTCCTATTAGGAAGGAGACAACTAGCTATAAACTACAAGTTTTAGTTTCACAACGTAATTGTTAACTTTTGCATCTGTCGCCGTGTTCTGGCTTCCTGCCACCAAAAGTATACTTGCTCTTTAAAAAGATCAACTGAAAAGGAAAAATGGTAAACGTCTACTGGGAATAGTCTTTTAACACGTGCTTACAACTAGATACGAAATGCAACTTTTCTCAAAATATTAATACGGGAGGTATTTTTGTAATACTACTAAAAGGATGTCATATTGCTCATTCTTTTTACAAATATTTTAAATTGGGTTGACACTCTTTTTAGGTTGGGTACTATGTGCTTTAGACTGCTTATTGCTTCCTTTCTACTACTGTTAAAAGTATGTCTAGAGTACGGGTCCCCTACCTTTATTTTTTTCCACTAATATTGAACGTCTAACAGCTTTATTTGGCATTGGTCTTGTATGCGTCAGTCTCAGAGTGTCATTTTCTTTGTAAATTTATGTTGGAAGTCTCTCTTTAGAACGTTTCTATAAAAATCAACCCGGGGCATCTCATGAGCTTCAAATGCATATTGCATTCCAATATTCTCTAAATACGTTTGTCTGAAGTATAACGCATAGAGATATTCGCTTTTTTCTGACTTCTGAATTCATTTTTGTTCTTAACAGTGATCTTGCAGATCTGCTGGAAATGCTTTATGTAATTGTTAGACTGATGGAGAATCTTCAGTCGCGTGGAACTCTGAGGGTGAGTGCATCTTTGGAGTAGTCTTAAATGAAAATAATTGCTTTCTCCCTTGGTTATTTATTGAACTCATTTTACTAGTGTATCAAGCTGATTGAAAACAGGGTCATTTTTCACATAGTTTCTATCAAAATGGACTTCACCAAAAACATGCAACTATCATGGAAATATTTTACAATTGTGCTGTACTGGCTCTTCATAGGCTACGGGACATAAGATACAGCCTGCCATGTACACTTTTCTCGGAATTTATTGAATAAGATAATTACCCAATGTAGTGCCAAGTAGTGATGAACTCGTTCTGAGTCTTAAGGGAAGGTTTGGTTCCCTCTACCCCCATCTTAAGTCAATCGATATAGTATGTCATATTTGGAGAAAGTGTGTCCAACACAATGACCATTCAAATAATTGCTAAAATATCTTCACATTTTCCCGATACACTTTGATAGGATTTAGAAGATTAAGTTGGTTACACATTAAGTTAGTTTTTACAAGATTGTGTTGATGGTGTTCCCCGTTTACTAAACCTTAGGGATTCCAAAATAACATGCCTTAAAACTATGACTCCAGGCCAGCGTTAGTCCGTGTCAAATTGCTGCGGTTTGAGCAATTATGAGGGTTAGTGTAAGATGATAAATGAAAGCACCATATATTGTGACGGTCTCTGGTCAATCCCTGATAGCCAGAGCTATAGGATTTCCAAGTGAGCTATTTCTTTTCGAACATTAATTTCCAAGCGAGCTATTGATTGCATTAATCTTCATAACATGAGGGAGTAAATATCAAAACAATCCATTCCACTACCAATATACTTTGATTCTCTATCTTTCTGTCATTTTGCTTTTGGCACCCTTTTTCTTTTTTAACACCGAACTATGATTTATATCACTTGAAACATGCCAACAAATTTACATAAAGATCCCACGAAAGAACTCAAACTTATGACACAGAATCTTCAAAATCAAAATTTTTTGCAGGAGACTGCCATCTTTCAAGTCATTGGGACTAGTTTGAGTTATTATAATTTTTATGGTTAGAAAAAGGTGTTATCAGGTCAAAAAAGCTGTTAACTTGATAGAAAATCAGTTTATGTTCATGGTTATTTAATGCTAGAAGGAACTAATATTTGATTCAGGTATTCATGTTGCATGTCACATTTATGATAATATCATGTCTTAATTGCTTCCTTGAGATGTTGCCATAATTTATTGTGATCTATATATCACTTCTATTTATGACAAGCATTTGAAACCTTTCCTTTGTGATTAAGGTGTCTAAAAAATCAAGGGGGAGTAGAAAAAAGAAAGCACTGAGTGGCAATAAGGAAACCGGAAATGAACTCACTGCAGGCGAAGCTAATGTTCAGGATAAGAATCTTCTTTCTTGTGGTGAACATCTAGAGTCAGAAAAGGAAATTCGAGAAAATGCATCTTCTGATCATCAAGAAAATAACGAGCTTACGGTCCAGGTTGATGCAGCCAAGCAATCTGTTCAGGAGACGGTGAACTTTCATGGTAATCTACCTCAGGAGGATGACGGAAAGAATGACCCTATAAATGATGATATCTCTTGTAGTGCAGATGATTCTTCTGGTGATGAGCAAACCACCGTGACTTGTGAAGTTGATTTTAAGGTCTCAACATTTGTGTCAACTCTTGCAAACCACAGCATCATTCAGAATTTATGCTGGTTGCTTAAGTTCTACAAGAGCAATTCCACACGGACAAATCACTATATCATCAGCATTTTGCGGAGAATTACAGATGACTTGGATCTATCTCCAATGTTATATCAGGTTATAACTTGAATTGATTTGTCCTTAAAATATTGGATTTTCATATGTGATTGTTACTCACATGACCACCGTACAAAGTTATGCAGTTATCACTTCTTATAACGTTCTATGACATCCTGGATGAGCAAAAGTCGTGTCCATGCAAGGAATACACAAACATAGTTGATTTCCTTACAACTCTTGTTAGAAGAATGCTAAGGAAAATGAAGAATCAACCCCTTCTATTCGTGGAAGTTCTGTTTTGGAAGTCCAAGGCAGAATGCCATTACATAAATGCTGAATATCTAATGCATGAGCTTGGCAGCATGAGGAAAGGCAGTGCTGGTTTGGGCAGCATTTCAGCAAATGAAGAATTTGGATCGTCACGAGCACAGGACTGGGTACCGAGAAGCATAGCAGATGCGCTGGGTGAAGATGAGGCAGATGTTGTGATCTCTCATGAGCTAGGGTATTAGAAGCTTCTTTTTCTCCTTATATTATTTTTATTTCACGAGCCAGGGTCTTAGAAGCCGTTTTAGGCCTAGCAAGTAAGATTTGCTTAACAACTTTGATATCTGATAACTTTTGGCTTGCCTCTTCTGTTCGTTAATTGGAAGGCTGGAAAACCGCTTTTGGTGCTTCAGCATGATGATTTAACTAGAAAACACCATCAAGCTTGGATCATTTTTAGGAACCCATGGAACGTCGTGACTGTACAGTGTAAAATTGTTTCCTCATGGTGACGTGGTCCTCGTACAAAATAAAGGCCCCAACAGAAGTTAAATGTCTTGGCTTTTCACGAGATGTCTAGAGGTCTTTGATGTACTGAAAGGCGAAGATTGCCTAGTGTCTTGGGAATGAAAAGTAAATCAATATCTTCCATTTCTGCATATATGGCGGATACTTGTTAAATCAATATCTTCCATTTCTGCATAAATGGCGGATACTTGTTTAACATTATGATATGGATGCTATTTTATAGACCCTTTTGAACGTTTATTTTCATCAAGGATTTTTGGATTTTCCTTATTTATTTTTATTTTCCTGGTGCAGTGAAGGAGATGCAACTGAACATGAACCTGAAAGAGTTACAAAAAGAAAGAGAAGACTTGTTCTCACTGATGAGTTGGAGACAAGAATAAAAGATCTCTATGATAAGTAAGTATCACATCTGTTACATGCATCATACAAGAATGCATTGATGAGACACTAACAGTTATTTTTATATCGTAATGAGTTTGACTGTGCTTGTTTTAGCCTTTCTATGAAGATCAAATCACTCTTTTTCCCATTCGGTGTGACTGAATTATTTTTGCAGGTTCAAAGATGATGGAGACTGTAGTCGTTTAATTGCTGAATCCCTAGATCCCGATGGTCAGATTTCAGCAGCACAAGTTTCCAACAAGCTCAAGCAGCTGGGATTAAGAGTCGCATCCAAGAAAAGGCGGCGGCTTGTGGACACGCCAACTTCAGCCGAACCAAAGCAAGCTATGGAGACAGGAACTCAGGTTCAGAACCCAGAAGAATTAGGATGTTCGAAGCAAGCTGTGTAAGTTTTAAGAGTACCCTCTTTTCTTTAGTGATTGTTAAAATGCCTTCCCACTCTTTCAAGTTAATATGCTGGACCTCTCGGTTTTAGCAGGAGCACTAGGAAACGAGTACATGCCTTTAACAGGGACCAGGAGGAAATGATTAAAGTTTTGTATGAACAGTAAGTGCCTAAGGAATTCTAATCTATTAATGCAAGTTTTATCCGATGGGATACAAAATGAACGGGGTGAACGTTTTATACTTGACTTTGATGGAATATATGAATTAACTTTTAAAATATTTATAAAAACAAGTACTTAATCTTTATAAGTTTGTTCTTAACACCAACACTTGTTTATAAAACAATCTTTATTTAAATGAAATTTAATAATAAAATTTTTAAATTTGTTATTATATGAATAATTTTTATTCCTTATCATGTATTCATTTTATTATTGTTAACAGAATATTTTGGGCAAAATTATTAGGTAAATAAATGTTAATATTAAGAAGTAATTTATAGACAATATAATTTAAAATCTTATCCAGATTTTCGTAAAAATATTAAGGTGGATTTATACATGTAAACTTCATGAACCGTGCGATAAAGAAAACTCCCATCATTTTTATATGTTGGAAAAGGATAAGACAGGAGCTTCTCTCTTCACGATGCAGGTTCAAAGACCATAAAAAGTGTAGCAGTATGATTGCAAATGCACTAGCAGCTGACAATCCTTTCACGGCTGCCCAAGTTTCCCGAAAGCTGAAACAACTTGGTTTACGTGTGCCCCGTAAGAAGGCCGAAGAGAATATGCATTCGAGGGAGGATGAACATAGTGACTTTCTTCTTGGGGAGGATTCTGATAACGAGACACTGCAATCATTAAAGAACAGGTATATCTAGTGAGTTTTGGTAAAAATTTGCCAATGTACCCAACTAATAGGTTGGTCGAAACCACATAATAATTCTCATTTTGTAGAAGAAAAAACAAGAAAGAAACCTCGTTATTTAGTGAGGAGTCACTAACACGAAATATTGACGGAGAGGTTTCTGGAGATTCTGGCGCTGATTTCCCAAGCTTCGTTGCGAGGTATCTCTCTTATTTCTTGTTAGCTTAATAGTTGAGGAAGGCCTTCCTTCTATGATTCATTTTCTTACTCGCCGCAGTTATCATCGAAGCCATAAACCACCTAGTCTATAATCTACTAATCTTTTAGGTAATTCAACTATTTGTGGCAAATTGGAAGTATTTCATTGCTGAGCTTAGACTTTATGGATCGACATAGAACCTTCCCCTTCCAAAAGTGATTTTGGTTTTATTTCGTAGTTATTGGAGACTGGGGTCCCAACAATTATTTGCAAAAAGTTTATGATTATTAACACTTCTTTTCGTGTTGAAGACATAAAAATAAACTTGGTGACAAGCATTCTGCCAAGGAGCACAATAAGGAACGGAATTTGTCCGGGGATTCAGATGATGACCAAGTCTTAAGCGCCATTGCCAAGTAACTTTCTCAGTCTCTCTTCTCCGTTCATTTCCTGACCCTTTTAACGAGCTTGTTCATTACTGTATATTACTGCATGACTATGTTTCATTAACAACCGTTCAGTGCCTTGTATTAAGCTATTCATAATTCTTTCTGCTTTCACCATCGCATGCATTCTTTCGAGAGTAGACACGGCCCAAAAAAAAAAAAACTAAGCCTCCTCTTTTTTGACTCATCGGACTTTCTCATTATTGTTAGAAGCTTCCAAAGGAGGGACAAAGGGAGATCACACACAATCAGGCACAAATCACGTACATAATTAAGAGTAGGATAATGCAGAATACTTTCCTTGTATAGTGTAAACAGTGTAATATATAGGAGACATTGTGCAGAGTATCGATAAGAAATGAAAAATGGATTTGATTACTTTCCAAACTCAATATGTTACCATGTAAGAATTATGACCTTGATCTATTAATTATAAAAATTGAATCAAACCAATATGAAAGTGAATCAAAATAAATTTGATCGGACTTGATTCTCTTAAATCTGGCGGTTGCCTTTAAGTGGTGAATATTGACACACACACACACACACACATATATATATATAGATATATATATAATGACGTGAGTTAAAATAATTCGCTTTCTGGACAGGAAAACCAGGAAGCTGGTTTCATCAGCAGAAGACGAGAAGGCCGCAGAAATATTCAATAAGCCTTCAGCGACTGACGACAGTTATATCGATGGAGTTCATGAAGATGTTGCAGAAAGGTATGTTGAACTCTTCAACTTGACTGAATAAATGCCTCCCCTAGTGGTGACAATGCACATACAAAGTTCGGACTCAATTAAATCTTCTGCTCTTATCTAGGGATGGAGGCAACCGACCCATGAGGATGGCCATTGACGAGATTGAAAATGATGTCTCAATTGACCATGTGAAGAAGGGAGTTGACTTGAGTGTTGAAAATCCGTCGGTGGATAATAATGCTGATGATTATTTATCCGATTCATTAGCAGATTCAGAGGAAGATGTCGCTCCTCCTAGCGCTTGGATAGAAAACACGTCCTTAATGAGTAGGAAATCTCGACTTAGGCATAGGATGGTGATTGATTATAGTGACGATGATTAAGAAGGAAAAGAACGTCGACTCTACTGTTCCGGAAGCATTATTCTTCTCTTAGGTGAGGGTACAGCACCAGTAGTACACCAAACCGCCCACCTTGATGGCAGGCGGCTTTTCTCCTCTGTAAAGTCAATTGTTCTTTGCTTACTTTTTTTAATTAAGATGGTCGGGTGTCGAGGGAGGTCTTTGTTTTTTCATTCATGCGCCTAAGGTTCGATTAGGAGTTTGCCACTGATTGATTTGTGATTATCTGTGTTCATGAAATTACCATCTGCCTCTCTTTCTCTCTCTGTCTTTTATAATTTCTAGAGGACGCTTGCAACCTCTCTACATTAGGCCGGGTTTCGCAGATGGATGGGCTTAGCAGCTTGCTGCGAAGTAAACGACTGGTCCAGCATTTATTTGTAAGCCGTAATCTTTTATAGCAGTCATTTATTTTTAATAGGTCATCTCATTAGAAACGACGAATGATCACAACATTGCCACTACATACTTGCCCAAATAGACCTACCTAACGGATCTAAGCAAGTGAATGTAATTGATTAAGCTGAAAATAACTTATGTTAGAAAGTGCAAATCGATGTGTAGTTTCGTCTGTTTTTTTGTTGTTGTGATTTTTAGCTTTTGTTTCTGAAATTTAGCTTAGTTTTTCAAAGATGTGCATTTGATATGTTGTTCATTTGTGTAATTAAGCATAGCTGTACAATTTGACAAGATGAAAATTGAAGAGTGAGTTTTAAAAATCAATTTAAGAATTGACTTTAAAATTAAGTCTAAGTAATCCAAAGGTTGAATTTATGCTATATTTAAAAACAAAAAAATCAATCCAATCAAGTATTAATATATATTTTACAATTGTTTATAATTATTTAATTTCTTTATAATTATAATCGATATTTTACATATATTAATGAAAATAATTGGCCCTTTGTTTTAAACAATTTTAAAATTTTATTTAATTTTGAAAATTTGATTCAATAAATAATTTATATTTTTTAAATACTTCAAGTTGGACTTTGATTAAACTCAACTCAGTCCAACTATAGGTCTAATTACAAGTAATAAAATATTTAATGATAACTAAAGATAAATTTAGTTAATTAGTTAAGTAATTAACACATTTTCTGTTTTATTTTTAGAAAACTTACTAGTAAAGAAACTAGACTAAGCAATCGTTGAAGAATAGGTATATCTTCACATTTTTTGCTCGGCTCAATCCAAGTCAATGGATTTGGCCAGAAATCCCAATAACTATAGGCACAAGAACATTTTGTAATTTTTAAATTAGATAAAATATTTTAAATATTAAATAAAAGTAAAAATTTGGGCTTGAACTGAGATTAATTGGGCTTGAGCTCAAACAGTGTCATAGGACCGGACATTAAAGTAATTTGGGCTAAATTTAAGCAAGGCCCATCCTACTCCATTGCCAACGTTAAACTAGACCGAAAGAAACAAACCCTTAAAGAAGCAGACCCATGGAGACATGTATTAAATGCAGTTATATGATTTCAAGAATAAATTAAAAGCCTAAACTAAGTATTTATCAGGTTTTTTAAGGCCTG
>JANZXP010000007.1:28720974-28733967 GCA_027576715.1 Erythroxylum flavicans | reverse complement strand
TCTCTCAGTAAATATGCCAATGAGCGACTGTCCAGTTTCTCGTGAATAGTTCGTAAATGCCCTTGACTATGGGATTAAGCGTCGTCTATCTATAGGCTGAGGAGGAAAGGAGATCTATCATCGCAGTAGAGTTCACTTACAATTCAATCCGGCGATAGCTCAGATTCAACGCATATGTTAGTCCTGTATAAACGCCCCACATTTCATTTGAGTATGCACAATTCGAGGTAGTCATTCTACAAGCTGCCTCCCTCTCAATCTAGTCATTCTACTTGACTATTCACAACTGGGTCAATTCCATGTATCAAATAGACTTGGCATATTAACCTGGGTTTGGGCTAATTCAAATTGACCAGACCTAAGGTCAACAAATCAAGCTCTTGTTGATCAGGTTTTGAGTTAGGTTTTAAACTTTTTTTAATGCAAAAATGGACTTCGAGAGTTCAAAATATATAAATAAAATGACATTATTTTTTATTTTAATTTAAAAATTTTAAAATTTTCATGTTGAGTCGGGTCAAGTTTTGAACTACTAAGGCTCGATCGGCCCATTGTCAATTAAGTTGAAACTAGAGCTTTAAGCCCGATTGAATTTTGGATTGAAGTTTAACCCAAGCAAAGAATATTGATCCAAGCTCGAGCCCAACTCCACCCTTTATCATCCTTAATGCAGTCTTGTCACTACAATTGGCAACACTTCACTGCACAAGAACTTCTTTTAGCAACAGCAAGTCTTCGTGATCAAGTTCTAAACTTCACGAGGATACTGTCAGTTTCTTGGTTGGTCCTGAAATTGCCCTTTTCCAATGGGAAAATCTTATCCTGTCAACAACACAGACACGACCCCTTACTTTTGCGTCGCATTGAAGTTTTCTACAGTTCTGTGTCAGTAACTTCTTTTGTCTTTGACAAAAAGTTACACCAATAAGAAGCAGTCAAGTGCCTATCCAACCCCTCTTTTGAATATTAACCCACTTAGTTTGGTTGGCCATCAAGAACTAATGCCACGACAGAACTGACAGGAAAAAATAGTTAATTGAATCTCTATAGTTTTGATATGTTTTGATATCGTGTTTTTGAAAATTAACATTTATTATTCTTTATTATTATTTAGCTAGAATAACAAATTAAATAGTATCTAATATTTTAAAAAAATTCCAATCTAGTACAAAAATTTTTTAAAAATTCAATTTAATGTTTAATATTTAAAACTCGTATAAATCAATTCAAAATATTGTTTTTACTAATATAACGTATTCACTAATTATTATATGGGTGTTTATTTATTAGTTATATCACTAAAAATAATATTTTGATCTTAATTATAAAAATTAGTTATTAAATTAAAAATTTTAAAAATTAGGTACTAAATTAAAAAAATCTCAAAAAATTACACAATTTCAAATTTATTATCTTTTATTTAGTTATTATATAATTTCTTTCTTATAGGAATAATAAAAAATACTTAATTTAAAATTTATAGATTAAATTTGAGTTAATAAAAGTTCTAATTCAATATTATATAAAATAACATTTTAATCTCAATTTGATTAAAGTTTCAATCATTCTTATTTTCATTGTAATGATTTAATTTTTATTAATTTGTTATTCTAAAATAGCGTCATATTAAATTTCAATACCATATTATTTAAATAAAAATAATTCAAATATAACGAAAAATATATGATAATTAAATAATAATATAAAATAATAAATAGTAACTGTCAACATATAATAATTTAAATAAAAAGATTAAATCACAAATAATAATACTCGTACATTTAACCTTAGAATCAAACCGAATTGAGGGATTGATATCATCAACATTATCACACCTAGTCCGAGTCTTGCATTAAACCGGGGCTTGGAGAGCTCTGATAGTTCGCAGTCTTATCCCTGTAGAACAGAGAGGTTATTTTCGATAGACCTACGTACTAATGAGACAATAAAAAAATGATGCAGATTATAAGAGTAGATAAAAAACTTACATACTAAAAAGGTAGATAGATAAAATAAAATAAGTAAATAAATAAAATAAAATAAAATAAAATCAAATAAGATATCTGATATGATGCCCATATCTACTAATAAATAATAGTAATAACTAAAAGAACTACAAATCGTCACGAGTTGATACAAGTTTAAAAGAAAAGTTATTAAAAAAGAATAAGACAAATATACTTAGAAAAGATGTAAAGTTCAATTCATACCTGTTATGCTGCAAACATCTGCTCACTATTTTTTAAATTGTGCATGTCAACATTACGTAAGAGTCGTACTAATTTACTTTATATCTTTTTAATTTTATCATATGTTCCTGAAAGAATAATCAACATTTTTACAATAATAATTGGGCAAACTATCTAAAAAAGACTTTCAGTTACGTCGTTATAATTATCGTCAATGAAATCTAAATCGTAGATTCATGGTAGAAGTTTTCAGTAACTTTAGTCCACTTTCTTTATAAGACTCTTAATATATTGCAAAGAGAAAGCTTTATTTTGAATTGAAGATATAAAAAACCTTTCTTTTTTTTTTTTCCCTGTTCTAAGCTTTTGATTCCCTAGCAATTGTCTAAAGTCTAGTTATGAGACACCATTTTTGGGGACCAATTCGTTTGATGTCACTTTCTAATTTTGGCTTTTGTCCCGATACTTGAGTCATAGTCACTTTCGTTTTCCGACAACTCTGGGGGACCTCAGTCTGCTTCTTTTGTTTTCTTTAAGATTGTCATTACATTATGATAAGTATCCTTACGAATGAAAACGACTTTCTTTTTTTTTCCCTCAAGCGTTTATTTCCTGAGATTACTCCGGGAAAGTATTAAACTTCGTAAAAGCCTGAAATTAAAAAGAGATCGGTGATATTTTATTACTTTTTCCTTTTAATAATTTATAAATTACGTATTTTAATAATTCATTTAATGAATTAATTAATGGATTTAAATTAACTAGGAATATTATTATTAGTACTTTAGGTTGAAAGGCCTAATTTTAGTTAAGTCTTTCAACATAGTATCAGAACCTATTTGACTTGATGATTTGGGGCAGTGCCTAGCCTAACAGATATTCAGCCTTATTTTGGACTGAAAATGATGTGTCAAGAATCTTACATCGAACAAGTATGAGTGTATTCAATCATTTATAATAGTGTATAAATCTCCCCTCTCAAGTTAACTTTTAGGAGTGAGTTAGGCCTTTAAACACTTCAGATCAATCGCTTATTCAATTTCTGTGGATCTTATTTATTGGATGGATAGATGTTCACATAATAAAATAGGAATAAAGTAATAAAAACAGGTGATATGTTATAATACTTTATAGGTATTTTGAGTGAATTATATCGTGTACAATTTAAACATATAATTTATTTTTGACTCGAAATTAATGAATTAAGTTGAATTAATTATGGTTAAAGTCAAACTTAATCAAAAAGCTTCTTTTGGAGGTAGCTTAATTTAAAAAACATAGTTATATTATTTTAATTAATTATATTAACAAAACAATTGACTCGATAAGATTCAATCTTATAAAAATTAAATTGAATCTGATACGTTACCAACCTTATCATAGTCTTTTTTGTGTATAAACAATTAGTATGTTGTGTCGTATGAAGGCTGATGTAAACAAATGAAATTAGGTGATCATGCTAACGATTCATCAGGAGTGATTTCTTTTTCGAACGCAGACCTATAGAATAAGTTGATGTCACTCGTAAGGACAAGACATTCACTAAATACACAGAATTAGAGCGTTCAATGACATAATCATGTTTCCAAATGCAATTCTCTAGAAATGACAAATTAAGCTTTTTGTACATATATAATATATTATGTAGGGATAAAGTTGCATACTATCAGACCTTCCTAAACACTGCTTTATTGCAAGATTTTGAACTGAGTGATGATGATGATAATATAATTTTTAAGTCTAGGACGACAAATTCAATTTAAATCGACCCAATGTAAAATTAAGAGAATAAATTCAAGTTGAGCCAAATTCAAATTTAGAGAAATGACTTAAATGCAAGTGTGGAATCATTGTATCATCCAATGAATGTACTTAGATTCATTGTCAAACTTAATTAGCGTAAGTGGGATGCAAGTGTGGAATCATTGTATCATCCAAAGCAGCAGACAAAAGACAAAAGAAACTAATTATAATCATAAGATTTGTCTACTAATTGTCTATTGAGTATTGAGCAAAAGAATAGCATATGCTTAAGCATTGCTAAGCATGAGCTTTATTCGAATAGCTTGAACATGGACATGCAAAAATCTATATAATATGTTATATGCATCAACCTGCTCTATGTAGGCATTTATTGCCTATCAATTACCTACCGTTTGTTAGGAACATTTTCAAAGCATATCTTATGTGATGTTCTATTTTTGTTTATCTTCCTTTTCTTAATTTTTTAAAGCATAGTGAAAAGAGGGGCTCAGCCTAATGCATTAAAAATTACAAAGTATAAAGAAAGGGTATGATGACCCCAATAGCGTTTCCAAACAGATAATAACCAAGACCCGGCGAACACTCATCAAGCCTATAGCATCCAACCGGAAAATTCTGCGCATGTCCCTTTCTGATATACATGTCGTACTACCATCGTCCAGTCCCTTGTCAACATCCGCCGAATATCACCCACTAGCGTTTCATTCCCCATTGCTTGAACATGGTCCAAACTCAGTAGTTGTACTGCTACTTAAGAGTCAATCTCAAGAACTAATTGTCTCACTCCATATTACCACGCAACATCTAAACTCGACTTTATCGCCCATAACTCAGTTGCTAGAGAAGTAGTATATTCCACGTTATGCACAAATCCTACTACTTATGCTCCGCGTTCGTCCCGGATAATATCTCCTACTCTTGTTATTCCCAAGTTGCCTTTCATCGCCACATCCGTATTTAACTTGTACCACCCAAGGTTCAGGCTTGTCCAGCCTATCTCTCTCCATGTCCTGCTACTCTGGGCCTCCTTTTTTATTATTTAAGTGATTTAAATTTTGCAATTGCAATTTTATTTTTAACGTTTTAAATCATATATAATTTGAAATTAAAAAAAACCCTCCTAATTTTTAAATTAGTGATTTTTTAAAATTTCAATCTTTAAAAAAGCCTCTTTATTTTAGACTTTAATTAAAAAATAACAATGAAACACGCATGATATGGATATCAAATGTAAGCTAATCAAATATCACTAATGTAGTAACTCAATTCAACTCTTAAATCTAAGTCGAACAAATTAAACTTAACTTAAGTTAATAATTTAAAATAATTATAATAAATTATTAATTTTTGTCAGATATAATTACTTCGGTTCGAGTTTAAGAGTTAAATCGAATCGTCATGTAATTAGCATTTGATTGTTACAAGTGTGATTTGTATATCGCGTGTATTCCATCATTATTTTGTAACCAAAGTCTAAGATAAGGGATTTTTCTATACAAGAGATTTATAACTTTGACCTAAAAATACTTGATAATAGGGACATTAATTCAATTTTTAATCTTCAAACCTCAAATTTTACTCAAATTTTTTAGATTTTCTATAGTTAAGAACTAACTTGAATATTATTAAAGTATTTACACTAAAACATATTCAAACGTAATTTATAAGAATTTTTGGACTGATCACGGAGGACGAATTATTATTATCACAATTTATCATAATTGTGTTCTAATTGGCCTTAAAGAGGTGGTCGAGTTGGTGGAGTAGAGAGCATGGGGCTAAAAGATTCTGTATTCGAATGCTCCCTATCTATACTCTTTTGATTAAGCTTGTCGTACAGGGCTTGCCTAGTGCGGAATGCCTAGTTGGCATCATTTGCAGGCTATTGCATCAATCCGGAGATTTACCCATTTGCGCATTTAAAGGATAATGACTGCAGGTTTCTCCGTTCAAAAAAGAAAAAAAGGACAGTGTTCTACTTATAATTAGACCAGTAAACCGTAACTCACAACCTACTATGGTTGTTTTTGGTTAGCTAATCTAATTTGGAAGAGAAAAAGAAAACTTGTGTTGGAAGTTCAAAAAACGAAGAAATTAAAGAACTATAAAGAAAGAAAGTGGGGTAAAAGTTTGATGCAGCAGTACATAATCGGTGTTTGTGGGGTCACAAGTTCCTGCTTCTTTTTTCTTTTTTTTATTTCTGTATTTCAATTATTAAGTCTGTTGTGGTGTGTGTGTATATATAGGCCTTACAGATATATTCCAAGGTGAGCTGAAACCTACTCTGTTTCTTGTAATCTTTCCTGAAGCTAGAGCTAGTTGCATCGCATGGAAGCTTCACAACCTCTATCAATCGAAAGCTTTTCGTATAGTTGGTTAGTAAACCTGAAACCATCTCTGGAAAGCCTGGACAGTTCTCTCAGGGCCTCACTTGATGCTTCTGATGAAGCTTCTTTCATCGAGATGGACCCGAGATTGCCACCTTCCAAGAGATTTGTAATCGGGAACTCTCAGGACTTCAAATTTGATTTCCCAGCTTCAGAATCTCCTCTCACGCTAGTTCACGCTGACGAGCTCTTCTCCAATGGTTATGTCATGCCTGTCTTTGTTGACCCTTTGGGGACTGGGGCCTACAAGGTCTCAGATTCAGCCAAAGCTCTTCCTTCTACAGCATCTACACATGCACCGAAGCTCGTTGGTTCAGCAGATAAATTTCGATGTTCTTCGTTGAGAAGATGTCGCAGATTGTCGAAGCAAATATTTCAGAAGTACATGGATTTCCTGAGGCCATTGTATCGGAGAATTTGTGGGCACAAACCAAGCTCTAGAGTTGGTTCTATGGATTCAGAAGTTCAGGCAGTAAAAAACTGGATGTACTCAGCAGGAACATCTCCAAGAATAAGTGTAGCTTATTCCATTGACGATTGGAGAAAATCCTGCGATTCTGAGAGCTCAATCTACGAGGCTGTTCTTCATTGCAAAAGATCCATAGGTGGGTTGGTTAATGTTCACCTAAACTGTAACCTTATTATGATTGTTGTATTACACAATTTCAGGTTTTGACGTTTCTTTACCTTATTCTCAGGCAAGTGAATTGAACCTGTTGTGTGATGGAGAGCCCAGAAGAAATTGAAAACAAGAAAGTAGAAAAGAAAGGACCAATGTTCATAGTTTCACACCATCACATGGGAAAGAGAGAAAAATGACAAGGAATAAAGGGATCAAAACAGCAACTTGCTTCTTGTTCTTGTTCTTGTTCTTTTCTTCTCATCCTGTAGATTGGTTTCGTAAAGGTGTAGAAGACGCTGTTTTGTAAGGCCAGAGCTTGATAAGGAAAGGACACCAGAGACAGCTATTTTCTCTTTTTTTTTTCGTTATTTCAACGAAGTGTTTTCTAAAGAAATTAAAGGACTAATCTATTACAGGTATATGACTATCTTCTTCTTCAATTTTATGTTATTGCCTTCCAAAACATGAAAAATACTGCCAAAAGGCTAAATAATCTTTCTTACCTTCCACTTCAAGAAGTTAAAAAGGATCTTAGTTATGTCGAGAGATTGAAACTCAATTCAAATGATTTGCATTTGGATCGAACCCATCACTTAATTTTGATTTGTTAGCTTATTAGACAATTTATTCAGTCGATTTCTTTAATATATCCTTATATTCTTGGATCTTATTTCAAAGATTTTTCATCCATGACATGAAAAATCTTCTTTCCTATCTCTTCGTACAACTTCAAGGAAATAACCTACGTTTATTACTACTAAGCTTCTTAGAAGCTTTGATGAATACCAAAAGCTGGTGAAAGGTGGTCAGATATGCAGAAGCACTGTGTTCTCTTCAGATTTTTGTTTTTGTTCTGTTTTCTGTTCTTTACTCGGCAACTTGAGACAAAATTAGAGGAAAAGATAGATATATAACAACTTGTTCTTGCGATCCAAGACAAAGAGAAAATTAGGTACTTCAGTGAAGAGAGGGTCAGCTTATGCCTCCAAGAATTTGTTTCTGATACTCTTCTGTTGTCTTTTGTTGAAATCGTGGCTCTGAATCAGTCAAACTAGCTGTTACAGTTAGTTAAAAGTTATAATCTCATTTTTAGTGGCAGATTTTTTTTCAGATTTCATGAAATAGTTTCTGTTTTTTAGCGTATCAGTTATTCCTATTGCTGTATAAATTCAGATATTATGCTTAATGAATGATAGAACTCCATCCAGCCTTTTACGACTAGTGCTTAATTACCTTCTTAAGCGAACAAATTGGTATCAGAGCTCTCTTGATCTTAAGGGACCTCTAAACCTACAAACCTATAACTCATAACTCACTCAACGCCTTCTCATATCACAAATCAAAAACTACACAATAATGGATTCAGAATTACCGTTCACTGCAATTACTTTGCCAGTATTTGAATGTAGAAATTATTTAAGTTAGGTTGTTCGAATGGAGGTTTTCCTTGAAACGAATGACTTGTGAGAAGCTGTAGATGAAGACTATGACGTTTTGGACTTGTCTACAAATTCAACGGTGGCTCAAATCAAAATTCACAAAGAAAAGAAGCAGAGGAAGTCCAAAGCAAAAGCTTGTCTGTTTTTAACAGTCATACTAATAATTTTTTTCCAGAATCATAACGCTTAAGACGAGTAAAGAAATTTGAGATTTCTTAAAGGAGGAATATGCAGGGAATGAAAGAATCAAAAGAATGCAAGTGCTCAATTTGATCAGAAAATTTAAGATACAAAAAATGAAGGAGTCAGAAACGATTAAGGATTACTCCAACAAGCTCATTGTTATTGCCAATAATGTAAGATTTCTTGGTTCTTATTTTGATGATTCTAGAATAGTTCAAAAAATTCTAGCAACTATCCCAGAAAAATTGAGGCTATAATTTTATCACTCAAAAACTCAAAGGATTTGGCAAAAATTAGTTTGACAGAATTGTTAAATGCATTATAGGCATAAGAACAAAGGAGAGTCATGAGACAAGAAGGAACTATAAAAGGCGCTTTTCTAGTGCGTATTGCAAGAAAACAAATCATCCAGAATACAAGTATTGGTGGAGGCCAGATGTAAGATGCAATAAGTATGGACAACTAAGACATGTTCAAAGGATATGTGAAGCACAACAACACATGGAACAAGTCAAGCAAGCTGTAAACAATTAACTTGAGGAGGAGAAGGAGTTATTTACAACATCATGCCTTGCCGACTATAATTCAAATGAAAGCTGGCTTATTAATAGTGGTTGCACAAATTACATGACCTTTGCTAAAAGGATGTTCAGAGAAATTGATACAAGTTTTATCTTCAAAGTCCAAATTAGTAATGGAGACTACATTGAAGCAAAATGAAAGGGGACTATAGCAATTAAAGGGCATTCAGATTTGAAGTTAATTTCTGATGTCTTATATGTTCCTCCAATAAACAAAAATCTGTTGAGTGTTTGTCAGTTGCTTGATAAAGGATTGAAGGTACTAGACAAAGAACTGTTCAATACCAAAATGCAAAATAAAAGATTTGCATTGGATTTTGCAAAAGAGAACTATGGTGGTAATGCTGAGAAAGATATAGTTAACACGAAGATCTCTACATATGATGAAAACAAAATGAGTTCTTCAAATTCAAAAACATCTACAAGAAAGGCCAACAAGGTGGATCACTCCTTCATTGTGGAAGAAAAAGGAAAAATGAAAGATGAAAAGTTCATAAGAAGCCTAACAGCAAAATTATGGGAGCTAAGGAGGAGTGTTGATAACGTATGTTTGAATCAGTCAAATTAAGCAAAGAGGAGTGTTGAAAACGTATCTTTGAATCAAACAACCTAACTGTTACAATTAGTTAAAAGTTATAATCTCATTGTTAGTGGTAGATTCTTTTAGATTTCATGAAATTGTTTCCTGTTTTTTAGCATATCAGTTATTCTTATTGTTGTATAAATTCAGATATGATGCTTAATGAATAATGGAACTCCTTCCAGCCTTTTACGACTAGTACTTAATTACCTTCTTAAGCCAAACATCTTTGTAACCCTTTTGGCTCAATTACACAACATAATTATGTTCTTATAATTTGTAATTACCAATACGTAATTACAGTATAACTCGCAATTTATGGTATAACCGGAAATTCGTAAATTAAAAAGAAGGGATTAGGACCTAGGACACCAAACTTTAGGTTCGGGTTTTTTCCTTAGCACAATCATAGGCCTATCAACCTTTTGTGTCCATGTCTGCCAAGCAGCATCTTAACTCGCACATCTCTTCTCCAAGTAATGAAGACAGTCGACAGACGTGTAAGTTCTTAAATGAAAAATCAAAGTTATTAACTGATTGGATGATCAGATAGGTAATAATTTGATGTTGAGAGTTACGAAGGAAAGTACTGACTCGCATCAAAAAGCTGGACAAAACTTGCAGCAACAACATTTGAAGGCTTTTCTATTCATACATGCAGACTAATCTTTACTTGTACTAGATCGTATGAAATAAAGTACTGACTAAAAGATTTATTTATCTATTCTCAAGCTTTAAACTTGACATTTCTGATTAAAGATGAAAGTACTGAACCACTCACACCAACTATATTTAATTATTTTTTTATTCTTTTTGATACCTATCTTTTATCGTTCCAATCTAATATTTGTAAGTTTTGGTTTTATCCTATTTATAACATTTTGAAATCAAATAATTAAATGATTTTTATAAATTTATAAAGAATTTTTATTTCTTACTTTTGTTTAAATAAAAGATTAAAATATCACTTATGATATGAGATATTATACGCATTATTCTAAATATGCAATTGTACGGTTCACAAATTAAAGCATTGAATCAAATATATAAAATCTTAAGAGGGTCATTATAGTTCAATGGAAGAAGTGTGAATTTCTGGTCCCCTCAACAATGGGGTTCAGGATGTGACATATATGGCAATTTGAAGCTCTAACCATCACTGATCTTCCAAATCCTGAATTCATATATTCCTGACTATCTTGGCCAAATATAATTCATTGGCTTAGTACGTACCAGAATTGGCTGAGAGAGAAAAAGTCCTTCACATGTCAACGAGTAGGATAAGGAGACATTGACAAAATGTGCTAGGAGAAGATCCAAAGTTCGTTAACGTGGATTTCTGTTTATATCTACTTCTGTTCGTCTTCGTCTTCTTTGTTGCTACTAATCCACGGAAGCAGCAAAACCAAGAGTCGCATTTATGGCTATTGTTTTCCCCTTGTAGCTACAATGACCCTTTTGTGGGGGACCGAGACCTCTTACATGCTAATTGTCGCCAATATCAATTCTTTAGTCACTGTAGCTTCAGGACACCATACATTTCAGCCTGTCAGAAAACAAGGTGTTGGCTGCAAGAAGATGATATTGGGGTTTTAATCACTGGATTTTACTTGGAAACACATACTTGGGATCATTTCCATTCCTGAAAACTGTGAGATTATCAAGAAAAAATAAAGGATAGAACACCAACTTTATAACTATTGATATGAATTAGTATTCCAGGATTCAGGAGTCAGTTCTGGCAACATTAGATGATCATTTTTCAAGGTTCAAACTTCCACACTATGAATCCAGGATAAAGGATTAGAGTGATATAACTATCTAACTTCTGATCAGGTTTGAAAATGCAGATTATAGATTGGAAGAAATGTGTAAGATTATCAAAAGAAACTTGATCGTGACCTGCATTATCAGGATTTTCTGCAATAATTTGCGGTTGTATTGAAAGGAACAAACCTGGAACGGGGACCAAGGCCTTCAAGTATTCCGCATGTCGGCCGGTTCATCCTGGGGTCATTGTTAAAAAGTCTGAGGACATTGAACAATGCCCATCATTTTTCCTGTCATAGGACTTGTGTTTTCACTTAGTACACATGCATTTGAAGCAGTGTCATTGTCGATTGTGTTGAGAAAATGAAAGCTGTAGACTAAAAAGACAAGAACTGTGAAGTGTAAATCCTTAGAGATGAAGTCTGACAGAGCAGACACAACTACTAGTTTTAAGTTGATGCTTTGTGTTTTGTACAGCCCACAAGTGATTGCCTCGTGAAATGCCTGAGATCCTGTGACTTTTTTGCAATGTTGTTTAGTTGTTGCTGCCTACAAATCGAACAAGTCCCTGACACTGAAGATGGTTCATGGACTTCGCAATTGCTTCACTTATATTACCTTTCACATGTTGATGCTTTCTGGTTCCAGTGGGCTTATGGGTTTCCTTCAATCTAATGGACTGGATTCCTGCTTCTCTGGAGGGAGAGAATGCATCAGGCTCCTCCGTGTTGACCTAGGCCAGGTTCAAATAGAACTGTCATGTCTACTCTAAAAATGGGTCAGGCTTAGGCCATGCCATGTCTACCCTAAAAGTTTATAGGCATGAATTTTTGTTCGGGAAAGTAATTTTTTTAAAATTTATATTATCATATTTGGTTTATTTTTTTAAATAGTTAGGAAAGTAAAAACTTTCCCAATTTAGGAAAAATAATAACACTTTACTTGGATTCTAAATCCCCTCATCCTTGAGTATTTAGATTACTTTCTTCAAGAATTTAATCTAAAAAATACGCTAGCCAATTCTATCATTCCTTCTTTCTCAACTCTATGACAACTCTTTTTATAATAATAAGGAATTTAATAATAATAATAATAATAATAATAATAATAATAATAATAATACAATTAATAAAAATAAGAATAATAATAAGTGGAAAATTAATAATAATAATAAAGTTAATACGAATAATAAAATCAATCATAATAATTATAAAATTAATAATAAAATAAATATAAATGTAATTGATAAAATTAATAATGATAAAAAAATTAATAATGAGTAGAAATTTAACAATTATTATTATTATTATTAAGAAGAAGAAGAAGAAAATTAATAATAATAAGTAATTTAATAATAATTAATTAATAAATAAATAAAATTAATTATAATAAGAATAATAATGTAACACCCCAACTCCCGCCGGACCCGAACCCGATATCGGCAGTGATACCCGGATCCGTGCCCCGCGAGGGTGGCA
>JANZXP010000007.1:28706536-28717527 GCA_027576715.1 Erythroxylum flavicans | reverse complement strand
GTAGGAGGAGGAGTAGTAGTAGCAGTAGGAGTAGGAGTAGTAGTAGTAGTAGTAGGAGCAACAGGAGCAGCAGGAGCAGGAGAGGAGTAGGAGTAGGAGTAGGAGTAGGAGTAGGAGTAGTAGTAGTAGTAGTAGTAGTAGTAGTAGTAGATATGTATAATAATAAATAATAATAAATTTACTAATATTAAAATTAATAATAAGTATAAAATTAATAATAATAATAATAAATATTAAGAATAATAAATTTAATAATAGGAGCAGGAGCAGGAGCAGGAGCAGTAGCAGGAGCAGTAGCCGTAGCAGCAGGAGCAGTAGGAGTAGGAGTAGTAGTAGGAGTAGTAGTAGTAGTAGTAGTAGTAGTAGATATGTATAATAATAAAAAATAATAAATTTACTAATATTAAAATTAATAATAAGTAGAAAATTAATAATAATAATAATTAATATTAAGAATAATAAATTTAATAAGAATAATAAATTTAATAATAATGCACTAATTGTATTTTTATTTTCAATGTTAGAAAAAATTTTGATATTTGATTTGAATTTTAAAATTTATCTTTGTACTCGGTTAAAGTTTTTTAGTATTTTTCAATAATATATTTATGATATAACAGTATTATATGGTTAGAATATCATGAATGAAAAAAATTAACATATAACTTGTATTACAAATTAACATTATTTAACGATTTTAATTTTTATTCGATTTGTAGGGATATAATTGAAAACATAAGTTAAAATTAAATTACATTCTATAAAATACTATTACATACCAAACACTATAATAAGAATCTATTCAACTTTCCTATTAGAATTCTTATAAGTATTCAAATATATGAATATCTTTATTTTCCGAATAATCAGATTCCAAATTCACTTTACTTTCCTACCAACTAAACAGGGTCATAAATTGTTCTTGATTGTATGACTGTATAGTTGACAGACAGTAAAAGTAACTTTTTAGTTTACTAAAGTTTCATAAATGAACTATATAGACATTTACTATCACTTAAGTTGGAATTTAATTACCTAGAGAGAAGTTCAGTCCATTCTTAAGCTTTACAGAAGATTTTATATGCAAAATAGTACTCATCCGGATCTTATACAATACATTGGTTGTTTTGTTCTAATACAGTACTCAACTCTCTAATACAATATTCAACTCCTACCGCATGAATCTTTATTCCCTCTATCAAAACATTTTCACCCGAAACTTTCAATTTCTTGTCTGAGGAGTACCTCACAGGGTGAGGGTTGAAGATTCAGAAAATGGTAAGGACCTGCCAGAATTGTTTTACTTTGAAGCTTTAGACTTATTTAGCAACTTCTGAATCAGGATGGTCATGTGAATTGACAAATTTCAAGTAATTCTCTATCTCATTACTCTCTGGGCTGCCATTTACTAGATTAAACCACTTCTTGTGATGTGTATGTTTCGGTTTCCTGTCACTAATGGCAATGGCAATGTCATTGGGGAAGAGGTCTCGCAGCACAAAGGCATGTACCATCGTCGTCACAAGCAGAGCTGTGACTGTGAGTGTGGAGGCAGAAGAGAGAATTACAACAAGAACACGGGTTACTATATGTTCAACTTCACTTTCGTACTTAATGGTTGCAATAGCTGCACCGGTCATAGGGAAGGTGTAAGCCCACCAAGCCAATGAGAACCTGTCAATTCAGGAGATTTAAGCATACAAGAAAAACCTGAAAGTAGAAACAAACAGTATGATGAACTGAAGGAGCTAAACACTTACTTGAATCCTCTGAAAAAGTTAATTCGAACTGCCTGCAAAAAACCAGGGGAAAAGAACATGCTTCAGAAAATTTGCAACACCCTCATGCAGTTTTAGTTTCAATTATGTAAAATGACATCAATGGGTACTGATGGTCAGCAAGTGGCATACTAACCAGTGAGAAATAGAGGAACAAGGCAATGAAGTAGGCAATTCTTGATCCATAATCGAAGGAACCCTGAATCTTTGCCCATGCCATTGAAGCAACACTAGGAGCTGCAACAAACAGAAAGAATACAGGATGAAGCTCCTTTGGGAGTGTTTCATTTGTTGGAAGTCTCTGGTAGAGAGTCACAAAGAGGACCGTGTAATGAGCCAAGCCGACAGCAAAAAAGAATATGGGTCCTTCTTTAAGCCCCATTGATGCGCCTAACAATGCTCCAACGAAGTTCCCAACAACTGAAAGGTGATTAGAAGGATTTGCCACCTTTGATAGCCTTCTTTGTCCTCCTGACATCCACTGCCCATAAATCTTAAGCTCCAGGAAGAGGATTGGAGTCATGAGAATGTACCAAAGGGCTTGAGGCAGATCTTTAGTTACATGAGGTGGCACTCCCAGCGCTAAGAACAGAAGGGCTATCCATGGGGCAAAGAAGAAATTGACCCGAATTGGATGGTAATATTCGCGACGAACGGCTTCGAAGAAGAAGATCAGTTTAAGAAGGTAGATGGAAGAGACAATAGCTACAAGAGCAACAGAAATGCACCATAGAACAAGATTTATTTTGTCACTAACGTGCAGAAATTTTGTAGATTCAGAGGTGGCTAGTGTTTTCCACATGATAGCTTGACTGCTAACACCAAGACAGATACCAAATGAAGAGACTGGAAACCGAAGAAGAAAAGGCCATCTCTTGTCTTCTGGTAGCACAATTTGTTCTGAAGACTGTAAGGATAATAGATTATCAGTCAATTACAAGTTTTTTTTTTTGCAGCAACTGACTGAGATAAGTATAGAATAGGCTCATGATTTGCTTCCATAAATAATTAAATATCACAAGAGATTTGAGGGAAATGAAAGCACATACCCTGAGAGTCTCAAGTTCTGGACCTTCCAACGCATCAAAGTACCTGTCTACAGGTAAAGCTTCTTTCTCTACCTTCTGTCCCGTAGTACTAACTGGCGGAGCTTCCCTTGGCCTTCCTCGTAGGTTTGTTATTTGCCTCTCAAGCTTCCCTGACCAAGTTTTGAAAGAATCATATCTGTTATCCTTCAGTTTGTTCATGCTGGGATGGTTAGGAACATTTGCAACGGGAAGTCCTTCCTGAAATACAAGGCCTTTGGGCATTGGCTGAGAATGAAATTTCACTTTCTTTGACTCTTTGCTCGAAGCCTTAGCTGTAGCAGAAGAATCAGATATTCCATTTCCAAGAGCTGCTCTTCCACTATCTTCAAAAATAACCTTGTTCCTGTTTTTTGAGTTTTCTCTCAAAGGAGAAGCTGGCATGCTGAGTGAAATAGACTGCTTTCTTTTATGGTTTACAAGTTTAGGTTCATCAATGGCGGTCTCAACAGAAATCGTCTCATTCACCTGGTTAAACATGTAAAAGAAAAGTTACTACCGTTCATGTCCACTGTGCAGAACTTGCAAATTTCAAGAACAAGCTTTGTTTGATCTCTTTCACAAGGATAATATCATACGAGTGACATACCATATCTAACACAAGATGTTGATTGTTCGATTCAATCCTATCAAAACCAGCCACTTTATTGGAAGAGACATACTTGATTAATGTGGGAAGCTCCTCTGGCTGCTTCATTGAACCCATTTCCATCAAAAACCAGCTATATGACAACACCTGCAAGGCAAGGGATAGTTTCAGTTATTTGAGGTTTTAGACCTTCTTAATCTGTTTCTCACAGCAATTTCTTGGAGATCTAAACAGGCATGGCCCAGAGTAAATCTTCAGGAACTTCGATCATTAAACTCACAGGTTTAGTTTGTAATGTAGATTAACATCAGAAAAAAAGTTCAGGGTAGCAGAAACATCAGAAAATTTGTCATTCTTGTCCCCAAATTTCAGTCTCTTTCAAACAAATAAAGTCGTAACTCCATGCCAAACGCCATCAAAGAACAGAAACTCCCATAATCATAATAATCACGGCATCCATCTTGGATCAGTAACTACAATAAAAAAGGAACACATACCCTGAAAATGATATCTTTCTACAGGTGAATCCACAGAATCAAAATGCCTTGATGAAGTGCAGGACAGGAATGAGCTGAGCTCGCACCACTATGAACTCAGAAGGAGCGTTGAGCCACTCAGAGAGAACTCAGGACCCTGAAAAATGGAAGAATCAGCACAACCACCACACGTCTTTCACTGAAAAGAAGCTGTCTGTGTGTATATATATATATATATATATTACGTCAATGGCACTTCATGAATCATACTCGCCTGGAGGGAGGTTTTTCTTACTTGAGGACAGGTCCATGCACAAAACTAAGCAACCCCACAGATTATATTTTAATGTACACCTAAGGTGACGCGGTCTTCAGCGTTTTGTCATAATCATCGTCCATCTTAGAGTTGTCTTTAGAGAAGAAAAGTTTAAGAAGGTAGGTTTGACAAATCTGAAAATTTATAATTCCAATTTTTTCTTTTAGGAATCTAAAATAACTAATCCTTCTATGTATAACTTAAGAACCAGGTCATTTGTTCTCGTTATTCTATTCCAACTTTATTTTATAAAAACCTATTCATTTAATAAATAGAGCTTACAAAAATTTAACAACTAAGATTGCACCAAAACATAGAGTAGAATATCTTGCTTCATAACTTTCTGATTAGAATGAATGAGTTATCCCGTAGCTCAATCAGCCTATTTACTTTTTAAAAAAAATTCAAAATAACATCGTTGTAGAATTGATCGACTCGTAGCTCGGCCCAAGCAAATTATAGTCGGCCCGTAATCTACCTATAGACCGACCAATCCAAGCTAAAAATGAACTTAACTAAGTTGAATTAGACAAATAGGTCGAAATTATCACCCTATTTTTGATACAACGAATACTCATTTAATCACCGTATTGTTTTATTATTCAAAAGTTAAGTACTGAAAGCCTACTCGTCAATAGACGTGTTCGTACTTCTAAGAAATCCAACAGAAGCTGCGATATTGTCGGAATTCCAATTTCGTCACATAAAACGACAAGGCATGATATGGCGACCCACGTTTGAAAGCTACACATGACATGAAACAACTGGAACTCATTTTAAAAATATTTATTATTATAAATAATAGTATAGAAATTAGACTATAAATTTAAAAAGTTTAAGTAATATTTAAACTTCATAAGGTATATAATAAAGATTTAACAAGATTAAAAATTTTAAAATATAATTTTAAAAAATTATCCTTACTTATTAACATATTTAAAATCTAACTTAAGGATTGTTCACTAAACATTAAACTTTTTTTTTGAAACGGAGAACCTGCAGCTGCTATCCTCTAGATACGTATTAGGTAAACCTCCGTATTGACACAATAATCTATAAATTACGATAACCAGGTACTTCGTACTAGACAAATCCTATACAATAGGGTCGATCGAGAGAGCATAGGTAGGAAAATTCGAACACAAAACTTTTTAGCTCCATGCTCCCCACTCCACCAACTCGACCACCCCCTAGGTGCACTAAACATTAAACATTAACTATTTCGTTTTATTTTATAAAACTGATTAATTTATAAAACTAGATCTTTTTTTAATAATAAGAGTTATTAAGCTAAATCGAATCAAAAAATTAGAAATAAAAAATTAATTGGTTCAAAATTTTTACGATTGAATTAGTCGAATAAGTTCAATTTTTTAATCATTAATTATAAATAATAAATCATAATTTAATTTAGTAAAAATAATTGCTAAATCAATATTTTAAAAATCGAATCTATTCAGTTGATTTAACATAAAAAACCTAAAACTAACTAATTTTTTGTTAAATTTTTAACTTTTCGGTTCAATTTAGTTCAATAATTTTTGTTGTTAACAACTGATTCATTCTTTAAAATCTTAAATTTCTTGTCTTATCAATCTAATTTTTAATTTGAGTTTTAAAACATTACCAAAAACTACTAAATAATGTCAACAAAAATATGACACACCCTCTAATAACAACTTAGGTAGGTAGATTAACTAATCTTAATTCAGACAGCACATACTCATAATACTAAATTATAAATGTCAGATTTAATTGGGAAGCATCTTGGCTTCTTAATTCAGACTTGAATGATTAATTAAATGTTTAAAAAATATAATCGTACCTGAGTAGGAAAACTAATGAATCTGAGGCATCTTCCACCGTCAATTCAGGACAGTCCGGACCATTTTCAACCAAATAGAAACTGGAAGAAGAAAACATGAGAAGTTGAGAACCACAACAATTAGTCAAAGTATGCTCCCGAGGACAGTCATTCATGACTATAGTTTTAGTACAGGAGTAGGAGTGATGTCCCCACAGACAGCTATTGAACATCTAGATACAACATATATTATTTACGGCTAAACGTTTAAGAATGTCTTATTCAACTTCCTGCAAGTTTCCTACAGGAAAGTTCTATGTCTGCTCCACGAGCAAAGATGCACAGACTTTCTGCTAACAGTCTGCAGCGTTAAATGGTCAGAAGCAAACAAAATTGCAATGAGAAATGGTTGGGTGATAATTGGCATTGTGTTAGCTTTTGTTTGTATTCCAATTACAAACAGTGGCAAAGTTTGACTAATTTTTAAGGGGATAAATAAAAAATTAGCTAATTTTTTAATTTTTAAAAGGAGGCAAATTTCAGCTAATTTCTTTTGAAATCGACTTCTCAAATAATCATTTGTTAGTGATCAAGGATAACGGTAACCCCCTTTGCCACCCTACGCCATTGCCACTGATCACAAACAAAATGTATAAGAACAATAATCCAATTCAACTTTTGCTTATCGGGAAATTTTGAAGAGGTCAAAAAATACACAATCTTACTTATAGCTAAAAGAAAGTTATTTCCAATAGACATATATATATAAATATATGTATACATATTAAAAATAATAAAGTAATAATAATTAAAAATAAAAAATAGACATAAAAATAAAACAGAAATAACAATAACAACAACAACCTAGTAAAAATTTCACTGACACGCAACACCTGAAGAGATCTAGTAGTAAGCAGCCTTACTCTTAACTAATAGAGAGGTTGTTTTTAGATATAAAAGATAATAATACTAATAAATACATAAAAATAAATAAATATGTATCAATTATATATATATAAACAAGTAATAAAATTGATATTACAATAGATATAAAGTAAGGTTAAAAAATAATAAAAAATGTTTAGGTCAAATGTTTAAGCTGAAATCATATATTTTAAATAAATTATTTAATAAATTAGTGATTAAAATTAAACGATAAACTCAAATTAAGCAGCTAGAGGAAGTCGTAACTTGTGCGACTCCAATTCGTGAAGCAGTTGATCTATTGTCTTCCAAGACGTGTTTGACAGATAAAGTAAGTACTTGTTTTAGCGTACGTTGATTGGATTCTCCAGTTGTATCTGTGAAGAATCCAGCTAGATAGACCGAAGCAATGAAAAGCAATGACAGATAAAGGAAGAGTTTTTGCATGAAATCTAAAAGCAAAGCTCACATTGCAGAAAAGGAAGTTTCTTTGAACAAGAACGTAAACGTTTCATGAAAAATGCATTTTCCATGTCTGAGTTTGCCAATAAATAAGCCGAAAAGCTATTTTTGAAATGATATGCAAAAAGGTTTTGGATCATGAACACAAAATCTAACTCCGATGATGTAATATTTACAAATCCTACCTTAATAGCCAGATTGAACTTTTCAGATCACGATCGTTCAAGGAAAGGATTCAGAGAACAAACACCGATCAGCCTTCTTGAAATTTGTGGTAAATTTCCATTTACGTTAAACCTCGAAAAGGGAAATGAAGATCTTCATTTCTTCATTTCCCTTTTGGAATTTGACCCAGATGAGATGAGATGAGGAAGAACTACAAGAAAATGGTTTTTTTTTACGCACATAGCGCGTAACAGTAATACAGTTAAACTTTATTTTTGGTCAAATTTAGAACTAGAAAACAATATAACTAGGTGGCTTTAGAAATTAAATATCCAATGATAACTTTGAAAAAAAAATTAAATAAATAATTTTCTGTTCTATTTTTCAACTTCTTAAAGTTTAGGTCAGTGAATATAAACGCGAATAATTTTTAAAATAGTGAAACTCATAATTATTACTATTTGAATGTATATTAAGTGTGGATCTTTTTGTTTCTTTTTTATTTTTAATTTTTAGTTTTTGTTTTTTTCAAATTTAGTAAAAAATATGTTTATTTTTGTTTTTAATTTTGGTTTCTTTCGGTTTTCAAAAAATATAAAAATCATAAAAAATTGTTTTCATTTTATGTTTCTATTTTTAATGATCTAATTTACTATTGATTAAATATATATTATTTAATTATTTAATATATTAATTTTTAATAAAATTATGAATAATTTAATTTATTATATATTTAATTAATTAAAACTAATTATTAATAAGAAATGTGAATAATTTAATTTTACTTAATAACTTAATTTAATTATTTTAATTAAATAAAATATATTTAATTTAATAATTATTAATAAATGTAATAAATTTAAAACATCTTCAAAACATGCAAATTTCAAATAAAATTTGATTTAATAATTTATATATAAATAAAAAAATGTATTAATAATTTGTTACTAAATATTATATACAAGATTAGAATTTATTTATTTATTTAAAAAATTATTTCTAAATTTTATTTAATATGTAATTATTATCGGTGATAAAAAATATAACTACATTGACATTAACAATCAAACAAAATTTTATTTTTATTTGAAAGAAAAACATAAATTAAAAACCGAAAACAAATACTGAAAATTATGATAAAAAATAGAGGTGGAACCAAAGGGTCCCTAAACTAACATAAGCTAACATGTATACATAATAATTTACAAATAGTTTAGCTAATTAAAGATAAAAATTTTATATAAAAATATACGTGAATAATTTTTTAAACTAATAAAAGATAAAAAATTTATATAAAAATATACGTGAATAATTTTTTAAAATAATAAAACTTATAATTATTATTATTGGAGTCTACATTAAGCAAACTATCATCTATACATAATAATTAACAAATAATATACTCATAATAAATCATTTAACAAGTTAAAATTTTAAGTTAAACGTGGAAACTGATTTAATTTGATATTTATAAATTTAATGTACACATTCTCTAAGTCATTAAAATAAAAAGTATTAAAAGTCACTAATTTATAACATTATTAAATACTAAACTTATAATATTTTAAAATAAATTTAATAATCACAAAATTGCTCTATTTAAATCTTAAATATATGAAAATTTAAACTTGATTTCTATATTAAAAATTATATCTTTAAAGTATAGATTTTATATTGTCACATAATATTTTCAATCTTTTTTTGTTCTTTAATGACAACTCAAATATAAGATCTTTGAATAGGTAAGTATATGAATCTCTTAAAGTAGATAGCATATTTTTTACTTTAGGTAAAATACAATAAATGAATTTAAAACCATAAATGCCCAAAATTTTTAAATATCAGATAAAAGTAATATTTTAAAAATAGGATCAAAAGATTTGAAATTTTTAACAGATATTAGACTGTCATAAAAATTGATTGAATAAAATTAAAGAATTTAAAATATTATTAAAAAATAATGTCCTTATTTATCAAAAAAATTGAAATTTAATTGAAAAAGAATAATGTTAAATGAAAATTAATTAATTAATTTAATTTATAAAAATCGATTAATTAATAACAAAGAATAGTACAGTTTTTCAAATTAAAAAATTTGAAAATCAAATAAAAAAATTAGTCTATTAAAAGTTTTTATAATTACTTTAACAGATTCAAGTCATTGGCTAGAAGAGATTCGCTTCCTAAAAAGGAGGCGGCACTTTGAGAAGCTACTGAAAGAGCAAAGAATCAGGTGAGAGTTGCGTGGTGGAAATTTGACAAGAGCCTAGCAATACAGCACTAGATAAAAGGGTATGGTGCTTATCAGCTTAAGATTATGAAGTGGAGTCCAACACAGGATGGGTTCCGTTTTGGCAAAAGAGACAGGACGTCGAAGAAGCCCCAAACCTACGAATGACTTAAATTTCTCCATGCTTTTAGTTCCCAGGAAGAACATAATGGTGTCTGAAATGAAATCAGCGTATCCGTACACAACATTATCAAGTTTTTGGGACGACAATGTGATCCGCATAACAGATTCAAAATTTGTCATCGGCTAGAAGAGATTCGCTTCTTAAAAAGGAGGAGACACTTTGAGAAGCTACTGAAAGAGCAGAGAATCAGGTGACAGTTGCATGGTGGAAATTTGACGATAGCCTATCAATACAGCACCAGATAAAAGGGTTTGGTGCTTATTAGCTTAAGATTATGAAGTGGAGTCCAACACAGGATGGGTTCCGTTTTGGTAAAAGAGACAGGAAGTTGAAGATGCCCAAAACCTACGAATGACTTAAATTTCCCCACGCTTTTAGTTCCCAGGAAGAACATAACGGTGTCTGAAATGAAATCAGCGTATCCGTACACGAAATTTTTTGGGAAGATAACGTTGACAACAAATCTTCTGTTATAGTTACGGTTACTATGTTACTGTCTTATTTTATTAAATTTTATCCATATATTTATGTAGAGTCTATAAAAATATGTAGATAAGATTTAATAGAATATAATAAGAATACTAAAATCAATATAGGAGATCTGATCCTAACAATGTGATTCGTAACAAATTTTAGCATTTATCATAAGAAGATTTATTTATTTATGTAAAGTGGTTATTATTTAAATTGATTTTTTTGAAAAGTAACTCTTAATTTATATAGTAGAATTAACAATCGATATTAATTTTAAATTTAAAAAATTAAACTTTCAATTCAAATTAATATAAAATTTAAAAAATTTTAAGAATTTGAAAAACTAAAAAATGTTTTGATTTGATTTGATTTTCAATTTTTGATATGGACCCAAATTCAATTGAGCTTACATATTTGCTTCTAAGTTTAGTAAACTGTAGTTGAGAAATTAAAACAAGTCTCAAACGTTTTCAGATTTGAAGAGTCTATTCATAAGCACGAGAC
>JANZXP010000007.1:28636703-28672488 GCA_027576715.1 Erythroxylum flavicans | reverse complement strand
CTGTCTCCGTCTCCGTTTTCTTGTCCTCTGGTTTTGGAAGGAACAAAAATTTTATGTCTCTGTCTCTGAAGTCGGGATAGAAATTGGTGGGGACGGCAAGCAAACAGGTCGAGGACAGAATTTTTCTGTCTCTGTCTTCTGTCCCCACCCATAGGGACAACAACCAAACGTGGGGTTAGTGTACACTTTGTTTTTTTGGGTGAAATTGAAGCATCTAATCTGAAGTTTGAAATGTACAAATTATAAAAAATATTTAATATTTATGAAATATAACTTTATACTAATTATTTAAAGAACTAATAATTTAAATAATATTTATAAATTTAAAATATTTTTATTTTTAATTTACCATCTTCAATCATTTTAAGTTAACTGAATTTAAACTTATACTTTTTAGAACAATAAATACATAAAAATCACACCACTCGTTTAAGAGAAACTCTCACAAGATAAATGGCTAAATACGTGGAAGGTATTCTATCGCAGAAAGCGAACTAGTAATATTAAAGTGACATTCCAGGCTTTAAAAGCATGCGGGGTTCCCACCTACTGTTTCTTCGTTAGAGAATAGCTAAAGATGGTGACATTGTCCAATAGGAAGCGGAACTCTTACCTACCCTTCTTCTTGGTGGCACCATTAGCTCCTTACCTAACTTCCCAAAAACTCTAGAAAGCATTTAAGCGGCACACATAACAACCTGGCCCCAGACTCATGGGTAAGTTAAAAGTCTACCTAAAAGTACCAAGAATAATGATGAAAAGAAAAGAAGAAAGGAAGAGTAGAAGCTCCATCAGACTCAAAAATTTCTGATCCAAACCCAAGTCCAGTCGGGTTTAGACAACCTGAAACACGAATAGTCAAGCCTAGTTCAATATCTATAATTTCAAAATTTTAAAAATTAATGTTATAATTTTAATAAATTTTTTTATAAAATTTAAACCTAAATTAAACTCAAAATTTAGTTAATTCAAATCAAACTCGTTAACTGTACGGACTAAAATTGTCATTCTTAAGACAGACGAGATAAAATAAAGCTAAGAATTAATTATAATATTGTTATTTTAATAATCATATTTTAAAAATTATTACTAATCACTTGTGATATGATTTAACTTCTACACAATTATTTTTACCATATTCTGTTAATTTTTTTACTTATTCATAAATCTAAAACGATATGATACTGAAATTTAAATAATAGGCTATAGGTGAAATGTTAAGATTGAAATGAAAAAAAGATAATGTGCATGTAACTCTAAAACTAATTGTTACCATCTCATCAAGAAATGAAATAAAAAAAATCCCTATCTTGTCTTAGAAAATGAAAAGAAAGATGGCATGGACTAGTAAGCGCAAAACAAAGAGTAGAAGAAAACCAGACTGATGCAAACAAAGGAAGCGGTTCATACATTTAGAAGCAGGCCAAGTTCAGTGGCATGAAAGGGTGAATGAAGGAGCAGTCAGAACAAATGCGCGGTCAACAAGAATGAAACACAATACTAACATCCGTTTGTTTATCGTGAAGTGCGAAATCCTGAAGTAGAAGGAACTAAACGAAGTTTAAAGATCAAAATTGCACCACCAGTTACCATATATTCAAAACACACTATCAAAAGCTCAGTACTCCCACTTCTTCATCTCCATGCCTTCTGGAGGACTTCCTTCAACCTTCTTAGACCCAACTTCTTTCCAGTTTGTTGATAGTACTGTTCCATTAGACTCTACCTGCAAGACAAACCCGAAAAAGGGCAAGAAATTAACACAAGAGCCTATTTTTGCTCGTTGCTCAATCATAATCTGCCTTGTAGTCGTTTCAAACCTATATTTGATATTTGGCAAAACAAAAGTACCACTTATAAACAGTATGAAGATCTTACAAAAGATTTGCTCATGGCTCTTCTAGTGTCTTCATCAGCGTCTGAATATATCTCTCGGAAAAATTTGTTCAAAGCTGCGTCACCATCTAACTTTTCTTCTTTCTCCTGATTCAAACAATGACATCATGCACGTTGATTGAGAATTTGGTTACATCTAAATCTTGTAGTGATAAACACAGTAGCATGAGAAAGATAATGCAAAATCAGAAGAATTACCTCCTTCTTTACTTGTGCTTCAAGCTTATCCCAATCTGTACCTCCTGGTTTTGAGGAGGGATAACTGGGCCTAGAAGATCCTGCTCCTGGTTTGTGAAGTCGATAGAGAAACCAACAAGAATCAGCATCATCCTATTAAGATTAAGAAGAAGGCCTTTTTGTTCTAAAATTTGAAGATTCTTCATGGAATTTCACATTGTAGCAACAATTACATTTAGAATCAACTATAGCGGGTATCTAGGACATATCCATTGTACCATCCAATATAAATGATATACATACTGCTATCTTGTTTTAAATGGCTTGATTATACGAACATTAAAAAGTAAATAAGGTGGAATTTTAAAAAATAAGGAAGAAAATGATTCTTTAAGGCAACCACGGACTAAAGAACTAGCATCGTAAAAGGTTAAAAGAGGCACAGGAGATGAACAATCAGATTGGTATTATCACATACCAGAGGAGACCATAGCCCTTTGTAAGACTGCTGGTTCCTTGCTGTATTCAAGAGAGGTCCAATGTATTGGCTCAGCTTTTGCTAGGCGGATTTCAAATTTTGTGGACAACACATCAAACTTGCAGTTCGCAGGTACTATCTGTTAGCAGCAAAGTATGGTCAAGAATACATTACAATAATCACAAGGGGCTCTAGTGAGAGTGAGACACAGGTGGAATTAGCAATAGGTTGAAAACGAGCACTATGAATGGTGAAGCACGATTGTGAATAAGTAATTTCTTAAAGATCTTGAAAAAAACAAATGGGAAAAACATATTGCTCGACCTTTCGTTTCTTATGGGACAAGTAAATGCCAAGAAATTAACAGCCTACTCTCTCACACACATACAAAGAGCTTTGAAGCAGCATAAGTTTAATGTAAAACCTTCCCAAATAAACGAGGTTGAAAATGGTACTCCTCTTGATCAGGAATATTAATGCTGACACTTAACTGCAAAACAACACACCAATGTCAGAAAGATGTCTAATCCAACTGTCCATATTGATAAAATTTATAATAATAGCAAGCATTCAATTGGTGCACATACTATTTGTTCACCATAATCAACAGAAACACAACTTGGAGGTATGCCTTTCGCAAATATGGTTACAACGACCATTTCTGGCTTCTGGTAGAACTCATGCCTGCAATACTCACCAGATCAATCACATCCTTGACTGACATGGTCTACAAACACATTAATCCCCAATATTGACACAAACCTGTATCTTGGCTTGGCAGGTGGTACTGCTGTTGCCTGACTGGAGACATCACTAACAGGCTGAGGATCTGGCAAGGAAGCAGTATCCTTTGCGACATCCGATGTCTGCCTTGAAAAGTGACCGGTTTCCTCTGAAATTGCACACCAAATTTTATCTTTATCACATGCAATTTATGACAGAAGGCAGCTATTTGCCAACAAACAACTTCAAATTCGAGAAACCAGTCTCAAGAGAGGATTAACATTTTCATACCAGCAATGCGCTTGTCGCACTCTTTGATTAAATCAATGAATCTTGACTCTCCTGGTTCCAAAGAAGCACCAGTTTCTAACGCTGTCTTAGCGGTTTGATACTCCTCAAGCTTCAGGCACGCAATGCTGCAATGAAATAATGCAATAAGAAAATGTCCGCAAGGGATACTGCGCTAAACAATTTCAAGTTGTAATAACTGCAAGGGAATTTTTTTCTCGAGAAATTAAAAGAATGACAGAATGGGGATCGGTGGCACTTGAAACAAGAAAATACAGCCAACTAACCAAACAACCAAAAGAGAAGAGAAAAGGCATGTTATAGAAGCTTATGCTGTGGCAATCATAAATCTCTACATATGGTTCGTAAACAACTAAAAATATGTACTTCCAATTATAGATCACCTTCTCATGCAAACAGGTAGCATAAGTACATCAAACAAGATGCACTCCACCATAGAACTAAGAAGATGCTTAACCATCTATCTAATAGTTTGCATATGTTCACAAAGATTAAATGCAAGCACATATCAATCAATGAAAAGGGGAACAAATTTCAAAGAACAATTTTATATTTTCTTCTTTTTTTAATTAAAAACCAAGAGCATGCCTAGCGAGAAGTTAAATCAATATTTTCCAGACTTTAAATCTGAACAAGATTATATCTATGAATATCCATCCAAACTAGACTCTCAACCTACAACACCCCCCTACAAGCACCTTATTTTTTAGTGTTTAAATAAATCCACACAGCTCAGCATATGAAAAGATAAAGGATAGGATGCAAATCAGAAGGATCGATTGAAACTGTGAAGTGCATTAGTATTACCATATTGTGTTGGAAGTAGGGAGGTCTCCTATGGGGTGATTCTGACGATGGGGATGTATTGCTCATGCGATGAATATGACTAGAATGGATGTTGGGATTTGAAATATCTTAAAGGCTACAAAACAGAATGAGACAACCCCACCAAGCTGGGATTAAGACAATTCGGATCTGATTGTCAAATATATTACCTAGTTGTATACCGGAAATTATTTATTGTATAGAACATAAAGGTTGCCCTTGACATAAAACCAGTTATGGTCAGGCAAAACGCAAATCACCAGGAAAACTATCAAAGGCATAAAGACGCATCATCACAACCTGAACTTCCTAATCAGCTGTCCACAACAAATGTCTGTTTAGATACACGTGCAAGTACCAAGCAAATAAGACATATCAGTCAAATCCAAGAGTACTAAAAACAAAATCCAGCAACGTACTAACCCCTTTCGCAAGTATGCTCTCGTCATATAGGAGTCCAACTCTATAGCCCTGTTTGCATCAGCTACAGCCTCTGAACATCGAAGCAAACGATTAATAAAACATAGTAGATACTTTTCCCAAAAAAAACAAGTAGACACTCACCTTTTGATACTATATCATTACATAGACTAGAATAAACACAATCACTTCCTTCTACCGTTCAAAAGGTAAACATTTCCACAACCATAACGAAAACAACAAAATAGTAACACTCAGATACTCAAGAGACCACCATACAAATTCAATTAATTACAAATTATTACCCAATTTCCATAAATTTCTCTTTGTTTTACCAATCACACTAGCACCAGAAAACTAGTTACCTTGCTTAAATTTCTCTTACAAGATAAGAACAGATAGAGGATTACCAGTGAAATTACTGAGTTTGATGTTGGCTTGAGCGCGGTCGGCGAAGAGCTCGGCGTTATTAGGGTTAAAGTCAATGGCCTGAGAATAGAGATCAAGGGCTAGCTCTAAGTTGTCGTCGATGAACGCCTCTTTCGCCTTCTTTTCGAGATCGGAAGCCATGGGAGAGTCAAAGAAGTATCTGGAACAAAGAAAATAACCGATCAGATGCTTTTGAAACTTTACTGCGAGGGAGACTTTTAAGTCAATGTCTTGTTGTGATTATTTAGACGGACTAAATGACCATTTAACCCCCGACGTACATTTTTTAAGTATCACCGTGAAACAAATTAATGATTTGATAATATTTGTAAATATTAATTAAGATGGACCATTATTAATATTTGTAAACGTTAATTAAAATATTTCATTATTTTATTAATATACTAATAAAAATAAACACTTTAATATTTAATCGACCATTATTAATATTTGTAAATGTTTATTAAAATAGATTATTATTTTATTAATATACTAATAAATATAAACACTTTAATATTTAGTCCTCCATTATTAATTAGAATTGATTATTACTTCAACCATTTATTGAGAAAAATAGACACAAACTACCGTTGTTGAATCACTTGTTCATGAAATAAGTTTATCCTGCATGACTAAATTTTTAGCTACTGTATGCGCTGAAAATTTAACATGAAACATCATATTAGGTTGATGATAAAATAAATTTACAATATCATATGAAATTAAACTTTTTATAAATCTTATAGTTCAAAAATAGGCATCTTGATTAAAAGGGATAGAGGATTTGATCAGTAAAATTTGTAGATGAAAGGTCATGGTACAGAATAGGAACTACTTAAATGGGAGGATCCGATCCCCTTAACAAGTACTTCCATTCTATGAGATTTCAGGAGCTTAGCACCAAAATGGATCACTATGTATGTTTAGTTGATCTTCTAGGCCGAGTTGGTCAATTGAGGAGGCCATGGAAATAGTAGAAACTATGCCTTTCAAGCCCAAGGCTTCTATCTACAAAAAGTTGTCGATATCCTGCAAGGTTTATAGGATCTTCTAGGGGAAGATATAGCAAATTGGGCATTGAGTTTGATCTGTAAGATCCCACATTCCATTAGCTGCAGGTAGATTTGTATCTGGAAAATGATTGCTGTTGTCTATCTCGACCAGTTTTCTGAGGCATTACAAAGTCATACCAGATCATAGAATCACTGGGCGTCCTGGGATTCTGATAGGTATGCTGTTGGAGAAGAAACTACCGGGTTAATGAGACTGAGGAAGCTGATAAGGCGAAGCTAAATGGAAAAATTAAAAGTACAGGAATGAAGAATGAGAATTGCAAAAGCCAACAAACATTATGTAGCTAATCCAGCTGAGATTATTCACTGAACAGATCTTGTGACTGCCTTGCAAGTTGAACTCCTATTAAATCTGCAAAACAGGAAGTATAAGATGAAAAAAAACAAGGACTAATAATAAAGCTACTGATTCAACTGCAGACCCCAGATTTTCTCAAAACAGTACCACGGATATCAATTCTATGGCTGACCAGAAGATACCGCAAGCTCATCATTCTTGACGTGTGACTGCACAGCCTCAAGTAGAAGTCTTCTGGGAGAGGACCAGGTCGGTGCAGAGGAACATGCTTAGGAACAGGAGAATTGTCTTCTACAACTTCACACTCATAGTCATCAGGAACGCCCCAAGGATCCCACTCTTTGATTCAATACAAATAGAGAAATCATCAGAGACAAACGGTAATGTAGGACAAATACGAAAGAACTAACTGTTCAGAAGATGCTACCGTGTTTGACCAACTAGTCTGATACATAAAACTTGCACCTGGTTCATTCATGGTTTGCCGACATTTCCCAAAATCAAGTTATCTACCATGTACGCTTATTCACTATCGGGGTTCTGAATTGCAGATTTCAGGTTTAACTGTAGTTGCAGACTATTGCTGCAGAGAAAAAACATGGATATTGCAGCCAATGTGAGTTGGGTTGGCAAAGGACCAAGCCGGTTCCTAACCCCAAAGGCTTGGGTCTAAATCCGAGCTTCATAAAATCTGACTTGATTCATTGACTTCGGCTAAGCCTGGACTGACTAATTTTCCATGATTAATAAGGTTGAAAATTTTGGCTAAACCCCAAACCCTACCCAATATAGTTGAATACCCGAATCCATATCCCGGACAAACCTGACTTGCTAGCTAATTTGTCATCCCTAATTGCAAGAAAGAATACTACAGCCTTCGCATATTGCAGCAATTTCAGAGACTAATCCAGCTACTTCTATATGACAATTCATAGGCTCCGAGGAACAGATATCTACATATAACATATAACATTTACATCATCTATAACACAAGAGGTTAGTAAAAACAGAAACAGTTAGAAATATAACGGACCAATCATTTTGTCGATGAATTTGAGCTCGTCTTGAGCCTCCTCGATGAGCTCCTCGACCTGGCTGCAACCGAGCTTTTTCTCGATCATCTCCCAGTCTTCTTCCTCTTGACACACTTTTGAGTCCGTGCTTCGTGAAGCTCTCCAACGCCTTCCGGTAGCCTTCGTCCTCCGGCACAGCCTGGATCTCCTTTGGGGTTTTGGTGTAGAGACTGACCAGTACTTCCCTTGCATTGGGGACCACATCTAGTCCCACGATCCCCGTCGTCTGCTTTACGTTGGCCATCAACGGCCGTGCGATTGTCCGCAGGAACATTGCTCTATGTCTGCTTCTGCTGCTTCTGATCACTGCCCCTCCCTTCCTGCTTCGCTTGCGTTCTCGCAATAGGAAATGAAATTGAAGATGTAAACATCATGATTAAATCTCGACCGTCCACTAACTGGGGCCAAGTGGATGCACAAGGCGACCATGGATGTTATAAGGTGCAATTGGGTTATGGATAGATTTGGGCTTCCAGGGCCATACCAGGAAAATCATGGACTGCTTAAGGTACATGTATAGTTTTAGGCAAAAAATATCAAAATAAATATTTAATTTTTTCCTATTTATAATAATTTTTTTTGTTATAAATAAATATATATTAATGTTAGATAACTTGTAGAGATTAAAAATTTAAAAATTATTTAATTTTTATAAAATTTCAAAATTCAATAAAAATAATCGTAAGAATAAATTTGTCTTTCAACCTTTTTTCAAAATTATTACGAAATATACACCAATTAATAATTATTAAATTGCATATTTTAAATAAATAACTTACTGACCTAAATGATAAAACTCATATATAAAATTATTAGGTCTCAACTTGTTACTTCTAACACTTAAGTATCTTAAACGAGTCCCTGTAATTAAGAAACTATCCATAATTATCGGAGAGATGACATTGTGCTTGATCTAGCTCGAACTTGTCCAAAAATTAATGCCCAACTTAATAGTCTAAAATTCGAAAATTTTAAAAAAATCCAACCTAGTTTAAAGTTTAATCAACTTAGGCAAATCTCGTTGACTTTAGATCATGTCAACTCAAACTATGCCGACCAATGCTATGTCAATTTAGCTCCAAATATTTCATGATTTTGTTTAATCGTTCTTTACGGATCAAAATCATCATTATTAACATCATATATTCAGTTTGAGTTCCGCATCAAAGCGGAATCTAAGAAGGTCTAATAATACGTAACTTTAGTCCTTACTGAATAGAGAGACTGTTTCTGATATATCCACATACAAATGTGACAATAAAAAAATGATACAAGATATAAGATATAATCATTAAATCTCATTAGGAACCAAAACCTATTCAATTACGTGGGCAGAGCTACTGTGTAAGGAGTCATCAAGGTACAGCTAAACATCAAAGAGTATTGCACTATCAGAATCATATTTCTAGCAACCAACTGCATAAAAGCCATAGAATTTATTTAACTATAACAGAAATTTTATCTTCGGGGTCTTAATAGAAATTGCTGTCTTCATAATATAAATGGCTTCCATTGTTTTCAGACTGCTTCGAGTTGCATCTTCCCGCACCGCATTGTTCATTGTCCCGTGACCGAGACCATCAAGTACAGAGGCATGAAGGTGATGAAGGATGCACTCTTTTAAGTAATGCTTATGCTTCTTGGCTAATAACATGGTATAGAATGTAGACACTAAATAATTACCTCCATCTTAGTAACATGAGCACTACAAATGGGGTGGCAACACCATATAAATACATTTTCTTCCTTTCAGTTGCTAGGCCAACATTTCGGTGGGCACAGAGTAACTAATATACAGTTCGGGCTTCGGCTCATTCAAGAATGTCCGATCAGCCTCTCCTGAATTATTTCCCCAAGCTTTACGTATATAGCTTGCTGCTCTTCCAATGTTAGATTTGTCAATATCTGCAAAACCAACCATCGATCACAGGTACGATGGTTAGATAATCCACGAAGGAGATCTTCAGAAAAAGATATTTGCAACTGCAGGGTTTACCTGTTCCAAAACCATTTCAACCGAGAGGCTTTGGGGCATGACAAATGATTGATGATAAATATATGCAAACACAGCCATAACCATCTACATTAATGAAATATATGTGTCAGAATGGAATTCATGCGTTGGATAAACTTGATGCCATAGAAAAGCTGCATTCATTATCAGATAAAGCCATTAGTGGTATGCAGGACATGGCATTTTTAGCTGTTTTCCCAACCGAATACTGCAATGATAAGAATGTTATGCGATGTTAAGAAACAAAATAAGAAGGATGGTCTCCAAGCTTATATTTGTAAAAGGTTGAGTTGTGACCAGACAAAAGTTCAAACAACTCATTTCAAGAAAAAGGGGGGCTCAAACATGGAACAACACTACCAGTGTACATGCTGTAGAATTTTAGATTCAACAACTACCTACACAATTTTACATCGCAATGCACCAATTATCGCGTTATCCAGATTTGTAACATTCAACCAAACCTTGATTTTCAAGTTCTCTTCACCAATGACGTACAAGGTATATAATACAACAGCAGACTATGCTGCCTTATGTATAAAATCAATGGCAATTACTGAATTGAACAGGCAGGCAGAATAAGCTAAGTCTGCCAAAGAAGGAAATTAAGGCAAAAATAGAACAAGATTTTGGCACAAAGAAAACAAAGAATAATGTTCAACTGCAATATTCAACAAGGTCAGAAGTGAGACTAAAATAGAAGCTCTAACATCAGGATAATCAGAATATCACCAGCATTAACACTTTAGTTGTCAGTATATCTCACCTGGCAATCCATTCTATCTGTGATTCCACCATGACCAGGAATGCTATCACCAAAATCCTGTAAAACATGGAGGGAAATGAAATTAGCAGACAGAATCATCATCTGGGGCTTTCAGAATATGCCATGCATGTCAACTACTTTACCAGTGTATCTAGTGGAAGCTAAAACTGTCATGTACCTTAATTTTAAAAGCTCTTTTAAAACCACTGGCAAAAAATCCACCAAAAGGCGCTATTATGGATGCAAACAATCCAAGCCACATGGCATGCCATTGAACTGGTAGAATTGAGATTTCCTTCCAAGGAAACTGTTAAGAATGATAAAAGGCACTAGAAGTTCAGTTACAGAAAAAAGATCTCAGAACATAGTACATAAAAAATAAAGGAAAACATTCAGAAAGAGAAAGCGGGAGAAAAAGAGAACAATTTCAAGCTCATAAACAACTTGCCCATTGAGAAATCCACCTAGGTAGTGCCCAATACTCTGGTTTAAACAAAGGCCCAGGATCACATTGAAGCCAACCAGTGGATAAGTCCTGCATACAAGAAATTTCTTTCACAATATGCGTACTATGATTTGCTGTCATGAGACAGCATGATCAAACAGAATTAATACCTTTCTTGGACATGTCAGCCATTGAAAACGACCCATGAGGTTTGCGAGCTACATAAGCAAGCAGAGAACCCATTAACTCTATTATTGCCAAATCCATTTGAGGCACTCCATGCTCAATTGGAAATTAGATGACGTTAGAAATCATAACATTCCAAAGCATGATAACTGAGAGATATTATACGAAAAGGAATCCTAAAACTGCAATTCCAAACAATTACTGGCCAGACATAAGTAGTAAATAATACCATCTAAGCCAGAAAACTCAGTTGTTGCATGACATGAAAAAAGTGGCAGTTTTTTCAAAACATATGAAACTGTTTAACTTAAAGAGTTGTAAAATCAAAGATCCCTCTACAGAAAACAATGACAAACCAAAAACAGAGTTTCTAAGATTCATATTCATTACTACCATAATAGTTCACGTCCCCTAATAGCCATTTGGGAAAACCAAAAGATAGATACAGCAGCAATACTCAACTAAAGACAATATATCGCTGAAACTAGTTCTCAATGCATAGCAGATTCTTGTAGCCATGTTTGGACAAGGAACAAAATCTATGCTCACCACAAATGCAGAGATTATAGTTGTGACAGATGCTCCAATGAATCCCTCCCAAGTTTTCTTTGGCGATATCTTGATCAAAGGAGTTCTTCCAAAGAAGAAACCGCAAATATAGGCAAAAATGTCATTGATGACAATTAGTGATGCTGGGAAAAGAAACCTATAATTGTAAAATTAGCACCAGAACATTTCATCCATCAGTAAGCAAGTGAAAGACTACAAAGTCTGATCACGTGAAATATAATAATAAATAGAAGCTGTAAGATAAGGAATGCAGGATACATGGAGTTGATACTGATTTCTAGATCCACAAGAGTAGAGAATCTTTTAATTATCGTTAGTGATAAATATATCTGCAACAAAAAGGTCGGTAATTATGGAAAATTGTATTTGGTAGAAAAACATAAAAGAAACAGGAATGCTTCTAAGCAATTCCCAAAGAAAACTAGCTTACCAAGGTTAATACACAATTATGGAAAAACAAAAAATCAAGATCCACTAAAAATGAAAATTGCATTTTTAAGGATCTGTGTGGCCTCTGTGATTTGCAAAAGATGATCCCTATTAGCAAGAATTAACTCTGTTATGAAAAGATGAAGGGACCCGCACCCTTATCATCTTGCTGATCCACAAATTCAAAGAGACTGTACAGTTCACCAATACAGGTTCTGACTCCCCAATTAACCGATGCATAATTTCAACTTTCAGTTGCCAACCAATCATAGTAATAGATTCTCGAAACAAGCAGCCTTAGGTATCTAATTGTTGGATTCTATGTAACTTTTGCTCTTTACCTCAAATATTAGAATATAGACCCTCAGAGAATGATAAAATTCTTTTTATTCAACTCCAAATAATAATTTCATATTGAGTTATTCAAACACACTTCCATTTGTTGGTAATGTATTATTCAAAACAAGCATGGAGAAATTAAAGAGATAGCAATAGGTGGGATTACAACATGTATGCCAGCAAAACAATTGGGAAGTCTTCCGTCTAACAGAGTATCGAGTTACTCCTTCCAGGGGTCATAAAATGGAAAATAAAATCACATGTCACAATCAAAATACAAATAGAAAAGATAAAAAGAAGGTAGTGTTCCAACAGTCTAAATACATCTTTGACACGTTTATTAAAGACAAGAAGAATCGCACTCAATCTTGGATAAGAATAAGAAATTGAAAGAGAATGGAGAACATTGTGTTACCAGAAAATTCCTTCAAAAAAGTTGGCTACAGCAAAAGAGGACTGTGTGAACACCACAATAAGAATCATGTGTGTCCATGCATACTGGCCAAATTGATACTTGTACATCTTCTTCTTTAACGTAAGAATGAACCACATAAAACCTAAGCAAATTTCACAAGCATAATAAGAAAACACATGGAAAACAATAAATAAATCCATTCTACAGCTGCCACTTCAAATTTCAGTTTAATATGTATATTTGTCATAAACTCATAATGTATAAAACATACCTGCAATGTAAAAGGAATAACAGATAACCATATGATACTTGATTAGGCTGCTCACAAGTCGATAGAGGACCTTGTCTGGAGTCATAGTGTTGACAAGACGTTGACTGAGAATACGTCCATACACAAATAGCATTGCAGTGAAGAAAAAGTGCCTGAAAAAATGAATAAATGGATAAATTTGAAAAGAGGCATAATGTTTCAGACAATAGACTAATCAAAGACAAAAATCCAATTCTGATTAAAGAAGAACTAGGAAAAACAACATGACAGTTGAGGTTGTTTTTGCCCCGAAAGACTAAAATTCAGTTTGTGATGAAAGAAGAATAAGGAAAAGACAGCATAAAAGTTCAGACAACTTTTGACACAAGAAACAAATGTTATACAATTACCAATTCAACAGTCTAAATCCTGGGAGATGCCTATCCTCATGCGCTCTCCTAAGGAGATTGAATAATTCTCTTGCCATGAATATCTGAATGACAACAACCATGGCCATGATGTACAGGTGACCCATGTACACAACAAATGCAAAGCCTCCAATCATCCACAGGGTTGAATGCGCACGAATCCACATTGACTTGTATTTATTTCGATCATCAACCAGTAAATGGCCTCCATTTTCTTTGTTAGCATCAGGAAGAGCCTACCAACCGAAAGCACGTTGATAACAAAATGAAATAAAGTACTATACTCGAGCGAGTTAATAAACATGAAAAGTTTTTATTGACACTTCTCAACCATAACAAGAAGAGCAGGCCAAGGCCCCTAACCAAAGAAGTATAGAAAGACCAACAAGAAATCAGTATCAGATTAAACACTTATTCTCTTTGAGTAATCACGGTGGACTTTACTTAAAGGTACACCCTTTATGATTTTCATTTCCATTTTCCAATCTATCCTTTGATCTGAGAAAATCATTCACCAAAGCACACTGAAAAGTTTAAAATATCAGGAAAATAGTTTACAAGGAACAGTTTAGTTCACAGACGAGCACACTTTTCTATTTAAACAAAATACTAAAAACATGTAAATGCACCATACAAATTCGATAGGGTTGACAAGAATTTTATGGAGAATGTATATGCTTGTGCAGAACCACTCAGACATGACAAAAGGATGAACAATGGCAAAAAGATGAGTTTTTCAATTGGAGTAACTTACCTCCATGGAGCGCTTGCGATGCCTTACTCGCACAGACGTTGTTGATGGGGCACTGGTATTGCTGTCTCTTTGCATGGCTGGTTCACTTACTTTTACACCAATGAAAAACCATAGACTTCTGTGTCAATTTAAAGCACAGGAAATATCTTCCTGGGTTCAAAAAATGCAATAAGCTTACAAAATGCACTTCTAACCATTGGCAAACGTATCTATAATGAGGAAAAATCCAAAACGATTAGAACCACTTGTATCTAGGAACCCTATAAAATACAAACAGGCAAGAACTCAACTCATAAAGATAGCAGCTTGAAGCAATTTTCAATGTAGTCCCATGTGGATTAGGATAAACCATTCTCCTAAGACAAAATCATGGAAATAGGAAGTAGCGAGAATGCCATTTTTTCAGTCAATTCACTTCATCTTTTAACTCCTATCACATTTTCCCACGTTATTGTTACAAAATGCACGTGAAGAATTTCAAGTTAACAACAATTGTTAGTTACACAGGTAAACAACATTCCACTGCATTCAACCACTCTTACCAAAATAGAAGAAACAGTCAAAGTGACACTTTCCACCTTTCTTAAATATGCCCATTAAAAAGCAAGAGGAATCAAAGTTCTTAGAAAATAAATGAAAAACAATAGATTTTTGCAACGAACAAGCAAAGAACCAAAAAAAAAAGAACTAAAATACTAATTTACAAAGCTCTGAAACACAAACAATAACAGATAGAGAAAAAAAATGTATCAAAATGAAACGGGAAAAAGCAAATAAATTAATCAAAGAGAGAACCGAATCAGTAGATAGTGAGAAATTATAGCAGAAAAAAGATCCAAAACCACATTATTTCTAAGTGAAATCTTAGATGCGGCAAAAGAAACAGAAATTTAAACAAAGAAATTAAACAAGAAATACAAAATTTGAAACCTGTCTTATTCTCAATGGCAAAGAAGGCTGCAACCCGATTGGGGAGATCTTAAATTAATTCTGAATTCGAATCTATAGCATCAAACACAGTTGAACACAATAATAATAGACGATTACAATCGAATGCCAAAAGCAAAAGCCAAGTGAAGCATCAAAGCTTGCATGTCGAGCCCAACTTAACCGACTGAGAGGGGAGTTTGTTGCGCTGAAAATGCAAAAGAATTTAAAGCGTGGAGCAAGAGCAACCAAAAAATTTTCGTTCCTCGCCAAAACAAACTCTAAACCGCCCGGTTCATTGGTTTTCTCTTCTTACCTTGCTACAGCGCCGTTGTACTCAAATTTTCTGAGTGACACCAAAGAGCAGCTAATTTAGAATATTTTTCAATATTATAAACGCCAAAAAACAATAATTTAGAATATTTTAAAATATTATTGCATTTTTGTAAATTTTTAAAAAAGCTTTCTCCTAAATTTTATTTAAAATAATATTAAAAAATAAAATTATGCAATTTTTTATTATTTTAATAATTTATTTTATGTTACTTCTTTTATAGATTTATTAGTTTTTTCATTCTTTATGACAATTCTTTATATAGGTGATTAAAACATAGTCTTGAAGAATAATTAGAACAAATCTTAAATTTCCGCTTTTCTTTAATTGAATATTTACAAAATTCTTTTCTAAAAATTTTAATATTTGATTTATAAATTATTATTTTATTTTATTTTAAATTAAATTAAATTAAAAATATTTTTTATATTATTATGTAATTTTTAAATTTTAATATACTTATTATTTTTATTTAAAAAATAGTAAAACATATATAATATGATTTTTAAATTAGTTTTTCTATAAAATTTATAATTAAAAAATCTCTATATTTTAACAACAATATTATAATAAAAGCAGCAATTAATATGAATTGATCTATCCAATTTGTAAAAAGTAATTAAAAATTTTAATCCAAGTTTTATCATAAATGCTTTAATTATTTTTATTTATGTTTTTTCTTGTTTAAATTTATTTGTTTATTTAAAGAGTAATTAGAATAAATTTTAAATTTTCTCTTTTTTCTAAAATTTTTAATATCTAATCCATAAATTTACAATTTATTATTTAATTTATTTAAATAAAAATATTTAAAATATTATGATTGAAAGTTAAATTATAAATATAGACACATTAATAATTTATATTGAGAGTCGTCAGCAAACTACTAATTAGAGCATTTTGGTAGATATGGGTCAAGAAGGGTTATTCTGACCGCAGCAAGAATTCCCGAAATTTTAGGGATAGAGATATATGCTTTGGCACACAAGAACGGCCGGTTTTACTTGGAACTTGCCACTGGCCTTCACCAGAGTTTAGTTTTCGAGGTAAAGAGTTAAAACTTAGCTAGGAACTCCATCTCTTAGAAGAATTTAATTCCTTCCGGTTCCAAATTCCGGTTCGGTTGGGTTCGAGTATTGAACCGATCACCACTCCACTATAGAAAAGAATTACAAGTGGCAATACAGAAATTGAAAGGATCAAAGACGATTGGATAGAAAAGAAAGAGATTCTCTTTACAGATTTTCTCATCCTTTATATCTATTTTTTGGGTTCCCAAGAAAGATAAGTATCCGATTCCCCGTCACAGTAGACTTTGTTTCCTTAGAAGTATTGGGGTGCTTAAGTCGATGAATCTGAGTTAACCGGTAAATAATAAAAAAATGTTAATTGTTGATTATTATTATATTGACAATAATTTAATATTATACTTTTAGATAATTTTTCATATTCTTCATTTAATAGGAGAATGGAACTTATTTTTTAATAGTGGCTCTTTTTTAAAAATATTTTTAACATTAATTAATTAAATATAATTAATTAATTAAATATAATTAATCAATTAATTACAATATAATTATTTAAAATAATAATATTAATTAATTAATTATATTTAATTAATTAAAATATAATTAATTAATTACAATATAATTAATCAAAATATTATTCATTCATTAATTAAAATATTGTAATTAATTAATTAATTAAAATATAATTAATTAATTAATTAAAATATTGTAATTAATTAATATATTATAATTAATTTATTAAAATATAATAAATTTTTATTTTTTAATATTTTTTACAAACCAACTACCTTAATTATTATTATCATTTTTTACTATATTCATTCTCATTTTTATTACACGTGAACCAACTAAACTAGAATAATCACTTCATAAAAGGTTCTATTTGATAAAAAAAACTTTTTTATTCTCTATTTGTCAATTGCTACTTATCTTTATATGATAAATCGAATTTGTACGTCTCTCTGTATATATATAATGCTTCATACTTTAAAGCGGTGGAGCCAACTCAATCCGATGACACGAATTTCTTGGTCAAATTGACTGAGGTTGACACATTTGACTCAGATTGCACGCTACTTTTACACGGGGTTGACGTACCTGTTTTCGTTAAATTATTTTAACCTTTATGCTACTTAATTCAATTACGTGTGTCTTATATAAATATATAAATAAGATTTAATGAAACATCATAAAAATTGGTTAACCCGAATAAAAAGTCTGAACTCTTTTACATGAACATGGTTTGAAGAATTGAGTTCGATATTCGAATTCAAAGATCAAGTTTGCATGAAATATTCAAAGTAAAGGTATTTAAAAAAATTCAAATCTTATTTGAACTCAACTCTAAAATCAAGTTTGTATGCAATAATTCATCATCATCATCATCATCATCATCATCATCATCATCACCTAATCCTAAATTTTACAATAAAGCAGAGTTTGGAGAAGTCCGATAATACACAGTCTTACCCTTACATAATAAAGAGGTCATTTTCGGTAGACTCACATGCAAATGAGACAATATACGAATGATGCAGGTTACATAAATATAAACAAAAAATAAATGAAAATATCAGGAATGGGGAATACCTGGAGGGGGCCAGGCTGCACGAACCGAATAAGCTACCAAAACTAACCCCTCCTTGTCTCACAATAGGTAAGGTGGCCGTCCTCAAAGCTTTTGTTAGGGTGCCCCCTTACTGTCCCTCCACACCTATCGTGCACTCTGCACAGCGTGCCCCAACATCTCCTAAGAACTACTGTACTGAATTTGAGTAGCTGGTACGATTAATCCTGTACACGGTTAATCCTTTACCCTTATGCGGTTCCTCCAAATTTTTCTATAACGAGCTAATAACTCATTAAGTGTCAATTTTGACATATCTTCTTTGATCACTTCCCGCTAATTGTTGTAAGGCCTCCCTCTTCTCCGCTTATATTCACTAAGTGTTATTCTCTCGCTCCGTACTGGAGCGTCAACGGGGCTCCTATGCACATTCCCATACCACCTAAGTTTGGTCTCTCTCAACTTGTCGGCAAAGCTGGCTACCCGTAGTCGATCTCTCACCACCTAGTTCCGGACCTTATATCTTCTTGTAGTGTCACACATTCACCGCAGTATAACGCATTTCTGCTACTAACAACTGTCTTATATGCCTACGCTTGGCAGCCAACACTCTGCCCCATACAACATGGTTGGACGAATCATCATTCTATAAAACTTCCCTTTGAGTTTTAAAAGAATCTTCCTGTCACATAGAACCCCTGATGCACTCCTCTATTTGGCCCATCCTGTACGATGTACTATATCGGTATCTATATTACCATCACTTTAGATGACAGACCCGAGATACTTAAAACTCGTCCGTTGTGGTATGACGTCGGTACCAATTGCTACCACCCCTCATGCTCCATCTGGCTCCCAGAAAAGTTGTATGTTACATACTCCGTTTTATACCTGCTCATTTTAAAGCCTTTCGACTCTAACACGTTCTTCCAGTGGTCCAACTTGGCATTCACCCCTTTCTTGAGCTCCTCCACTAGGGCAATATCGTCCACAAATAACATATACCAAAGTATCTCCCTTGAATATGTTTGATATGTAATATTATTTAAAAATTTTAAAATGATGTTATTTTAAATAGGAGTTGATAGTTAAAATTTTTAAAGTCATGCCTAAGATTAATTTCTCAAATTCAAATCTAATCTAAAACTCGATTAATCTAAATGTATTTCATCAACTTTATATTCAATTGGACATGAATTCCACTTTGAAATCTATTTTTTTAAAACTAAGCTGTCTTATTTTTGTAATGTGTATTCTTTTGTAAACTCCTGACCTTCTTCCATTATGCTTGGAGAGAAGCAGTGAAGAGAAACTCTAAAATTGATAATTTAGTAGAGCATAGTCAGGTCCATTTTACACGCCCTTTCAATCTTTACAAGTTCCAGCTCTGCCTACCCTAGTTAGGCGAAATGGTAGTTTTATGTGTTATAAACAAGGAATAAGCGGTCTTATCTACTATTGCCGTTGCCAATCTGATCTTTTCTTTCCCAGGTATAGACGAGACACGGTCTTCCTCTTAATAAGATTCTGCTCCCATTGTTCTCAAGTTATCTCCTGACTCGATGAAAAAAACGAGAATTGAATCGATTGAATCACAAAAATCTATTCACTTATATAAAAGCAGAATTGAAAAAGGACCAGATGATTCATATAGCAGTGGAAGAGTCAGTCGCCTTTTTTGAAGTCTAGGCTTTCGAGATCAAATCGTAACCAAGTTTTTTTCAAGAAACGGCTCAATATTAACTAAATTTCTCATTAGTTGAAGAGGTGAAAAAGTAAGAGATCTGTCCACATTCAAATTAAAAATAACAAATTTGATTTTTGAATTAAATTTAAATTTATAGAGTCAACTTGGTTCAAACCAGTTCAATCTAATTAAACAAATAATTTTTTAATTTTATTTACAAAAATAACATCATTTTAATTAATAGATTCTTTAATTTATTAATTAAAAATTCATTTTTAGTTAACCATGTCAAAATGATATTACTTTAGCTCTCATTTGATAATATTTTGGATAGCCTGAATTTGAACAAACTATACTCAAATTATCATTCTAGGGCTGTAAAATTTGAAATGAATCCAAACTTGATCAGATTTATTGTCATCCTTAATCTAAAATGATCAAGCGCTATTTTTGCAATTACTTACCTCATCATGTTAGGTAGGTGTATTAGTTAAATAAACTACACTAGGACATCTATGAGTAATTTCTCCATTTTAAATAATTATTAAAAAACTTAACTTGGTCAACTATAAGAATCGTCTAATTTTAGATTTGATTTTTAAATTTTCAGTTTAATTTATTTTAATAAATTTTGTTATTAAAAATATATCAGTTAATTAATTAATTAATATATTTTGTAAATTAATAGGTTCTTATAAACTTAAAAAATTTATTATTTCATCTAATAATCTTTTTTTAATTAAAAAACTTCAAATTTTTTAATAGATAAAGATAATTTCTTTTAATTATATTTTAAAATTTAAAATTTTATTTAATATTTAGCCAGTTTTATGATAATTTTACATTTGTTTAACCTTTTAAACCTTAAACATTTTGTGTTTTTAGTTTAACTTTCGATCTGGTTTTTAAGATATTGATATTAAGTGAGTTATTTTACTTTGTTACAAAAATATTTCACCTTAAAGCTATGATTGTCCTAGCTATTTAATTTGATCGTACAACTATTAAAAAATAAATTGACATATTATAAAATATAAGAAAATTTAGATCACAAATAAGTGGTTCAATAATTGTCTTTGGAGATGAAAGTAAGGTGACCTACAACACAACTAATACATTACTTAATCTTCAATACTTTTTTGATAAAAATATAATATAGGAATTAATACTAAGATTCATATTTTTATCTCAATTTAACTTGAATTTAACAAAACAATATTATTTTAAGTTATTTATAATGAATTGGGCTAATTAAATATTTTTTTAAGTTAAATTAATTTTGATTAAATTTGAATATTCCTTCAATTTTAATTCGATCAAATTTGATTTAATTTGGAGTCAACAATTTATCATAATTAATCATACCAAATCTTCCTACCTACACTCTTTCGATCGAGCCTGTCATACAAAGCTTGTCTAATGTGAAGTACCTAATTGGCGTGATTTGCAAGCTATTATGTCAATTCGAAAGTTTACCTAGTGTGCATTCAAATGATAGCGCCTATGGATCCATCCGTTCCCAAAAAATTAAAAAAAATCATACCTAAAAAAATTGCAAATTAAAAAACAAACACAATCACGCTTGAATATTAAAATCCAAGTTGAAATCTAATATAATATAATTAAATTTATTAATTTCAAATAATCCCATAGTAATTTGTTAACCCAATAACTGAACAATACATGAAAGTCTAACGAACAAACACATCCATATTATCTGATCAGACTGGGCTTACAGACTAATTTTTGTTTTCTATAATTAAATATAGAACATTACATGAGAGTTAAATGGGCAAAACACATCATTTAAATTAGATAATCATCTTTTCTTTCTACAAAACTGGGCCATTATGCAGATGCAACTGCAAAAAAGAAAAAACTGCGAGAAGCTGTTATCTAAGTACGTACACGACCTGTAAAAGTAATCCAGTTATCAACTTTACAACTTTATTTTCTATATATGGGAAAAAGGAAACAAAATTATGTCAACTGCAATGGAAATGCCTTTGTATCATCAGACATGCTCATCACTTGTTTCCTCCACGAACCCATCGAGCTGAACCTGTCTTTGACATGCTAGAGTAATAATCACCCACATTAGCCACAAATAGTGGGTCTCTATCTTCAGCTTTTAGCTCGTTGTTTCTGCTATTGGTAGAGGCAGTGGAGTTTACTTGCTCTGTCTGCTCCAACTCCTTGGTTAGATCCTCCATTGTCTTCTTTAAACTTGCTTTGCTCATTTTTCCACCATCTCCGGTTGAAATACCAACCATTGTGATCTTAGGAAGAAAAGGGTTGGGATCTGAAGTTTGCCTTGTTTGCTCTTTCTTAGCACCCTCTGAGCTGCTGTGAAGGATAAGGTAAGAAGGTGGTAAGAGCACATGAGAGTACTATTAAAGAGACTAGGCTATTGGTGGTACCTTGTGCCTGGCTTCTTTTTGGTCTTTGACTGTTGTAACCATGGATGACTAAACCAATCTCCAAATGGAAACCTCAGATCAGTTTTGTGTGCGTGATTGGACTGACCACTGTCTTCTAGCGTAAGCTCTGAAGTGCTACCATCTGATTGAGAGTTGGTAAGACGAATAGATGACTTGGCGGCTCTCTGAAAAGAAGACGCAGTCCTGCATTGCATGCATGTAGTAGAGAAATCAGGAAGTACAATCTGTGAAGTCATTCTTCTAATCCTCATTCATTGTAGTATCCAAAAATACGAAAAGCACAGTTGTCCAACAATAAGGCACCATCTCAATGGGCTCGGCACAACTTAAAAACTAACCCAATTCCTTCACACCATCTACAGGAAAACAAAGAAGCCATTGCTGGGTTTTACCTACTCTTTCCCTGTAGATGAAGGTGTTAGACTATCAATATTTAAGATATAGCAGATATTTGTTAATGATGTTAACAAGTAGTAGTTGTGAGAAAAGCCGTAACCTCTCTGTGTTAGGCTGATAGTACATACATAATAAAGAGCTACAATTATAATAGGAAAGAATATCTATGAGTAAATCATGGGATAACTACTATATCCCATGATTTACTCTATCACGTTATCACATCCTTAACACCATCATATCCTTAACACCCCCCCTCAAGCTGGACCATAAATATTAATCATACCCAGCTTGTTACATATATAATCAACCCGATTCTCCACTAATGATTTGGTACAGATGTCCACTAATTGTTCTACAGTTCTCATATGACTTAATTAAATCAAATTTTGTTGAACTTTTTATCTGATAAAATGGCAATCAACTTCGAGGTGCTTGGTACACTCATGAAAAATAGGATTCTTAGCAATGTGAAGAACAGCTTGATTATCACACCATAGCTCCATTAGACTTGTGTAAACGATGCCTTATCTCATCAAGTAATTGTCTTAGCCACATCAACTCAGCCTTGTATTCCGATTCAGCACTTGATCTAGTTACCACCGCTCTTCCAAGAGATCAAATTCCCTCCCATAAACACACAATAACCTGAAGTGGATCGTCTGTCACTCAGAGACCCTGCCCAATCTGCATCTGAAAATGCTTCTATCTTTCTATGATCATGATTTGAATAGAGTATACCTTTTCTAGGAGCTTGTTTTAAATATCTCAAGATATTCATTACTGCATCCCAATGAGATGTGCGTGGTGTACTCATGAATTGACTTACTACACTCACACAATAGGCTATATCTGGGCGGGTCATAGTTTTCCAACTAATCGTCCATATTGCTCAGTGTCCTCAAGTAATTCTCCAACTTCTGCACTAAGTTTCACGTTTGGTGCCATAGGAACTTCCAGAGGTTTTAAACCAATCATTCCAGTCTCAGTTAACAAATCAAGAACGTATTTCCTTTGGCAAATAGATATTCCCTTTTTACTCCTTGATACTTCAATGCCTAAGAAATATTTGAGTTGCCCTAAATCTTTTGTTTGAAATTCACTTTGTAGGAAGTCTTTAAGCATTTGAATGCCTCTCTCATCACTACATGTGATAATTATATCATCCACATAAACCAACATTAATATCAGTCCTACATTCATCTTTTGCCAAAATAAAGAATGATCATAATGGCTTTGCTTTAAGCCAAAGTTGATAACAACTTCACTTAATCTCCCAAACCATGCACGTGGTGATTGCTTTAAACCATAAAGAGACTTTTTCAGTTTGCACACATCAAGTTGGATTAAAGCCCAATAGGAAGATGCGGCTAAGGAAATAAGTAGACGAACATAAGACATTTTGGCAATTGGAGAGAAGGTTTCCATATAATCAATACCATACGAGCATAGCCTTTAGCCACTAACTGAGCCTCTAAGTGAGCAACATAACCATCTGGATTCATCTTGATAGTATACACCCACTTGCACCCAATAGCCTACTTCCCAGGAGGTAATTCAACCAAGTCCCATGTTTGGTTAGCATCCAAAGCATCCATTTCTTCCTGCATTGCTCGTCTCCACGCCTCATGAGAGAAAGCTTCCTTTATAGACTTAGGAACCACAACTAGGTCTTAAGGAAGACACAAAGGCACTAGAAACAGGAGAAAGAGACTCATAAGAAACAAATGAAGATATAGGGTGCTTACAGGAACGTTTACCTTTGCCAAGAGCAATGGGTAGGTCGAGACTTGGATCTCGGGAGGACACAATTGGTGGAGGCGGAGAGTCCGTACAAGTGTCATCAACCTACGAATCTAGAGTGATGGGAGGACCTACAAAAGGAAAAGAACATCGAGAATAAACTTGGGTGATAGGGGGTGGAATGTCCAAAGGAGGGAAAACAGACTCAACCGGGTGAACTCGATAGATAAGAAAATCATCCTTAGGGGGATAGGGAGACTGCACATTTGTGGAATATGGAGTATTTTCAAAGAAAGTAACATCAAAAGACACCAAATAACGATGAAATTCAGGAGAATAATAGCGATAGCCTTTCTGGAGTCGAGAGTACCCAAGGAAGATACATTTTAATGTTTTAGGATCAAGTTTGGAGACAGATGGACGTGTGTCATGTACAAAACAAGTACAACCAAAGACACAAAGAGGCAAAGAAAAGAAGGGTTGCGAAGGAAACAAAATAGAAAACGGAGCTTTACCATTAAGAACTGCTAAGGGTATGCAATTAATAAGATAGCAAATAGTGGAGACAGCATCGGCCCGAAACTCCTTCGGGACCTTCATTTTGAATAATAGTGCCCGAGCAACTTCCACAAGGTGTCAATTCTTTCGTTTAGCAACTCCATTTTGTTGTGGGGTAACAACACAAGAAGACTGATGAAGGGTACATTGTTGTGACAAAAAAGAAGTTAAGGGGGCAAAGAAATATTCCTTGGCATTGTCACTGCGTAATATTTTAATTCTAGAATCATGTTGGGTACGAATCTTAGCACAAAAAGTAGTGAACACATCGAATATCTTAGAACGATTTTTTATTAAATAGAGCCAAATATTCCTGGAGAAATCGTCTACAATAGTAATAAAATAACGAAATCCCAATTTTGACACAATAGGACTTGGACCCCAAACATCTGTGTGCACAATTCAAATGGAGACGCAACTCTCTTATTGACTCTAGGAAAGTGAGGAAAATGTTGATGTTTGGCAAACTGACAAGACTCACACTCAATGGAAAAAACTTGAACATTAGGACACAGACTCTTTAAAGCCTTCATTGAAGGATGATCAAGACGACAATGTAGGATATCTGGATAGACGATACTAGAACAAGCAGTGAGACTAAGACCGCGAACTAAAGGAGACTCCAAGATATATAGGCCGTTGGACTCTCGACCTCTACCAATAATATGTCTCGTCCCAAAATCCTAGGAAAAAACATTGTCTGGGTAAAATTGTACACAACAATTGAGGGAGTTGGTAATTCTACTAACAGATAATAAATTAAAGGGGAAGTCAGAAAGGTAAAGAACTTGAGATAGAGGGATTTTCAAAGAGATAGTGACAGTGCCTTTGCCAAGTACAGAAGCAGCAAAACCATTGGCTAGAGTAACTGGGGGTAAGTTGTTCAATGGGGTAAAATTGGATAGAATACCTGTGTCTCCAGTCATGTGGTCAGTGGCCCCGGAGTCTATTACCCAATCATGAGGAATGGAGAACAGACATGTAGTGGGAGTACCTAATGTGGCAGCGGCATTAGATGAGGAAGAGTTCCCTCTCATAGCTTGAACCTGAGTGAAAGCAGCTAATTCATCTATGAGTTTGCATCTCCTCCGTGAGGACCAAGTCACTATCATGTGCTACTATACAGACCTGTTGAGTTCTCTCCTTATGTTGTAATTGAGGACAATTGGTTATGACGTGGCAAATTTCCTTACAGTAAAAACAAGATAGGGTTTCTTGTGTTCCTCTTCCCCCATCTCTTCCACCACGACCCCCACATCTTCCTCCTCTAGCTCCTCCCCTACCTCCTGTATTAGAGCCAATACTTGCAAAAGCAGCATTTTCTGACTTGGATTCTCTAGGAAACTCAGACGTAGTCCTAAGAACCTGATAATATGCCTCAGTTAGAGTTAATTGGTCCACTCTAGTGAGAATCTGGGATCGAATATTGCTATATTCTTCTCCAAGACTCATTAAAAAGGCCATAGCCCCAAACTGATCACGCTGACTTTGCATTTCTTCCACATTGGTTGTGATAGGCATCACCTAATTTAATTCTTCAATTAACTTTCTAAAAGAGGAATAATGGTCTCCTATGGGAGTGTCTTTCTTTTTTGTCTTCATAATATCATGTATTATGAATATACGTGATAGACAAGTCAGCTTTGCCATGATATAGAGATTCCAAATGATCCCAAATCTCCTTAACTGTGTTACAATGATTCACCATTTGTCGGACCCTAGGTACCAATGTTCTTCTTAATAGGCCAAATAACCTTTTGTCATCTCTAATCCACTGTGATTTAGTGTCTTCATCCTGCGCAAAAATGTCAAGTCATGAGATGATCTTCCTTCGTCACACCCCAAATAAATGCCTCTACAAATTTACGCCCCTCAAGATAATTGTTGGCACCTTCTAGTTTCCAATCACAAATTCTGGTTGGAGCAGGGATTAATTCGGTCACTGTCTTACTCGGAAAGAGCTCCATCATAGCCCTTTTAATCTCATCCATATTAACTTTCTCATTGTTACTTCTGGTATTCTCTAGATCACTAGTTGTCATATTTGGTGGAACGTCAACTGAACTCTCCAACGTCTCCCTGTTGACCAAATCTGGCCGTTCACTTGCCGGCGTCGTCACCCTCAAGCTGCCCGACCACTTCTGGCTGTTCACTCACCGGCATTGACTCCCATAGGCTGTGCAACCACCTCTGCCCATTCACTCGCCGACGTCAGCCCCCCACAGGTTGGGCCTCTCCGATGCCAATAGCAACACCGGTGTTGCCACTGCACTGTGACGTGCCCTAGCACGCTCTCAACACACGTTGGTTGAAAGACCCAATCATTCCTTACTCACAAGTATCGATCCTATTTGAGTTGATCTGAAAAAAAAGTTTTGAGTTTTGGGTGAATTTGGAAATTCAGAAGGAATTTTGAGAACCAAGGAAGTTAGGGTTTTTGAGAATCAGGCTCTGATACTATGTTAATCATGTTAACAAGTGGTAGTTGTGAGAAAAGCCGTAAACTCTCTGTGTTAGGCTAATAGTATATATATAATAAAGAGTTACAATTATAATAGGAAAGAGTATCTATGACTATGAGTAAATCATGGGATAACTATTATATCCCATGATTTACTCTTATCGCGTTATCACATCCTTAACACTATCATCTCCTTAACAATATTCAAATACAGTTTCCTTCTCAAGAATATTTCATAGTAAAGGTGGAAGGTGAAGGTGCAAGAAGAATGACAGGAGCTTTTAGGAAATTTCAACAGAAGACATTATTTGCTACCACATTGATCCAAAAAGAGACATACTAGTATAGGGATAACGCAGAACTGGTTAATAAAAAAGGCTTTATCATTTGCTTAGGCAAGAAGATGGACAGGATAGTTTCCATCTTCTACAATCCCCTTGAATGAATTCATTCAGAAATTAAGCTTACACATAAAAGGTAAAGACTGTACCTCCTTTCAAATGAGTCTACCATGTATGGAAACTTTGGCTGAATGCCAGTGGCTTTTCTCAACCACCTATTGCCAAGGAGTGCTTTGTCCACAGCATAAAAAAGCTGGATTTCAGCAGCCTTTGAAATGACACTCAATGGTATTCCAGGATTACCCACCTCATCAAGCACTTCCTGAACCTGTTGACAAGTATACCACTATCAGTTTTGCATGGACCTACGTTATCTTCTGATTCCTGCACGAGTTGTAATGAACAGTTTTCCCTTGGATAAAAGTTCAACTCTTATAGAGATATTTGAAAATTTTTAAGGCAATAATATAATTGTTGATATGGAAAACATGATTCATGAATGCATACCCTACTTAGATTGTGAACTACTGGGCAGATGGGGAAATATGAAACCTAAAGCCACGTGCATTACAGGACAACATTTTATTCCAAGTCTCCTCACCAAAGCATACCAGTATTAATGGGCTAACAGAACTTGTACCTCTGGTGGCTCCAATAGGCTATCACCCATTTCTTCAATCACTTCTGCTGCTAAGTTGTCATCAATAACATCACGTCGGCGCTGCATGTGCCGTGTTTGGATTAATTGATGGAAATGCTGATCGACAGACTCTTCGAGAATGTTATCTAGCATGCTCTTATCAAAGAAGTATGGAGTATACCTAATCAAAAACAAAAAGGAATAAAGGTTATACTAGAAGCATATGGTACTGATATTCCATTAAAACAGAGGTCTCTAGGGGTGAGAAGCATTTCAATAGATGAACCAAAAAATTTCACAAGCATAGTCTCCACACGCAGAACACAGTCAATATAAGTGACGAATTAGAAGCACAATGAGATATACCACTTAATCCCATCACCAGTAGCTATTGCAATATCCAAATTTTGAGCAGTGAAAACAGGAACACCATCAACCCTCTTCCTTCCACCATTCATTGGGATTGTTTTGAGAAGTTGGTTAGCTGCCTTGACCTGCAAGCACATCGAGATGGAAGAAAAGCAAACCAATATAAGGATTAGTAACTTTAAGAATTTGTCTAACAATTGCATAAGCTGATCATAGCTAGCACCTGCTTCTCGTTTGGAACAAACTGAAAAAGATGAGGTTTTTCCTGCAAAAAAGAAACAGTTTAGAATCCATCCACCCCATCTCCAAATGTAAAGAGTACCCATATAATCAAGAAAACCATACCTTGAAATGCTCATAGGCCAAGTCAAGACGACAAGCACCCACCACGCCACTTGGAATGTTCAGCCGCTTAACATATGCAACTAAATTCATATACTAAGATCAGAAGACGAGTTCTTTATAACAAGGAAACACCAGGCAACAATGGAAACACACCTGCATCGCCTAAATCCATGAAAAAACGGAACACAGGCCCATTTCTCTCGCTCTTAGTGATTGCCGCAAACATCTTCTTGAGCCACTCAGGTGTTCTACACACAGGAAAAGCACTAGTTAATGCGTAAAACCATAGACCACTCATGTTTTTAAGCTAAACAAAACTTCCAAAGACAAGGAAAAACATACAAGCTCTTACCTTTTGGAAATAAAGGGAACATCAAAGTGGGTAGAGACAGCCATGAGACCAGTTCCCGAGAGGTCGCACATACTAAAAACCTGCCCAACAAAAGCTGGCCCACCACTCCTGTCGCTGGAACTGAGCCCCGCAATCTTGACCGTTGATGGAAATCCCGAGTTGGACTCGGTGGAAGACAGACCCTTCACAGCCGCCGAATTCGACGATACAGAGTCGGGCTGAGCTGACTCGAAGCGGGACAGGGTTGATAGGACGAGGGGATGAAGTGTGTCGGCGAATTGAAATGGGATGCATATTTTGGAAGGAGAAGCTTGGGTCGACGAAGAAGGTGAAGTCTTGAGAGTGGAGATGAGAGAGGCGGCGGCAGAGTGGAAGAAGTTGGATGGTTGGTGGTTCGGTTGGCGATGTCGCGGTGGTTCGGGGGACGGAGTCATGACAATTGGTACACCGGAGCTAAAGGAAGCTAGGCTATCTGAAGGAAACTAGATTGTCACGTCTTTTTATATCTAATTCTTTATTTATTTACATGGTTATAATATAAGATACTATATTTAGCTCGCTAGATTTTTTCTAAGTCATCTAGTGTCTGCAAATTATTTTTAGCAAGAATCCATATATATATACTTTATTATTATTAAACTTATCAAAATAATTTTTAATATACTATAATTTAGCAATATCTTTATAATATGAATAAATTCTTATTATTATTACATAAAAATTTATTGTTTTAACATATTTAATAAGTTAATTGCATTACAAGTTTTAATAATTACGTTGAAATACAAAAATTTTTATTAATTTAATAATTATAATTCAATTAAATAAATTGATAAATTATAAATTTTGTAAAAATAATAAATATAAAGGATGTCTATAATTAATAATTCAATAAAAATAAGAGAATGTACGACCTAAATTATTTATATTTTAATAAATAAAAATAATAAGAATATTAATTTTAAAAGATGGATATATAAACATGAAAAAATAAAAGAAATTGATTAATTTTTATAAAAGAACTTAAATGAATAAAGTAAAAGAATTAGTAATATATTTTCTTCTTATTATAAAAGTTAATGCTTATGAACTATGCCTTTTGACTTTGAATTTTCCAGAGGCTCACAAGTATTTCGTGGAGTCCATAGCAAAGGCTTATCCCGTAGACAGGGGTAATGCCAGAAAAATAGCTATATGATTATTATTTAATGTACTTATAGATTTGATTTGATTAAAGAAATAGAGTTGACTTACGTATGCTTATTATTTTCTTTAGATAATTAATTCAAGCATATTTTGAATTTAACTAAAAGGTCTTGTATTCAAACCTCCATACCTACACTCTCTTAATCGAATCTGTCGTACAGAATTTGCCTAGTTCAGAGTATTCTATTGACGTGATTTAAAGGCTATTGCATTAATCCGAAAATTTACCCAGTATACATTCAAAGGATAGTAACTACAAGTTCCTCCGTTCTCAAAAAAAATTTGAACTTAGGTCTCACATCCGTACCAATTTTTACCCGTTCATAAGTTTTTTTATAGTTTAATATTTTTTTGAAAAGGTCTATATTTTACCTGATGAGAAAACATGTTCTTTTTATTAGTTTTTCTGTCAAAAAATAAAAAATAAATGTATTTAATTCCTTTTTGAAGAATGAAGTAAATCAAAGTTCCTATCTTTTTCCTCCAAGTATGTGTCATTAGCCTCTAATGAGTAATGAATCTAATAATCATGTTAGAGCAACAACATTAGCTTCACTTAGCATATGTTCTCCTCATCCAGCTTGCTCAAAGCATGACTCATCCCCACGTATATCTTCATAAGAGGTGTCAGATACATTGCGATGCTTTTCCAGATTTTCTTCATTCAAATGATCAATTGCGGAATGATCCCGGTTCAATTCATTTCGCTGCTTTGCTCGAACTCTGATGCGTTTCCCCCTGATATAACAATATTCCCACCGGGGAGGCGGATATTTCCTCCAGAGTTTCTCATACTTGTCCAACATACCCAGCTTCTGGAAGACATTTCCCATCATGTTAACAATTGTAGCATTTGGTCGGATACCAAGCTCCTCCATATCACCAAATATCTTCAAGAGCAATCAGCAAGTCAGGTATAGTGGCACAGGCCTAACGTAGCTACTATCAGCTCAATGCAACAACAAGCAATTTCAAAATGGAAGTGAAGATCTTAGAGTCTGCATTATTAAAATCAATAACATTGCAATGGCAATTATAGTATTCATAAGACATGAACAAGCACTCGTAAGATCTGGACCCAGCTGAAATTCATCAAATGTGCTTGACTCAAACAACAATTTCACAAATTGTAACTGTTGTTATCTCATGCTTTCTGTACTGCACCAACTATGAGTTGTACCCTATCGGATCATTATACCAAAATGTATTCATAACTTTGATTGTAACACCTATATCATTTTGGAGAACTAGAGGCTTAATGCTTCATATAGAAAAAGGACAAGAAGTGCATGTAGCATATTGTCCAAGTACAATAACGAAAGGAAGTTATTCACAATCAACTTTCACTCACATTAAGATGACAGCATCAGATGAAACAACAAAGTTTGAGAAGTGTGTTGTTCAATACCTCAAACATCTGGTCATACATTTCCCTTTCGTAATAAATGGACACCATCTTGTCAAAAAACTTCTTAGGCATACTTTCCATGTTCTGTCTAAATTGTCATGACACTCATCCCACATCGGTGGGATGAGAAAATGAGAGAGGAGAGGGGCCTATGAAAGAAAGCCCTCTCCTCCTTATTCTATGTACCAAAAATCAAATATCCTCTTAAACAAATTAGAGGGTTAAATTTGTAATCCCTATTTTGTTATAGTGAAATTCTTCTCTCTCCGTGGTTTTTACCCTATTGGGGTTTTCCACGTAAAATTTTGTGTTCTTTCCGTGCTTTCTTTCCAACAAGTGGTATCAGAGCCACGCTTGGGTTAAGTTTAAATCTATTTACCGTATGCTCTGTGATTGCCACTTAGTGTGGACCCCTCACATCAGAAAGTAAATTAGATTTTGCAGTTACCCTCGGGTGTGCTTGTGGGACCACCTTTCGGTTTTTTATACCTAGTGGGACCCACTGTCCCGGGATATTCCGAAATTATTTAGTGACATCATTTGTGAGGCTCATTTCGTGTGGGGCCCACGAGGTTACTATTCACGTCGTGAAATAGTGGGCTGAGTTTTTCAGCAGAATGTCAGAAATGAAAGGGGAATATAAGGTGGACAAATTCAACGGTGGAAATTTCTCAATTTGGAAGATGAGAATGAGGGCTATTTTGGTGAAAGATAAATGCCTCTCAGCAATCGTCAAAAGGCCAGAGAATATCACCGATGAAAAATGGGAAGAAATGGATGCAAATGCAACGGCAAATTTACATCTCGGATTGGCAGATGAGATATTGTCCAGTATAGAGGAGAAGAAGACAGCCAAAGAAATTTGGGATTATCTTACAAGTATATACGAGGCAAAGTCCCTACACAACAGAATATTTCTCAAGAGGAAGTTGTACACTTTGAGGATGTCAGAATCTTCGACAGTGACTGAGCACGTCAATACACTGAATTCTCTATTTTCACAACTTAATAACATGGGTTGTGTGATAGGGACTAGTGAACGAGCAGAAATTCTACTTCAGAGTTTACCGGATTCATATGATCAACTCATTATCAACTTGACAGCCAACTTGCCTGTGGAAAGCTTGATCTTCGACAATATTGTAGCTGCGATCATTGATGAGGAAAAGCGGCGCAAGAATAAGGAGGGAACTTCACAACAAGTAGAGGCATTGGTGGTATTGAGAGGCAGATCGATGGAACGTGGTTCTAGTGGGAGTCAACAACACGGTAGATCAAAATCTCGGAGTAAGAAAAACTTCAAGTGCCACAATTGTGGCAAGAAAGGTCACTACAAGAAAGATTGTTGGAACTTGAAACAAAGTTCTGGGCCTCAGGGAAGAGTTGCTGACCCTCAAGGAAATGTTGCAAGCAGATCAGACATTGATAATGCTTTGACTTGTGAAGCAGCAATAACACATGATGGCAAGAGGATGACGCAGGATATGTGGTTGGTTGATTCTGGTGCAACCTATCACATGACCTCTCGTAAAGAATGGTTCTATCAGTATGAACCAGTCTCAGGAGGTGTTGTATACAGCTGCAGTGATCAAGTCATGAATGTTGTTGGAATTGGATCCATCAAAATGAAGATGTACGATGGAACTGTTCGTACCATTCAACAGGTACGACATGTTGAGGGAATTCGGAAGAATCTATTGTCGTTGGGACAATTGGACGACCTCGGTTGTAAGATGGAGTGTGAAAGGGGAATTATGAAGATAGTTCGTGGAGCGCTAGTGATAATGAAGGCAGAGAAGATAGTTGCTAACTTGTACATGGTAAAGGGAGAGACTTTGGTGGATGGAGAAGCTTCATTTGCCTCGAGTAACAATGAGAGGTCTTCAATGATATGGCACAGGAAACTTGGTCATATGTCGGAGCAAGGAATGAAGATTCTCGTAGACCGGAAACTACTTCCTGGGCTTACAAAGGTTTCACTACCATTTTGTGAGCAGTGTGTGACAAGCAAGCAGCATCGGTTGAAGTTCAACACATCAGACTCTAGAAGCACAAATGTTCTAGAACTGGTTCACTCTGATGTATGGCAAGCACCGGTTGTGTCCCTAGGTGGAGCGAAGTACTTCGTATCATTCATTGATGATTATTCCAGGAGATGTTGGGTGTATCCAATCAAGAGCAAGGGAGAGGTGTTTCAGACCTTCAAAGAATACAAAGCGCGAGTCCAGTTAGATACAGGAAAGAAGATTAGGTGCCTCAGGACAGATAATGGAGGAGAATACACTGGTGCAGAGTTTGATAGTTACTGTAAGCAAAATGGTATCAAGCGACAGTTCACAACAGCATATACTCCACAGCAGAACGGTGTGGCAGAGCGAATGAACAGAACGTTACTGGAGAGAACCAGGGCAATGTTGGCAACAGCTAGTTTGGAGAAGTCGTTTTGGGCTGAAGCTGTCAACAGCGCTTGTTATGTGATCAACCGGAGTCCATCATCGACAATTGATTTGAGGACACCGATGGAGTTGTGGACAGGTAAACCAGTAGATTATTCTAATCTTCATGTTTTTGGAAGTCCTGCATATGTGATGTACCATGCCCAGGATGTTTCAAAGTTGGATCCGAAGTCTAGGAAATGTATTTTCATAGGCTATGCTGATGGTGTTAAGGGGTATCGCCTGTGGGATTCCACTACCCGCAAGGTCGTTATCAGCAGGGATGTCATCTTCATGGAAGATAAGCTCTGTAGTGAAGATGCAGGTACATCAGGGTCAAATAGTACGGTGATACCAGTGAAGGAACATACTTCTGAAGTAGTGCCAGATAAGAATCCTGTGGAGAATGATGCGGAAGTCGATGAAATCAGACGATCTAATGCTGAAGTTGATGAAATCAGACGATCAACTCGCACAAGGGAAGCTCCCAGTTGGCATTCTGATTATATTATGGATAGCAATGTAGCATACTGTTTACTCACTGAAGATGGAGAACCATCGACCTTCCAGGAGGCGGTAGGCGGCTCAGATGCATATCAGTGGATAGCAGCAATGCAGGAGGAGATCGAAGCTCTGCATAAGAATCAGACGTGGGATCTTGTACAGCTACCATCAGGGAGGAAACCCATTGGAAACAAATGGGTGTTCAAGATCAAAAGAAACAGTGATGACCAGTTGGAGAGGTATCGGGCAAGATTGGTGGTCAAAGGATATGCTCAAAAGGAAGGTATTGATTTCAATGAAATATTCTCACCTGTGGTTCGATTAACTACCATTCGTATAGTTCTGGCATTATCAGCAGTACATGATTTATATCTAGAACAGCTAGATGTAAAGACAGCTTTTCTTCATGGTGATCTTGAAGAAGAGATTTATATGCTCCAACCAGAAGGCTTTGAAGAAAAAGGAAAAGAGAAATTGGTTTGCAAGTTAAACAAATCTCTATACGGACTCAAGCAGGCGCCAAGGTGTTGGTATAAGAGATTTGATTCTTTCATCATGAGTCTGGGATACAATAGATTATACGCAGACCCTTGTGCGTATTACAAGAGGTTTGGAGGTGATGATTTTGTCATATTACTATTGTATGTTGATGACATGTTGGTTACAGGCCCCAACAAAGATCGTATTCAGGAATTAAAGACTCAGTTGGCTAGGGAGTTTGAGATGAAAGACTTGGGACCAGCAAA
>JANZXP010000007.1:28621167-28631791 GCA_027576715.1 Erythroxylum flavicans | reverse complement strand
TCTCCACTAATTCACCATTTGTCATAATTACAATTTGTCATACTTACCCGGAAATGCCAAACGAATGCATATATATAGAATTGTATGCATGTGCTAACAGTATATCATAACTTATGTCTAACTTTCATTTAACTTAAGTCATATAAATGTCTCACATAATAGCCATATGTATAGGTGACGGGATGTTACAATACATGACAGTGTGGTTAATAATGTCCAATACAAAAACCCTAATTACAAAGTATAAAAGGCAAATAAGGACAATTAAAGGAGTTCGAGTTTTAAAACATAGTTTTGAACTTTAGAGTGGCACATACTTGAATATTGACTCCAACATCCGAATAGAGAGCATATTTCCATCAAAGTTTAAGTGAATTTTATTAAAGAAAAGGGGATATATAATGAATTCTCTTATTTTTAGTTCTTCTTCTAAATCCTCAATTATGTTTTATATTTTTATGAACTAAAATCATTTAGTGCCTGGGTTAGATGAACCTTAGGGACTTTGTGATTCGATTCTTTAATTAATGAAATTTGATTTTGACTCATTGGAATCAATTATATGTTTTGATTATGTCTTAAATTGATATTTCCGGTTCATATATGATTTCATGGACTAAAGATTGAGAAGTCCCCTATAGAGACAAGATAACATAAATCTTCTAGGTTAAGGTTAAACCTAATAGTGAAATTCACAAATTAAATAAAGTAATCTTAGAGGTTTTAATTAGAAAGAGATTTCAGTTAATCAACCTAAGATTAGGTGTTGATAATCTTGAAAAGGATATTAACATAAAATAAGAATTTTTACAAGCCAATTATCTCTAATTAAATTACATGATAAATGGTTAATATCTTAAAAAATCTTAAGAGGATTCATTATCTGAGTACGACTTATTTGATTTGATTAATCCTTGAGTGATTTGCATTCTTAGTTATTATTTATGTTGAATTTTAGTTTATTTTTCTAGTTTTAATTAAACCATCACCTTATTTTATCAATCAAATAATAGAAAAGAGGCAAGTACTAATAGTTATAGTCCCTATAGAATTGACATTTGATATTCACTGTCACTATACTATAGTTCGATAGGTGCACTTACCTTTGTAAATATATATGGTAGGATTTTGGATATCAATAACCAAAATCTTTCAAGATATTATCAAATTCACTATACATAGACTCAGACTCAAGTTTTGGGGTAGACTCATAAGTAGGAAACTAACACGTAATTCATTAGTTTTCATGTTTGTATTCTTCAACTTGACGAGCTCCCTACATTTGTTTAAGCTCTTGATGAAGGAAGTTCACATTTTCATAACGTCAAGACTTGAAAGACTTGCTCTGTAATAATTCATGACAAACATCCACCTTGTACTTCTTACCAATTAAATACTCGTTTTGGTTGCGAGCTTCAGAATCTAGCTTCTCATAGTTTATGGTCTGACTATGAACATTTCCATCAAAGGCCTTTAAGTTTTTATTTTTGGCCTCAAGTTCTTGCTTTAACTCCCTCACAATATATAATTGTTTCAAATGGGTAAAACTAACCCTTAATCATAGTTCAACCTAATATGAAGTTCAAATCAACCATATGTATGAGATAATTTGTCCTAATCAAATGATGATCCTATAATAAATGAAGGAACAACTTGGATAAAAGAAAACAAAAGCGAAAAGTGATGTTTGACATCACTTTTTAAGCTAAAATAAATGAGGGAATTATTAAGGCTAAGTGTAAGTAATGTCAAAACTTGCTCATTAGAGTTTTGAAAGTAGGAACCTCACATTTAAAAAGGCATATAGCTATAAGTAATCAAAGAAAAGTGGTATATGGAAGTCATATGTTTCTAATGCCTAATCTAATAAAACGTAAATAGGTGACTATCATAGCTTATAATTTAAAAATATATAGTTAATTGCTAATGAGGGAAATTATTAGGCATGAATATCCACTTTTAATTGTAGATCGTATTGACTTCATAATGTTTGTTACTTTATTTCGACTAACTTTTAGGTTACTTACTCATAATACTATTAATAAAAAATATATTTATAATTTATGATGCATAAAAGAGTACAATGTTGAAGATGTTACCAGTTAATGACATACAATTAACAATCACATCAAATATGTGGATATATGAAAATAAAAAAATTTGTTCTGTTGTTCGCACATCACATTATATTAATAACATTTGGACTTTATATAGTTACATCCTAAGGTAAATAATGTTTAAGAAAAATATTTTGATAAAATTTTATATTAATTTTCTTTTGTTTTTAATATTTGATCATTGAATTTACATATAAATTGTAGGTTAATTTATGTTCCAATGTCCCATACAATATAGGTTCATATCATTAATAATAGGTAAAGAGTTTAAAGGAATTTATAATAAAAAAAGGGTTAGGATTTTTTATAATAGAAATTTGGAATCCCACGTTTGCTAAACAACTTATGATAAATTATTTGAAAATGATAATTGCATGATTTATTAGTTATTTTAATGTCTACGGTTACCCAATACCTCTTATAATCAAGTATAGTGGAACTTACGAGGAAGTGGTATTTGAGAGGTGAATTGGAAAAAAGAAAAATTGATTGTAAGATGCCATAGCATTTAGGATAAGAAATAAGAATATACTTAAGAACCTTGAAGGGTCATTGCAAAAGGTTTATTTCTTTCGCGTTCTTGATGATGACAACAAAGTGATTAATTCTTTTATCAGGTTAAGGACTTGGAATTTTCAATAAATTGTTAAAGTTAGATAAATCATTTTATCACTTGGAAAAGAAAAGAAGGTTTGTTGAATCAAATTATAAACTATAATAATATATATAGTCTATTACATAATGGCTGATGATATGAACTAAAGAAATATTATTTCTAAGACAAACAACTGTATTAAGAGTCTAACCATTTGCCAAACACGAAAAGAAACCGAATTTATTATTAAAACATGTAACAAAAGAGAATATACAGTATGCGACGCAAGGCAAGTAATGCTAATGCATATCACCAACTTTACACACTAATCTCAATTTTGCATAACTGGAAAAGAATACTATATATCTTATAATTAGGGATTTAATCAACTGCAGCTGTCAACATTCTTAACCGCCAACCTCATAAACCCACGGCGCCTTCAACTCTTCACGCATTCACGGCGATTTCTTTATTATTATTTCGGGCGTCCATGGCCAAAGGACGACCTGAACCGGAAACAGAAGCGTACCGAGACGAGAAATCGCGAAAACCACCGAAATCATCCTCGTCGTCGACGAGGCAGTTCTGGCCGTGACCTTCGTCGAAATTGAGGGCGTAACTGAGAGGATCGTACTGGAACTGACCGTGACGGTTACTACCAACACCTCTGTTCCTATTAAACCGCCGGATGAAGGTCTTCCACTTAGGCCCGGCAACGATCTCAGACCACTCGCGAATCTTCTTCAGAGTGGTAATGCCTCTGGACCACCACCGGCGGTCGTCCAGGTGAAGCTTGGACGACGGCGAGACGGACGAAGAGGAGGAGGATGACCGGACCCGCTCCCACCAGGCTAATCCTACCGCGGAGGAAGAGGAGGAGGCCCGCCGGGAAGTGAAGCAAGGGAAACAGAAGCAGCAGCGAGTGTTGGTCAATAGAGAATTGGAGGTTGCTTCTTCGGAGATTGAATCTTGCTCTCTTCGAGCAGTTTCCAGGTCTTCTATGCCCATACCAAACGTACACGCAGGGACTCTCTTTCTCCCTCGGAGAGTTTCGCTGTCGATTGAAGTTAGGTGTATATAAAAATAAGACGGGCGTTGGTTGGTAACGGAAAGTAACCGGAGACCGGGAAGTGCCGGTGAGTGAGAGATGGATTGGTTAGTGGAAGTGTGACTGCGACGATTCTAATCTGTGGGAGGTTGTAGGCAAGTATGGGGGTCTTTTGGTAATTTGGAAGAGATCTTTTCTGATTGAGCCGTTACAGTAGGAGAGCAAAGGACTATTTGGTTGGTGCGCGAGGATCTGAAGCTTCGCGGTTTAAAAGTGGGGCCGATTATGAGCTGTTAAGACGCTGGAGTTTTGGTAGGATGGGTCCCAAATTGAGGATCAAACAGCGGCGCGAAGCATGATCGAACGCCGATGACAACGGGACAATTAAAAGAATTAATAAAAGATCGTCATCAAGTAACAGGAATGCGTCAAGGGAATCGGTAATACGATGACGACCGTATTAACTTAAAGAAGAGCAACTTATCAGTCCAGCTTTACTTAGGATGAAAGTTTTACTAACTAAATTAAAATATTTTTTTAAAAAATGATTACTACGATAAACTATTTGATAGAATTAAAATCAAGACTTAATTAAAAGGACAGTTCACTGTTCATGTAATTAGACTTAAATGGCTTAAAATATAAACACCTTACTTTAAACTCCTGCTAAGAAGAGCAAATGATAATCAGTATGTTTGCATAATCTTGGTTATATGTTCTTAGAAAATGATGAAGCTTTATGAAATAATCGAGAAATAGAAAATCCAAATCCAACACATGTATCAGATATAGGGTTTAGTTAAATAGAATCTTTTCTTTCAATAAAGAGAAATAGGCGGCGACGAAGAAAGTATTTGACATCCGAGTTTTCCTTGGTCTTCATCTTCGTTTAATACTTAAATAGGAAGACAACTTTACGAAGATTGTGATAGCCCCCGGTATTCCAACATTATAGGCGTCGAAATGGCTCACGTAAATCAACAAAGACAGGCCCATTGCAGTAAAGAATGTTCAGGTAACGTGGAGGGTGAACAGGCTGTCAAGTTTGTTATGACGCGGGCCAAAAAGTGAGGGTGGAGTGCATGATTCTGTTTGGGGGTGGCACAAATTTGTTACGTGATTCTGTTATTATTTTATCATTACTTGTTACTGTTATATATAGAGGAAAAAGGCTAGAGAATAGGGGGGAAATCACTGAATTGTAAATACTGGATTTTGGGAAATTACAGCTTCTCGAAGTGTTGTAGGAGAAAACCAACTTATCTTATTGTTGGATATCAATAAAAGATAGCCTTTTCTCATCCTCTATTTCCATTTTATTATTTACATTCTCTGTTCTTAAAACCAGGTCTTATCATTCTGGTATCAGAGCACTATTGACTTTGCGTCTGTTTTTACATACCAAACACTAGAATGGCTGATCGTATGGAGGCATTAGAAAGTCAGCTACCCTTAATGCAAGAAACTCTTTCGAAACAAATATCCCAAATCGCTGACACTGTGATGGCATATATAGCAAAAACTGATACAAGGCTGGTAGAGATGCCTAAACTCTTGCCCACCAATGCTGCCACAGGGTCGCCAGGCCACAACTCACCAACAACCCAACCTGATAACAACTAACCACTACCAATCCAAAATACCACAAACCCATAACACACTCTAGACAAACCTATTGAACCCACTTCAACCCACATACGCCATTGTGATTTTAAGGATTGCACAAGGAAGTTGGAGATGCCCATTTTTTCTGGAGAAGATCCACATGCTTGGGTATTTCGGGTGAAGAGGTATTTCACCATTAACAACCTCACCGAGGCCCAAAAGCTTGAGGCAGCGGTAGTATGTCTGGAAGGGGCTGCGCTGTCATGGATGCATTTCGAAGAGAAGCGGACGTGTTTTCTAACTTGGGAGGAACTGAAGAGCCAACTTCTCCTTCGTTTTCCTGGGGGTAGTGCAAATATGCTCCATCAACAATTCGTCGCACTCAAGCAAGTAGGCACTGTACAGGAATACTGGGAGAAATTTGAGACCCTTTCAATTCCTTTGAATTTGGATGATGAAACATTGACGGCAGTGTTCATTAATAGTTTGGATCACAAAATTAAGGCTGAGGTTTTATTACTCAATCTAGCTGAGCTTAGGGCCACCATGGACATAGCTCAACGTGTTGAAACCTGTGGACAGATTTTGGCTGAAACCCATGACCCGTGGAAGCATTTGAAGTCTCCCACATCACCCCATTCAAACACAAAACCCACCTGGACACCCCAAAACAAAATCACGAACAGCCAGCTCAACCCTACATTGTAAATCCCCCAAACCACACAAAATACAACCAAAACCACAGCATCTAGTGCTCCTCCTTATAACCCAAGCCGTGGCACATTTAAGAGGCTCTCTAACTCGGAAGCTCAATCTTGGAGGGAAAAAGGGCTGTGTTTCGGTTGTGATGAGAAATATCATCCTAGCCATATATGTAAAAATCGGCAGCTAAATGTGTTGTTGGTCCATGATGATTCGGATTTGGAGGAAGGGCAGGAAGGTGGCAATGAGTTGCTGGGTGGGGGTGACCTTACCATGGGGACAATTGAGGTCTCTTTGAATTCTGTCGTGGGATTAACATCCCCAAGGTCATTGAGGTTACAAGGAGAGTTGGAGGGAAGGAAGGTGGTCGTGCTTGTGGATAGTGGGGCTTCACATAACTTTATTTCCACTGATTCAGTGGAAAAATTGGGGCTGTCGATGTCTGAAACAGAAGGCTACGATGTAGTGATAGGGACGCGGATGACGGTGGCAAGTAAAAGGGTGTGTCGTAATATGCCAATGCGACTACAGGAATTAGTCGTAGTGGAGGACTTCTTACCTTTAGACTTGGAGAGCTCAGACTTGATATTGGGAATGAAATGGCTCACAACCTTGGGAGAAACAAGGCATAATTGGCAGGAGTTGACGATGAAAATGAAGCTTGGAGGAACGGAGATGGTATTGAGAGGTGATCCAAACTTGTGTAAGACAGCTGCATCTTTTAAGTCGTTATGGAAAGTATGTCAATCGAAAGGGCAAGGATTGTGGGTGGATCTTGGGCACATTCAGGCCCAGATTACGATGAAGGATGAAGAAATTGAGCCTTCGGTTAAGGGGTTGCTTGGGGAATTCAGTGGGGTATTTGAGATGCCGAGTGGGTTACCGCCGACGAGGGATAAGGAGCACGGAATCACGTTGAAGGATGGGACTGAGCCTATAAATATGCGCCCTTATAGATATCCGCATGCTCAGAAGTTGAAAATTGAAAAGCTGGTGGGCGAAATGTTGGCATCGGGAATCATAAAAGAGAGTGAGAGTCCATTCTCAAGTCCCGTTCTACTAGTCAAGAAGAAGGACGGGGGTTGGAGATTTTGCGTTGATTATCGGGCATTAAACAAAGCTACAGTGCCGGACCGGTTTCCCATTCCCGCCATAGATGAGTTGTTGGATGAATTGCACGGGGCCCAGCTCTTCTCTAAGCTGGACCTGAAAGCAGGACACTATCAGATACGAGTGAGGGCAGAAGATGTTCCAAAGACAGCATTTAGGACGCACGAAAGGCATTATGAGTTCTTAGTAATGCCATTCGGGTTGACTAACGCCCCATCAATCTTTCAGTCTCTCATGAATTCAGTGTTCAGAGGGTTGTTGCGGAAGTATGTCCTAGTCTTCTTTGACGACATTCTGGTTTATAACAGCACATTGGAGGACAATCTCAGGCACCTCAGGGAAGTTCTTACCATCCTCAAATCTCATAGTTTATATGCTAACAGAAAAAAATGTCACTTTTGTCAAAGGCAGATTGAGTACTTGGGCCATATAATATCAGGCAAAGGGGTGGCGGCGGATCCCGAGAAGATTATTGAAGAGCTTGTGCGGTTTTCTTGGGTTGACGGGGTACTACCGTCGGTTCGTGAAAGACTACGGCAAGATTGCTTACCCACTGACCCAATTGTTGAAGAAGGATGCCTTCTTTTGGAACATAGAAGCAGCTGAGGCCTTTGAGAATCTGAAGAAGGCAATGGTGACAGTCCCGGTGCTAGCTCTTCTAAATTTCTTGGAGCCTTTCACTTTAGAAACTGACTCGTCGGGGACCGGATTGGGGGCGGTACTTACACAAAATAAGCATCCCATCGCTTATTTCAGCCAAGCTTTGACGGGAAGGGCGCGCTACAAATCAGTATACGAGCGGGAGTTGATGGCCATAGAGTAGTCTATCCAGAAATGGCGCCACTATTTATTGGGGAGGAAGTTCATTGTGAGAACAGATCAAAGTAGCCTGAAATTTCTTCTAGAACAGCGGATGGAATCTTTAGAGCATCAAAAATGGCTATCCAAACTTTTGGGGTATGATTTCGAGATCCACTATAACCCGGGAACTCAGAATAGAGTGGCGGATGCGCTCTCCAGGATGCATGAGGAAGAATCTGAAGTGGTGGAGTGTCAGTCTATTACTGTAGCACGCGTGATGGATCTATCCACAATTGCATAGAAGGTAGCACAGGACCCAAAACTTGCAGCCATAATTACTGAATTGCAGCAAGACCCTGCTGCAAAGGAAGGCTGGTCTTTGGTCCAAGATCAACTTCGTTACAAAGGAAGATTAGTTGTCCTGAATTGATTAAGTTGTCGTTGGCTGAATATCATGGTAGTCTTGTTGGTGGACATTCTGGATTTTTCAAAACATATAAGAGAATGGCAGCTGAATTGTTTTGGGAGGGTATGAAGAAGGATATTCAAGACTATGTGGCGAACTGTACAGTGTGTCAGCAGAACAAATATTTAACATTGAAACCAGCTGGGTTATTGCAGCCGCTACCGATTCCGGAGGCTATTTGGGAGGATGTGGCCATGGATTTCATAGAAGGGTTGCTGGTGTCACATGGTTTTGATACCATTTTGGTTGTGGTGGATCGGCTCACAAAGTATGGCCATTTTATATCTATGAAACACCCATACATAGCCGCAAAGGTTGCTGAAGTTTTTGTGCAAAATTTAGTTTGGTTGCATGGGTTTCCAAGATCAATTGTGTCGGATCGTGACAAGATTTTTGTGAGCCATTTTTGGTCGGAGATGTTCCGATTGCATCACACCAAGTTACGCCGAAGTACCTCCTACCATCCTCAAACCGATAGGCAATCAGAAGTTGTGAATAGGTGCGTGGAAACATACTTATGCTGCTTTGCTAATACACAGCTTAAATCATGGTACAAATGGTTGGCATGGGCTGAAATTTGGTACAACCGTTCTTACCACACGTCTGCTCACTGCACCCCTTTCAAAGCCGTATATAAGAGAGACCCACCCCCAATTATACGCTATGGTTCTACTACAACAGCTGTGTCAGACTTGGAGACTCAGTTGTTGGCCAGAAATCACATGTTGGATGAGCTCAAAGAGCAACTTGTACTAGCCCAAAACTGTATGAAAAAGTGAGCTGATTCCAGGCGTCGAGAGGTGGAGTTTGCTGTGGGTGACTTGGTCTTTGTCAAGCTCCGGCCATATCATGTTAAATCCTTGTCTCGTAAAGGGAATGAAAAGTTCTCTCCATGAGGTGTTAGATCCCTATGAGGTGTTAGAGAAGATTGGGGCTGTAGCATATAAACTCAAGCTTCCTCCTCACGCGATGATACACCATGTTTTTCATATTTCGCAGCTGAAGGCTGCCCTTAGGGCGCAAGAGACTTGCCAGGAATTACCACCATTTTTAACACCTAAAATAGAATAGGATGTGGAACCGGCCAAAGTTTTGAATGTCAGATCGGCAAGTGGAGGGACTCAGCTAGAAGTTCTTATTTTGTGGAAAGATTTGCCAGATTTTGAAGCTACTTGAGAGCCATATGACCTTATTGAGCAGCAGTTTCCAGATTTCAACCTTGCGGACAAGGTTGCGCTAGTTGGGCGCAGAATTGATAGACCCCCAGTATTCCAACATTATAGGCATCGAAATGGCCCACGTAAATCAACAAAGACAGGCCCATTGCAGTAAAGAATGTTCGGGTGACGTGGAGGGTGAACAGGCTGTCAAGTTTGTTATGACGCAAGCCAAAAAAGTGTGAGGGTGGAGTGCATGATTCTGTTTGGGGGTGGCATAAGTTTGTTATGTGATTCTGATTTGTCACCACTGGGTTTTGGGAGATCACAGCTTCTCGAAGTGCTGTAGGAGAAAACCAACTTCTCTAATTGTTGGATATCAATAAAAGAAAGTCTTTTCTCATCCTCTGTTTCCATTTTATTATTTACATTCTCTGTTCTTGAAACCAGGTCTTATTAGATTCAATAGAGAATGTGATTGATTTAGTTTGCATTCTAGTGATAAAACGGAGCAGTGCGTGTCTTCAAACAAAGCTTTGAACCTTACTTTTTAGGCCAGTAGGATTAAAGAGGAACAAAATTACAAATTTGAGGATTTTCTAGAAACGGATGTTTTTACTCATCCTCCTGGAATTTCTTTTTTGTTTCTCTCATTTGCTCTAATCATGTCATCATGACCAGTAGATTTCTCACCAGTTCTGTTTCTCTTCTTCTATGTCTCAAGGAGGACATTGTTTGATGCTGCTAATATCCTTGGGTAAGTTACTCTTTTTGTGTTATATTTATGTTCTGTTTATTGTTGAACAGGTTGCGTCAGATCATCCTATAGATTGGATGGGGCAGCCTCCAGCGGGTTTAGCTATCCAGGGCCTCATAAGACCTGCCTTAATTGAAGAACAAAGTGAGATCCAGAAGCATAGGTCTTTTTTTAACCAGTCAAACCATGGTGATGCTGGAAAAAATGAAGGTGGATTAAATGATGTTGGTGCCATCAATGGCCACAAACAAGAGTTAACATCTGAA
>JANZXP010000007.1:28593405-28613259 GCA_027576715.1 Erythroxylum flavicans | reverse complement strand
CAACCAAACACCTCACTGTCTCCAATTTTTGTTCTGTTCCGTCTTCAGATTTCTGTCTCGTCCCGTCTCTGCATCTTAAAGACAGCAACCAAACGCAGCGTAAGTGATTAGTTTTGCTAGGTAATCAAGTTTAAGAAAATGGTCGACTATCTATAAAAGTAAACAAATTTATTTTAATTAAGAAAGAAGTAATTATCGTTATAAAAGTAAATTAATTTAATTTAATTTATGGATTTAGTAATATTCATTTTGAGTATGTTTCAGATTAGTAAAAAGTATTTTTAAAACTAAATTAACCATGGACTGCTCTTTTTAAACACGAAAAACTAAATTTACCATGAACTGCTCTTTTTAAACACGAATTCAGAGTAATAAAATTGAGATATTACAATTTGTTATCATGTTGATAAGAATTTTACTCTAGCGATTGAAAACATTTTTCTTAAAGGTAACGTTTAAAAATATTGGATTAAGAATAATTGTGAAAATGAATATTTTTTTTGATAGAAGTATTGAGAATTTTAGGGTAAGCTTAAGCCTTAGAACTTTAGTTCCTTTTTAAAGAAAAGCCTTTTTTTTAAAAATTAGTTTTAAGTTTTTAAGATAGGACAATTTGGCAATTAGGGTAAGCAACAATGCTCCATGATTGTTGTTTGTTTTAATTTGGTTTTTAGTTTAGTTTTATTTTCAAATTCAGTAAAAAATTACTATTTTGAATTTTAGTTTCCTAAAATTTTAAAATTTTTATAAAAACCATAAAAATTAATTTTTGTTTTCATTTTTTATTATGATATATCATCGATTAAATATATTATTTAACTATTTAATAATAATTACTAATAAGAGTAATTAATATAATTAAATTATTCATAGCATTTTAATTTTGCAAATAAAATTTTAATTTAAAATTAGTTTTAGTAATTAAAATAAATAAATATGTATAAATAAAATATACTTATTAAACTATTTATTTGAGTAAAATGTAATAAAATTTTTACTAGTAATTATTAATAAATATTATATAAAATATATTTACTTAACCTTTCTATTTTCAACTTTTGCTTTTGACTTATTCAATCTTAAAAAACTCATAAAATATAATTTTTGAAACCTGAATTTGTTTTTATAATCAACTTATCAAATTTTTATTCGAAAATATAAATTCAATCATTATAGATATTTACTAAATAATAAAAATTTTATTGCACTTCTAGGATTCAAAAACTCTTAGTTTATTTTAAATAATTATATTTTAAAAATAGTATTGGAAATAGAAATCCAAATCTAGTTTAAGTAAAAATAAACTCAAAAATTTCTTATTTTCAATTAACCAATAAACTAGATTTTATTTTAATTTATTCAACTACAATATAGGAATTTAAATGAAAGCTAGCTAATATAATATTACTATACTGTTACTGTAATTACTTTTCAATATGAAAAACATATAACTAACGTAATACTGGAGATATTATAAATTATTTTAAATCATATTCAAATATTAATTCAATAAGTTTTTAATACAAAATTTTAAGTGTTTATATTAAAAGTAACAATGTCATTTCACTTGACGTAGATTATTTCTTCAAGCAAGTATAAATGAAGACCAAAATTAAGAATTTAAATTAAAAACTATAACAAACATCCCTCAATAAAAAAAGGTTCTGTAAATGCAATATAAAAAAGTATATGAAATTTTGTAACTATTACTCAAAAATAACTTTAAGTTGAAATCATATAAAGTTTCCTCAAGAGAACTCCTAACTAAAAATTTGCATCTTTTATTTTGCCATCACTTTTAAACATTATAAATGTCCAAAACATGTGAATTTGGATGTTAATAAGTTCCATTAATGCTAATTTTCAAACGTTTTTATTTCTTAATTCAGCCTATTTACTTATATTTCTAATAAAAAAGTGTACATAATTAAATTTAAGTTTTAAAATTTTTCTTTTTTTTTTGAAAGGAAAATTTTTCTCGATTTTATAATTTGTACTTTTCACAACCTAACTTATTATCAATGTTTTATTTAATTTTACAAACTATTTTTATTATTATCATATTTTCTTTTATTAGCTAATCTTTATTTTATTAGCTAATGTAAATTTCAATAATTTTTAAGCAATGTTTTCTTAACATTTTACTAATTGAAAAATGATTTGGCGGATGTATCAAAAAATTTCAAATTAATTCAAAAAAGTCAAAAGTAATCATTAATGTTCTAAAATAAAATTCTATCTAACATTTCAAAATTTTTAAATTTGTTTTTTGTAATATAACTAGCTCAAAAAATGAAAAAATAATTTTATATATCTTATTTAATAATCACATATTATTTTAAATCAATTTTTTATTTTTGTTGTCTGAATGTAAAATATAGTTTCCTTAAAAACATTTTAAAATAATAATAATAACAATAATAGCACAAAATTAATGTTTAAGCATTTAGTAAAAAGCTTAAAGTATTATTTTTACTTAAAAAAACATATTTAAAAATAAAATTTTTGTTCTGAACATATTTCGTAAAGAAACAAGGACCAAATGTAAGATAATTAAAATAAAAAGTACAATAGAAATAACAAGCAATGGTAAGTGATCCCTTAATAAAAATGATTCTACGAATACAATATGAAAAAAGTGTACGAAGTTTTGTAATTGTTAATCAGAAAAGCCGCTATTCGACTTGAACTCATATAGACAAAAACCGCTTGTTTTATTTTTAATCATTACTTTTTAAATATCTTAAATGACATAAACATATTCCCTTTAATTATAAATCGAACGAATTAGTTAGGTTGAAAGTTTATTAAACTAAAAAATATCTTACATAGGCCTAAACTCATTCCACCAGTTGTTAAATATAAACAACTTCACTAACTCGAACAAATTTATATACGAGTTCTAAATGAGCAAGACTAGATTGACCCGAAAGCTATCAAATTCAATGTCAACTCATTATTTTTACTCCATTTCAAATTATTTAGGCTGAAACAATAATCAAACATTATTGCTTCCAATTAACAATAACATAAGTAATCAATCTAATTGACTATCTACTATTTTGACTATTATAATTAAGTAAATTGTATGTAGACAAAGCATTTTATATATAATAAATTATGATTGTTCATTGTAAATTAATTTTGTATTATAAATATTTTCAATATCACTATATTAAACATAAAAAAAACTGTGGCTATGTATGCTGTTTACAATTTTATATGCTATTTCTTCATTTCGAAAATTGTGAGAACTTGGATAAGAAAATCGAAAACAAAATCCGAAGCTTAGAAATATGTGTTACTCTACAATTTTGTTAAGATCATGAAGGGTCCTTATTTCGGCGCATTTTGCAACTTAGGTCGGACTGGTGCAACTAATTGAAATGTCTAGACCTTTCAATTTTTATATTGATTAACTTTACCTTAAGTCATATCTCCCCAATAGATGGTGAAACACCACGGTGAACTAACTGAAAGGGACAACTATCAAATCTATCGACCCTGTTAAATAAATGAGATGTATTAACTAACTGGTAACTACATGGAAAACTATCAAATCTATTGATCCTATTAAATAAATGGGAGTTGATTGCACCGACTGTCGACTCTATCGTCTGTTTCCTTAACACTTTGTCTTCTCTACTTAAACAATCCTACTTATCTAATTTATTGAAATAAATGACAGATATAACTCGGACACAGGAGGAACAGAAGATTTGTTCCCCTCTTATTTTCTATACAAGGCAGTGGATTCTAGAAGCTAAACACAAATTTGAGAAACAACTCACCGTGCGACTGCAACATTCGTGAGAGTAAATAGGTCCGTTGGTCACTGGCTATCTTCATCGGGTCAAGGTCCAGCATCTCTCTACGATCGCAAGCTGAAAATATTGGACGTTTATCAACGAAATTAATAGATTTTGAACTCTGACCGAGTGGAGACGGAGAAGAAAGCTGGAATTCTAAAGTCCCTGAGTTAATAAACTTTAGTTGGACTGCATCAGTTCAGTCTGGCATGTCGTCATTTCAACAGCATTCCACCAGTCATCTTCGTCGTTAATATTCTGCTAAAAGGAATTGTCACTGACTAATCGATATCCAATAAAGTATGCCAAAAAAAAATTTTAAGGTCATGAAGCTACATCAGTTACAATGAAACGTGCACTATAATTTCCATTTAACTAAACAAATACTTCTTCTCTGTTTAAGTAAGAAAAGAGATGTAACGAAATATATGTGAGGTTACATAGCCTTTCTGTTTTCGCTTTTTTGACGTGGGAAATGGTAATGAGGTGAACTAAATTGGGATTTGGCGAAAAAGTGCTGGATAATATTGAGTATCCTAAGGCCTGACCCAGAAAATCTTTTAATGAAATTTAGAATAACCCGTTAATTTTGGCTTTCTATGTGTTCAAATTCAAAAGAAAATTGTCAAGTTTAAGGATGAACTCAAAATTAAATCAAAGCAAATTGTAAAACCGTAGAAAAGCTGAATAATATATAAAATTAAGGCAAATTTTACTGACCATATCGTCAAATGTCAAAGTTTTCTGCTGGGTTTCAATAGCATCAGCAACTTTTGAGGCCTCAAGCCACCAAGCATCTTTACCAGAGCTGTGGATGTCATGCGCATGACTATCATTCTTAACAAATTCATAGTCAAGGTTGTCATTAGCCAACTCCATTTCATGCATAATACGCAATTGCTCCGAGTTGTTGAAAAATGAAACATCAGGTATCGTGCTGGTCGGTATGGGTCGCAAGGGTGATCTGTAACCTGAGGCAATCAGAAGAACAGTCTCAAGTGATGACTTATACATCAAAGGAAATGCGAACGCATAAAAAAAACAAGAGAAGCAGCGCAGCACCTCGGCAATCTGGATCATAACATTTCTGATAAAAAACTGCACTTCTGAGATCGACTACATACATAACTGAACAAGAAAAGAAAAAAATTTTAGGGCATGAACATGTGTTCATGCCTCTCTGTACAAAGTAATAATGAAATTTTCATAAATAAAGCAACCTAAGATTAGGTAAAAAATCAATTTCCATGTATTAGCTTCTACATAATTTAGCATTCATGTCCTAAGGGACACATAAATGAGTTAAATATAATAGGATTTAATTTTTATTTTAAAAATTATTGATTATCTCTTAATAATAATTATCACGTAATCATATTCATTTTAGTTTTTATATATTTTACGTAAATTTAAGTAATATTAAAATTTTTAAATTTGAATACAATATCGTTTTAAAAGTTTTTAATAGACAAATTTTAAAAAAATGTTGGAGATAGCTAAGTCTAAACAAATTGATAAACTAAGTCCCTAAGTAAAATTTTTAATTAACGTAATTAACCTAAACAAATTTGAGACCACTAATTTCAACACCCATGGAACAAGATGGAAGATTCTGTACCGTTATTGCTCTTATGCTCTCTTCCAATTCTTTCACAATATCTGTTTTTTGACATGCTGTAGACCATCAAACCGTACTCTGAGAACCAATACCAGCTTCGAACTTTCCCTGAAAATTGCATCAAAAGGCCTAGTAAAAATCGAAATACATATTGCATAAAGGAAAGATCTCTAGTAGCTAAACATCATTTTCAGCGGTGTTAGAATTACTAGTGCCAAGGACTGCCTTTTGAATTGTACAATCATTTTTCTTAATTTAATCAAGGAATAATTTTACATTTCTTCATTTTGACTCTTAAATTATCATACCCCTGCTCATCTTGCATGAAATGTCTTGACCTATCCACTCTGCTCTCTTTTGAGTCAAATAACTACAGGAGAATATGTACGACTGAGAAGAGAGCACAGTGAAAACATAAATATTTGTCAAGCTCAATTAAACATAACTATTAAAACTCAAGCTCCAATTTAAACCCCTCAAACTTAGTTTAATTTATTAATTTCGAGTCCAGCTCAAGATTCAAGTCAATGTTAACATTGTCAAATTTAAACATAAACTCAATTGAACCAGAATAGGATTTAAATTCAATCCAACAAGATTTAATCAATTGACTCTAATTTCTGATATATGAAAGCAGCTTGACTCGAATGACATAATAAACTCTCGATGAATTGAAAATGGAATCACCTGATACACTTCCAACGGACGCAATGGATTCTATGAAGTTGTCCAACGCGGGAAATGGTGACTTCCCTATCTTGTATGCTATTGAAGCATCACTTGCGCAGCTATTAAGTGATAAATCTTGGGTACGGCATCTGAAATTATTATTTACCTACATTCATATTCCCATTGAAAAAGTAGTCAAATTTCACCCCGACCCTCTTCTGACCATACAAACAGAGTATATCTTGACCTGACAATACGCCATCAACTAATCTTGAATTCATAAAGGATGAAGCATTTTGAATGATTTTGAAGCATAATTCGTAAGATTTCTCATGGAGAGATCACAACCTACCTCCGTGTCAAACTGAAGGGTCCTCACACAATCTAACTCCATTCTGCAGACAAGAAGCTTCTCACAATCAGTATCCATGTTGCAGATCAAGGACGCCATGAACATGTCTTCTTCACACTATTTTTGAACGAGGACTGTCAGTGTTGCACAATGACGAAAAAAAGGATTGTATTACTTGCTAAACTTTCACGAACCCATCAATTCCGTTGTTTTATACAAGTACTATGATTCAACTACAAGTTGGGGTGGCACCGTTAATCTTATCACCATACATAAAAACCAGCAAAATAAGGGGAAAAAAAATGTGGCCAATAACCTAATGAAAAAATCGCAGCTATTGGGGAAAAGTACTTGAGAATATGTAAAACTGAACAGGAAATCAGTTACAATTAAGGCTCAATTAAAACTTGAATTACTTAATGCCGGCTACCATAGTAGCTTACCATGCTCTTACATTTAAAGCGCCCGGTCGGAAGGAGGACAGAAGTCTTTCCGGCCTTTGATGAAAGGGCTAAGCGGAAGCAACGATTTCTAGAATAAACGGCATTGTCTATGAAAAGTTGGCCTGAAGATTCCAAAGAGCTCGAATCTTTTGCTGCGAACAACTTCTCAAACCTACCATCTCGTCCAGTTAAAATCCGAGAACATATCTGGGAATACATCATTGCATAAACTACTAAGAGAAGTAGATTCTAATCATTAACCTCACCAATTATGGGAAATTCTCAAGTCATTTCCAATTTTCAACTAGGAATCAGCTAGAAAAATTACAGCTAGAACCGAATGGTAAATATCTTATTGACTAAGACAGTTAAATCAGTTATCATTTTTGGTCACTAAGAGTACCTCGGAAACAAATGCACCTGCATGTGAGTTGTCCTTAAAAGCAGTCTTAGGCAGTCGAATGATCAGGTGACGTGAGAACTTTTCTGGACAGTTACATTGGGAGATAATAATCAGTGAGAAATCAACAAAGGAAAACCACGATGCATCTCATGTTTGTGCACAAAAACATGGGAATTCTGGGAAGTGTAAATGGGATACTAAGTCCACGTACCCAGAAAAGGGAACCTAGACAAGAACAATATCCATCTGATAGATGTCATACCTTCCGTAGATGAATCGAGTTCCACTACCCAATCCTGATTTCCTAGTATAGAATACTTTTCATGCAATGCTTCTAGAACAACTGAAATCAAGAGATCAACCATTTCATCTCCATCTTTTCCGACATTCTCTTTCTTACCGAACTCCAAATCGAAATACAGATGGCATGGTAAACCCTGAAGACAACACATCAAACTGGAAGAAATCAGTACATTACCTTTTCACTACAATGTCAAGAACCTCATGTCAAAATTTAATTAAATTTGCTCTCAGAGAAACTAAATTTCGGAAAGTGTAGCCAATGCGAGTACAAAAACGTAGTTTCACAGATTTTATATATGCAATTAACTAATCCTGTATGAGTGTAACAGTTTCTATGTTGCTGGTAATGAAGAGCCAGAGTTCATCACCTCCTGAATCACTTCATAATGATGGCGATACTTAGAATGCATATTTTTGTACCTGAAATTTAGAAAATTAGTACGATTAGACACCTTAAAAAGATAATTTAATTTATTGAATAATAACAAAAGAAAATGAAAGGAGAAAACCTCCTCCAGAATTCCTTGTACGTAGAAACAAGGAACCTTCTTGTGCCGTTGTGGTGGTCTTGATAACTGAATACACGTAACTGCTCACGTTCTTTGGCAAAATTCATTGCTTCATGTTGTCGTGGGAATGTAGCCCAAACTTCCTTCCTGAGAAAATCAAATTCATGGATAATCGAGTCCAAGTACCATAGAGATCAAAATAGTTGAAGGATTCCTAAAAGAAACTGTTTCATATAATTGAAATAAAAAAGAAGATGGTTCTAGAATCAGAAAAGCACCTTGAGTTTGACCGTTGTTCATTCGCAAGATCGATACGTATTTCACGCAGCAACCGCAACAAACTGATTGGCCTCTTTGGAGGCACACCGTGTGGAGAACCATAGAAGACCACTGGAGATATCTTCCTTCCATAGCCAGTTCTATTTACTTTGTTCGATGTTGAACCAAGCTGAACAGTAATGACAGCATATTCATTATAGAAGGTGATAAAACTTACATTACAAATTGACATCTGATTTGAACGAATGCATATCAATATAAGTAATGTTTTAAATCATAAAGAAAATAAGTTAACAGGTTAATAAAAGAAGAATCACAGATACGAACTTTTTCCGACGAAGAAGGTCCATCTGTTGTATTCAACATTTGTTGCCTCTCTGATCCTGGAGATGGAGTGTTTGAAGATTCTAATACTTTGATTTTCTCATTCCTTTGCTTTAATTTGTTTTTGCTTCTCTTTCTCTCTCTCAGAGCAGATTCTAACCAAAAATTACTAGTCAAAATTTGCATAAAACTGCTAATCAAACAACGCATATTACTCGACATAGATTGAAGAACGGAAACAGTATAAAGATCTAGTAATGCAGAGTAAATTAAACAATCAAGTGAAGCAAGCACATAAAGAGTTAGATCAAGCAAAATTTTAAGCTATCATATTAAGCTACATAAGTTGAGAGTCAACAAAGAATCTATCAACAGTTTTATCACTCGTATTTAAAAATGAAATGCTACATCACCAAGTCACTATGATATGACTACATAAATTACAAGTGAAACGATGCAAAATAACGGAAATGAAGTAAAGTTCAGGTCCTTTCTCCTTCTGTAACATTCTTTCCTTTCCTTCCCTTTGTTTTCTCGGCTTGCAAACACGTATGTTAGGAATCGAGATCACAATTTTTCTTTCACTTTACTCGGGTTTCTCGGCTGCCAAACAAGTGCACTAAGAATCGAGAAACCTACCAGGAGGAGAGATCCCGCACTTGAAGCATTCGAACAACCGATCGACGTCGTCCTTCGCGTTCGATGACATTCTCTCTGGAATTCGAACTTATCCGTTTTGTGGAATTGGTGTGTGTTTGGGTACTTACTTTTCCTTTTTTCCGTCTAGACTCCTCTGGACCTGAACAGGCGGGAATTCAATTTATGAAAGCCCAGTGGCGGCTTTATATGAAAAATGGATTCCCCCCGATTCAACTTCTAGTCCTCCAATTTCAAATATTTTGCTACTTTAGTCTTATTTTTTTAATAATTTTTTTGTACCCACATAATATTCAGAAATATTTCAATTTACGACAGTAGTCTAAAACAGGTTGTAGGTACATAAATTTAGAAATATCTAATAATATGTAATATTATCTTTATATAATATACTGTTTTTTATAACCTCACATATAAATGGAATAAAAAGCTTTATTTGGTATGGATAGAGTTAGGCATATGGATATAATTGAATTCTCCTTTTATTTATTACTAATTTATCTCATTTTTGTTATTTAAAAGTTGGTATCGTAATCTATAATTTAGATACACTACGTGAAAATACATGACTAGATAAATCATAAGATTCAGGATTATAACATGATAAACGTATAGTATCATTCCATACTCCATCTTTTTCATTTATTTCTGCACAATTATTAGAATTGTTCATATTGTTCAAACCTTCCATCACTAAATGTAACCACGTATAAGTGACATGAATCATAATAATTTTTACAAAGTATTAAATGGTAAACATTGTTCAAAATAAACATAAGACAACTTAATCAATCCATACAAAAAAACATAATCAATTTTTAACTAGAGATTTGACAAAGTAATATATTTGACGACCCTAGTATTCAATCCTCTCACATTTTCTTTTATTTTAAAAACTATTTACGACAAGCAGAGTACATAACTTATTTTTCTAATCAGTATAATAACAATAGATGCAGAAATTATGGCAATCTAAATCAGTGACTCGATATTCACTTGAAACATGTCATTATTATATCCTCACGTCACTCACTATTCACTCACGTTATTCTATTATATACTCACCTATACTTACTTTACTCACTATTATCTCTCTCTATTATACACTCACGTTATTCTTCTCTTGTCATGATCTCGTAACACTTGTCATTATTCATTCATGTTATTCTATTATATACTCACGTTATTCAGCTATACTGTGTGCTTCTTCTCTTCCCACCTGCACTCACTGTTATCACGTTATTCAGCTATACTGTGTGCTTCTTCTCTTCCCACCTGCACTCACTGTTATCTCTATCTATCATATACTCACGTTATTCTTCTCACGTGATACTCACGTTATACTGTGTGCTTCTTCTCTTCCCAGTTACACTTACGTTATACTGTGTGCTTCTTCTCTTCCCACCTACACTTACTGCACTCACTGTTATCTCTGTCTATCATATACTCACGTTATTCTACTCACGTTATACTGTGTTCTTCTTCTCTTCCCAGCTACACTCATGTTATACTGTGTGTTTCTTCTCTTCCCACCTACACTCACTACACTCACTGTTATCTCTTGTCATATACTCACTGTTATCACTGTTATCGCTGTCTATCATTATTCACTCACATTATTCTCTAACCTTTGTCTGCCTTGTGATGATCTGGTAACCTTCTCACATTATACTCACATCACTGTGTCCTTCTTCCCTTCCCACACACACGTTATACTCACGTCACGTTATACTCTCTCTTTTTCTATCTTCAACACACACACACACACAAAGAGTTCACAATGTGCGAGTTCATATGGTTATGAGTTCATAGTCTTCAGAGAGTGTAGGAGAAGCCGAGAAGACATGATAACTTATGGGACCTCCTGATACCCAATGCAGACCTCATCATCACAGTCATAGTTTTCACGTGTAATATTCGCAGAAACAGAATAAAAGAGCACAGGTAACAAGTTTCAAAAGCAGACATAAACTTGGACTAGAAAAAAAAATCATAGTAGAACTTGAATATGGAGAAGAGTCGGGCGGCGCAAAAAAGCAGATTTGGTTTGAAAGAAAACCTGTTTTGATAAAAGAAGAAAATTGTTTTAAAATCTTAAGAAAACGTCTTTTTTACATTTTCATAAAGTTATTGTTATTTTTTATTTTTAGAAAAAATGACAACAACACGGGCCAAACATGATTTTATGAATGGATTATTTTTTTTATAAAAATTACAACCAAAAACGATAAAAAAATGAAACCAAATAGGGCCTTAGCTAATAATTCTCATAAAAAGGTACTAACGATGTTACTTATTCGATTGACCTAAAATTATAAATGAATGTGACAAATTCCTAGGGTGAATAATGAACATCGTATCCTAATTAACCTGCATATTTAGCCAAAGTAATCTAAGTCACTAATTTTACAAGTGAATAAATCTTCACAACTTAAAAGACTATGTTTAAAGCTAAACCAATTTCGTTAAGTCCTAGTCATTGACACATTCACAGAAATCACATAATGCACCTTAAAACAAACTATCATGCAATATTCACATTCAAAATAAAAACATACAAATACACATCCCTCCCCACACTTAGACAATACATTGTCCTCAATGTGAGAAAAGTAAACACAACACAATAGGTGGGAATACAAATTACAAAACAAGAGAAATATGAAACAATTGAAAATAATAGTAAAATAAGAGACAATGGTTAGAGTATAGAACCCATCATGGTGACCAAGGTGGTAATGGCGATAATGTTGAGAGCAAATTCACTTAACACCGAGAGTATTTTTCCTATCTTATAAGTGATTTAAAAGAGTAAGAGAATTAATGATCCAACCCATTCCAACTTATTATAGAATTGAAAACAAATCTAACTATACACCAATTTAAATCTAACTACTAAATGTGCTAAGATATTGTCATTAGCTTGACCTTGTATCCTTTGAAACTCAGCTGGGATAAATTATGAGTGGCTTACTTTCACCTGTGCTTCCCATTTTAGCTTTGTAACTTGTAAATAAGCTATATGTTGGAAGATAATGAAAAGGACATAATCTATCAAAGTAAGGAAGCCTAATAAGCTTAGTAATGTCCTTTTCAACGACAAACTATCAATAAAATAGGAAATAACAAAACTCCTTCAATCTTCCATCAAATCCAACAGTTTTTTTGGTAAGAAGGTGAACTGTATGCTTTCTTCCTCAATCACCTTCGTCTCCTCTGCTTCTTCCACTTCGTAAATAGAGACGTTTATTTCTTTTTGAATCTCTACCTCCGTTGTCATTTGTTCGTCCTACTGCTTCTTTAAAAATGCGACTACATCTATTTGCATGAATGTCATGCTTAATAGGTAAAGGGCAGGAGGAACATAAGGATGGTCCTCGTTGGTTTCTTCACCCTTTTAAAACTTTTTTTGGTCCTCTAAAAGGCGGGTTTCTTCTTAGTTCTCTAGTGGTTCTTCTAGCTTTTTCCCACTCCCAAGTGTGATAGCCTTAACTTGCTCTTTTAGATATATTTCCATATTGCTCGAAAGACTTCCGACACTTCTTGTGGATAATGCATTGGCAAGTTGTTCCACTTCAAGTTCCAGGTAGAGGGTAGAAGAGGCATCAGTCCTTGTTACATGGGCAATTTTCCCTTTAGCCTCTTTTGGACCTCATCATACTTACAATCTTTTCCATGATCTTGTCCAGTTTGGAATCATAGTCATTGTATTCATCCTGTAGAAATCCATGTGACTTTTGATTTCTAAACCGAATCCCAACATTGTTAGACTAATGAAAATTTGGGTGGTTCTGCCACCCCGAATTGTTTATGTTTGAATAAGGATTGCTATCACCCTGAATAACTTAGGCTCCATTAAATTTGAATTGCTCCACGTTGTTGTTTTCCCTTGAGAAATAATCAACTATGATATAGCTATCTTGTCTACATAACTCACTGTTTTGTTTAATTGCTTTGAATGTAGAGGAATAGGTGACTTTCAAGCTATTCAGTTTCTTGGTTAGGTTATGGATCTCAGCTTGCAATGTTGTCATTGAATTTTCAGCAATCATTCCTTTTGGATCCTGAGAGGCTACTGCTGTCTACTTCATATTGATGTCCAAAGATAACTATTATATGCCATCTCTTATAACAGATTGTGTGCTGCTTCAACTATTTTCCTTATGACTGATCCTCTAGTAGTTGCATCTATGGTGCCCCTTATAGGTGAATTAACTCTATTATAGAAGCTTCGTAAAAGGAATTCATTGGGTAGGTTATGATGAGGACAACTCCTTTTACAACTCCTTATACTGCTCCCACACTTTATATAAAGACTCCTCGTCATTTTAATGGAAATTGATAATTTCCTTTATTAGTCTTCTTATCTTATTTAGAGGGAAGTACTTATCTAGAAAATCTCACACCAACTGCTCCTATGTTCTAACTTTGGCTAGGTTAAGAGAATTCAACCACATCTTGGCTTTATCCCTGAGTGTAAAGGGAAAGAGCCTCATCCTAACAACATCTTCCGACATCCCAACATATCGAAAGGTGTCATAAATCTCAAAGAAATTAGCCAAATGAGCATTAGGATCCTCATTGGCTAACCCATATAATTGCACGTTGGTTCGCAGTATGTTTAGCAGTGATGGTTTGATCTCGAACATACTCGCTTACACTAGTGGTCATGTAATCCCTTGATGATAAACATTGAGTTGTGGCCTCATAAAGTCCACCATCATTCTTTCCATCTGTTTTTAATGTTCAACACTTGAGATTTCCTATTCTTGGCTTGGGATGTCTGAATTGATGTGTCTTATACTTGTGCGTAAAAACTTTCATCTTTTTATCTTTTTTTTCCTAATCCTTAGACTAAAAGAATTAAACTAATCCTATGCTACCCTAGCAAGGGTGCTAAAAACTTGTTAATCGTTTTGTAAGCTTTACAATTTGTAGCCTTTAAAATACAGCAAGTGCATGGGTTGTGATTTATAAGACGTGAAGGGTCAATCCCACGAGGAAGTGTGAATTAATCTAATCCTATGTTATTTACGGTAAGAAAATTGATAAATTGAAAATAAAAATTTCAAGGAAAATTAAATGCAATAAAGTGATTATTAAGAATTTAACGCACAATTTTAACATAAAAGAAATTGAAATTATGCAACACAAAAGTCACAAAGGAAATTAACTAAAAAGAGTTACCAAATTATGAGAGAGGGGATTTCCCTCTCATCAATGCTAATATAGTCAATTATGCGTTACTGTGGCATCAAATCTAGACTATCGGAGGGTGAATTTCTCTCTCTTGAGTTATAATTATAAAACCGTAAATCATAATCCTAATTGAATTATGAAATTTTTAGTCTCTCAATTAACAAAAGACCCACAAATCTAATTAGATTTTAAGCTCTCTAATTAGCTATCGGTTCTCGCACGGGATCTCTCTCTGCACAATAAGCGATATGATTAATCATGTGGTCTATTGAACCACTGAACTCTAATTAATCCAATCTATTCATTTTTATTCGATTTACCCTCTCAATTTTTACCAAAATATGTAAATATTGCAATTAATCATAACACCCAATCATAATAACACACAAATAATTATATTAGTAGCAAAGCAAGGTAAAATCCTAAAGGAAAAGTTAGAACATCATCAATAATCTAAGATCCATCATCATACAGTCCATCATCATCTCATACATTCAACGAATGGAAATAAAGATATAAAAGAGAAAGAACTTGGATTGGATGACCTGGGAAAGCAGTAGCGTCAAAAGATCCGCTTCCTCTCTCCTCTTCTTCCTCTTCTCTCTCTCTTCTTCTTCTCTCCCTTGAAGCTTTCCCCAAATGGCAGAAGTGGAGGCTCCCTTTTTAGGTCTCCTCTTTTTCTCTTTACTGTCTTTTCTATTATGGTAAATGTAGGGCTTTTCCTGTGCCCAAAAGGTCCGAAAAGTCCATTGAAAACTTAAGTTGGGAAGGCTAATTGTGTGTTCTGTCACGTAGGCCACGATCGCTGCCCCTCAGCGAGCCTTCTGTGATGATTATGGCTCCTCCTTAATGCTTCTGTCACAATCGTGGCATACTGACCACGATAGTGGCCCTTTGTTTTTGTTTAAGCCTCTTTCGAAGCTCCTCTATTCTTCGATATTGACCCTAAAACACTTGAAAACTCATCAAAGCACCTCAAATACACATCATTAAAGCTCAAAAGCATGCTCTAACCCATAAAACACTTTAAACACAAATATTTAACTAACACACACTATTCTAACCCAAACATGCACTAAATAATCAAATTAACGACTAAACACACACCAAACTACCCACTAAAACATGATGAAATCTACAACTATCACTATATAAGAAAATAAATCCAATTTAAATTTTGAAATATTATAAAGTTATCATCAAAATTGTTAAAAATAAACCTTGAGTTAACAAACTCCCCCTTTTTGATGATGACAAACAATAATAGATATTTTTAAAAATTTTAAACAATAATAAAAGATTTTAAGAGATACCTATAAATTTTATATGTTCTTACTCACTGTTATTATTAAAAGGAGTCTAACTTCTAAATGAAGGATCCTATCGTTTGTATATCATAGAATTGAACTTAACAAATTCAAGAAAATTTCAGAAGTAGTTAGCAGAATATATCACAGCTGAATATATCACAGCTATATATCATCGGAAACAAATATATCATCAATGCAATATTGAAAATATATCATAGATGAAAAGTATATCATTAACTATCTATTCCCTTTGTCATTATCAAAAAAAAGGAGGGAATAAAATTAATCGGAAAAAAATATCATGAGTATGTAAGAAAAATCCAAGCGAAAATAGTAAGAAGATTCAGAAATTTTTTGATGTAAAATCTGCATATCAAGAATTTGATTTTGCATACTGTCTATCTAGCCACTCATTTTAAAAGCTAAAACGATGCTATTATATAGTGATACCATCAGGACCAGGGCCTTCTAAACTAAAAGGAGTCTTCCATAAAATAACATATTAAAAAGGAGCCTGTCAATATTTGCAAAGAGAAGTAGTGTAGAGTCTTCATACAGGGTTAATATCATATAATCTACACATGCCAATCTTTTTTCTGAACACACAAAATCTATCTTCAGAGAGTGGCTTAGTGTTGTGTCTAGTTTTTATTACTTTTATTTGCCTTCCTATCTTGATTTTGGTTACAAATCCTTATGTTTTGATTCAAACATCAGATAAATTAAGTGGAAATGGTGTGAATATTGCATGAACATTAATTGGATTATTTTCTGAATTTTGTTTGAGGGTTAAAGGGAAAGTAACATACATTTTGCATAAAAAGAGAAATAAAAAAGGAAGAAAAGCGGTGACAAGTGTCACTACCTCACGATGGTGACTTAGCAAGTCACCACCGTGACTAAGATCAAAATGTTAGTGACAAGTGCTTAACCCGTGACTACTCCTTTGTTTACTTCAGTTTGACATATGTAGGTTGAAGACGTCATAACCCTACAACCCTAAACCTAGACTCATGGTATAAATGGAAAAGGAATGTCAGGTAAAGGGGGGATAGGAATTGAAAGAGTCAACTTATACATCTTTCATTTGACTCTTCATTCTCTACATAGACAGACATATTAGGACAAAGAGAAAGAATAAAGAAACAGAGAAGATAAACAAAATGAGTTAGCGAATAAGAGAGAAAAACAGCAGAGAGGCGGAAGCTAGGGACAGAGGCCAAAAGTGAGAGCTAGAGTTGAATCCATTAAACTTGAGCATCCATTCGATTGGGTGAGAACAAGCTGAAGAAAAAGGCGAGAGCTAATGTAAGAAGCTTAAGAGGGCAGGAAACTAACCGCTCATCTGATCCTTGTTTGTTCATTCTATTTTTCATATGTTGCTTAGTTTCTTATTTATTTACTGAATTTATTACTTGTTAGCTTAATCGACTATTATTTGTTTTCTTTTCATAGTTCATTTAGTTTTCAATATTTAATTACTTTAACACTTCTATTGTCAGTAATATAGGACTGAAGTGTATAGAGATGATGAACTGTGTTTATGCTATAATGGGCTGATCTCTTTTTCTTAATGTAGCTAGTTTAGTCAAATATGCATGATTAAGGGATTGTGTTGTTATCTTATGTTTGCTATAGTTTTTGAACTAAATGGATGTAATAATATGATCAAACGTTGCATCATTTTGGTATTAAACGAAGGACTAAGAGGAGAAGTTTAATATGGAATGAGAAATTATAGATGCCTAGGTTAAGAATTAGAAATATATTAACTTAAATTGTAATTAGTAATCAGGTTTTCATAATTAATTCGGATAATAACTTGTTTAATACAAAAGTTGGATTAGTTTATTATTCGAGTTGATTTAGAGCTAACTGTTAATTTTAGTAAAACAACTAACCAATCATTTCCCTTAATCATGCATAGGAGACTAAATTAGTGAAATTAATTCTCAAGAGTTTTCTGCTTTGATTTCTACTTGTTTTTTCTTCTGGTTGATTCAGTTTATTTTTAGTTTAATTGCGAGATTTTCTTTAAAATCTTTTACTCAACAAATTAGGATAAAGTGTTTAGGATTGCATTTATTTTTGTTTTTGTTCAAAATTAATTTAAGTGAACTAATTTTACCTCTGTGGGAGACGACCCTGGGTAATCAACTACAACTACCTCATATACTTGCAAGTAAGATCACCTAGGAATTTTTTGAATTTTTTAGGTATAACTCTTAGTAAAGATATCAGCTACTTGATTTTCAGTTTTAATATGCAAAAGATCAATGGTTCCTTCTAAAACATGACCTCTAAGAAAATGATGATTGATTTCTATATGCTTAGTACTAGAATGATGCATAGGATTTTTACAAAGATTTATTACATTAGTATTATCACTTAATATAGGAATATGATTAAATTTTAGAGAGAAATCCTAGAGTTAATGCTTCATCCATAATATTTGAGCACAACAACTGGCAATTACTATATATTCCGCTTCATTTTTTAAAAGCATTGTGCAATTTTGTTTCTTATAAGATTAGGAAACTAGACATCCTCTAAGAAATTGACAGTGACCACTTGTGCTTTTTCAATTGACTTTATCACCTACATTATCTACATCACAATAGCTAACTATGTTAAATGAATCAGTTTTTGGATACCATAATCTAAAATTTATAATTCCATAAAGATATCGAAAGATTCTCTTGATTGTTTAAACATGGTTTTTTTTTATTTGACTGAAAGCATGCCCAAAGGCACACTCTAAGCATGATGTCTGGTCTTGAGCTTGTAAGATATAGTAGTGACCCAATTATTCCTCTATACTTTGTCTCATCCTTAGCCTTACCTTCTTCATCCTTATCAAGTTTAATTCCAGTATACATAGGAGTACCCATCGCTTTGACATTCTCAAGGTGGTATTTCTTAATGAGTTCCTTTGAGTATTTATCTTGGATAATAAAGGTCACTTTTTTGTTTGTTTGATTTGTAATCTAAGAAAGAAGGATAGTTCTCCCATCATGCTCGTTTCAAACTTCCCCTGTATTAATGCTGAAAATTCTTCACAGAAAGAATGATTAGTAGCACCAAATATTATGTCATCAACATATATTTGAACTATGAGTAAATCATTATCCTTTTTTCTTAATAAATAAGGTTTTATCTACCTTTCCAATTTCGAAGTTATTCTCAAGAAAAAAATTACTTAACTTCTCGTACCATGCTTAAGGAACCTTCTTTAAACGATACAGAGCGTTAGATCAGGATGATTTTCATCTTCAAAGCCTGGAGTTTAGTTAACAAACACTTCTTTCTTAATATATCCATTTTAAAAGGCACTTTTGACATCCATTTGAAATAATTTGAAGTTTCTACAGCATATAAAGGCAATTCAATTTCTGATCAATTCTAGTCTAGTAACAAGTGCATAAGTCTCATCAAAATCAATACCTTCTTATTGATTATAACCTTGAGCTACAAGTCTAACTTTGTTTCTTACTACCTTACTATTTTCGATTTCGAAATACCCTATAGCGCCCCCTTACCGCAAGGTACACAACGGGACGTCCGGAGGTCATTCCGATACATATCCTATGATAAGGGAGAACTACATTCGAACACTACATAAACTTCACATGTCATCATATTATTATTCATTATAAAGCATCATAAAGAAACCACAACATTTTAAAACCTAACCTTTTTCCTCATTTCATTTCATAACTCAAAAGTCTACATTGTCCTTCAAACACTTATTGTATGTACATCATTAAACCTAGAACAAAAGTACTATATGAATGGGGAAAATATACAAGTCTATCTAAGCCATCCAAAATTCCCAACTGACCGACCTTTGAGCCATGACTTCTCTTGCCAAAATCACGTAGAGTCTCTTACTTGATAGAGTCGTCTCTCGGTCCTGAAAAGACAACGTTACAATTTTGGTGAGTTTTGCGAACTCAATGAGGTAACCATCATCGATGGT
>JANZXP010000007.1:28531623-28545966 GCA_027576715.1 Erythroxylum flavicans | reverse complement strand
TATATACACATTCATACTTATGTAGAACGTCACCGTTAACACAAATTTGATATTTTATTAAAAATAAATCTTGTATTCAATGAATTTGTTATTAAAACATTGTTATTGTTATTGTTATTGTTATTTACAAAACTCATGAGACTATTTTACAGCGATTTCAAGTCATGGTGACTCACCGAAAATAATTATTATCCATTAGCTCTAATGTCTCTAAAATGTGTAAAGACATTGTAATTTGAATATTTTAATTAACTTCATCTATGAATGTGCTTTGTGAAATTATTTTTTGAATTAATTTTGAATTTGCCGGAAGTCTTCGCCATCAGTCCATCGCTATTCAATCAGCCTCGGCTTCAGGATATTCCTGACTCCGCCACTGTCAATGACCTTACTTATGAAGCAACACTTTGTGAAGGATTTTAAGAAGAGTATAAGAAAAAATTGAATTAAATCTAAATAAGATTATATATAATTAGAAATATTATATATCAACTTTAAAATTTTTAGTGTAATGAATTATGAATTATAAATTTCTAAAATTTATAAACAAGAAAGGCAAATGCAAGTTGGACATAAGCTTAAATAATATTAGATAAATTAATGTTTAATTACATATTGTAACTAAAAGAATAAAAAATATTATCAAGAGGGAACTGGCAAAGAATGGTCAGGAGAGAATGATATAAGCTCAAATGAGCTTATGCATCTCTTATTTTAATTGTGCATACCATTGTTATAATGACCCACTTTATTACAAGGGGAGGGTCATCAATACACTCAACCATAATTTTGCATTTTTTACAAAAGTACTATTTTTTGTGACCTGAATCTATGATCTTCAAAATATAAGAAAAGACGATATGATTATTGGTATTGCTAATATGGTTAAGTTCAAAAAGATGAAAAATCTAGCAATATATTTTCTAAATTAAATTTTTTCGTTCGATTTATTCCAATAACTTTTGTTATTAAAAATTAGTTTTCATAAATTAAATATTTTTAATTGTTGATTTAATCAAACTTTAAGTTTTAAAATAAATAAGGATAGTATCATTTTTGATGTTATTTTAAATTTTAAATTTTATTAAATTTTTATTGTATATCAATTTTATAATCTTAATTTTAATCTTTTAAATTTTAAACTTTTTATTTTATCATTTTAATTTTCAACTGGATTTTTATAATATTTCTTAAACCAAGATATTGAAATTCATTGTCAATCTCCTATTTTCCTGTCTGTCTTTTCAATTTAAATTCATGAACATGTCCTTAATAGTAATATAATTTTGTGATATAAAAAGTTAGGGACTAGATCTTCTGTCCCGTTAATCAATTCCAACCACATATTTACGTGAGATTTACATAAATATGTGGATAAAATTAACTGACACAAAATTATAACACCATTTTAAGAGATCTTAATGTTCATTTTAATTGAATGTGTCAAAATTAAATTATAAATTTTTAAATAATTTACTTGCAAAATATAATTAATAAATTAGTATTACATATTTATAAATTTTTTAATATGAATTAAATGATAAAACTACTGTAAATGCATTGTTTAAACTAATTATCATATCATTGATTAATGAGCTAAGGACAAGCATAAGGTCATGCGATTTATCTATCTACAACTTAATAAAAATATCATGTTAAGTCCCTTCTGTTTAGTTAATTAATATTATAAAATTAAATTAATAAAAATTGTGTTTAGGAAAATAGAGACCTAACATAGTGATAAAATTGTAATTTCACTATTTAATCTAAAATAATTATAACACCATATCCATAAATTACCTAATAACTTGTTAGTTTAACTAGATCTATTCTCAAAGTTTATTGGTTTATTTTAAACTTCAATGTTTACGACAGAAAATAAAGTAGACCTCAACATTTTGAAATTCTTAATATTTTTAAAATATTCAAAGCAGAGTGGATGAAATAAAGATGACAATAATAATTCTGCTCGACTTATTTTTAACTCAGGTTGAGCGGCCAATAGCTTGTCTATTTTTTTAAAATGACGTCGTTTTGAATTAAAAAAAAACAAATGACGGGTTGTCGTTTTGAATTAAAAAAAACAAATGACGGGTTGGCACATTTTGAATTTAAAAAAAAATAAATGACTGGCTGAATGGGCCATAACTCGGGTCATGAGCCGGTCAAGCTGTGGGCCAGCCCATCTTGACCCCGTCGGGCCATGGGCCGTCCACCGGCCACCATGGCTCAGGGTCGGATCTAGGGTGGCCCGAGGTCGAGCTGAGAGTGGCCCAAGCTCTACCGGAACTATTAATATGCTTAGATGAAAATTTTAACAAGATTAAAGCCACCTCAATATTAACGTAATATTATTTTTTAACAATAATAAGTGAGCTCCGCTGTCACTTATTAATTAATTTTAAAAAGTTAATTGCAAAGTATTAAGGCTTTCTTTTTATTTAAAAATAAAAATAATGACACGTTAGATCGTCTCTACGTCATCCTTCTCCAGCCACAAATTTGCTCCATCCCATTTATTTATTGCAAAGTTAGGCTTGACAACGACCTTCGCCCCAAGAGTCTAGGACGGTTGGACGGTTGGACCACCACTGTCTTATTCATTAAGCAGGTGCGGACAAGTTGGGAGTTAAAAGTACGGTAAAACCGTAAAGACATTAACCACATCAGTGGAGAAACTCGGACAGCCTTGCATGTGCTACTTCGACCTCCGTTTTTCAGCATGCCAAACGGAGCACACATTTAATAAGATGGATTGTTTGTTTATAGAATTTTATAATATATGTATAAAAATTTTAATTGATTTCACCTTCAAGATAAGGATGACAAAAAAGAGTATGAAAGTCTGCTTAATAATTGTTTTTATTATAAAATTTCTATTAAAATAAATTTACCATTTACTTAAAGTTAATGAAAAAATCAAATTCAATCTAATTTAAATTAAGAATTGTTTTAAAATAAACTCATTATTAATACAAATTAACATTTACTTAAAGTTATATATCAGTCTATTGAAAACAACATTTCTATTATATAAAGTTAAAGATATGTGTTATTAAACTTTTTCGAATGAAAATAATGTCTCTATTATATAAGAGTAAAGTTATGTGTTATTAAACTTTTCCAAACTTCACATTTTAACAGAAATTTCATAGGGTGTTAATAATGTTGCATGCGATTGAAAACTGATCAAAATAGAAATGTCAAAGTCAGTTCGGACATTTTTGACCCGATTTGTAGGGTCATGAGTTGCGGGTTGATTATAGGCCGATTATAGACGGGCAATAAGTTGACCCGTGATTTGTTTATTACTTTTTAAATGACGTTAATTTGTTAAAAACGATGACGTTTTAAAAAATTTTTATTTAAAAAGTAAAATTATAACTTGACGGACTGCAGACGAGCCGGGCTAACCCGAAAGACCCCTAAGTCGGAGCCAAAGTTCGGCATCTAAAAGAATTTAAACTTGTAAGGAACAGAAAATATCTGAAGAAGAGGAGAGCACTTTGCGTGGGTGCAATTTCAGTAGGTCCCACGTTAAATATCTTCTAGTCTTCTGTCTCTTATGGGCTTCAAATCCATCATGAGGCAATATCGTTGGCCACCCAACACCACCTTTGAGCAACCATAAGTCCATGAATCTTCGCCACGTGTCAACTCATATATGGAAGACTAACCCTATGTGGCAATTTCTACTGTCCGATGTTAAAGTCACCCAATCAAATTCTACTACGGGAGGCCATATTCTGGTGCATCGCAGACCACGTGAAGCGCACATTTACTAAAGGTATTAATATCATTAATTAAGTAAAAGCACATCAGGTGTTACTTATTAATTAACGCAACGAACGGAGTCGTTTAGACCTTTTCTTTTTAGGGTTGTAGTGGAGGACCTGATGGGCAATAATAGATTAATAGTCACTCCCATGAAATATTATATGGATGCTTAAGAAAGACGCTTACGATTTTAAAAGATTATGGTTAGGATAACGTGGCAAATTCTTATACGTCGTCGTCTGAGGTGAATCAAATCCTATGAAGTATCAGATTCCATCTCTCTTGTCTCTTTAAAAGCCACATTTCGTTTCTGCGTTATAACTCAAAGCTAAAACCCTCGAATCTTACCTTAGTTTTATTACATATGGTGTCGAAGAACCCGAACCCGACTGAGGGATTCTACCTGGATCCGAATGGAATGGCGTTACCGGGGCTCGAACCTTTCCCGGCGTCGCCGGCGACAACGTGTTCCGGGTCGGAGGATCTGTCAAAGAAGGTCCGAAAAGCTTACACCATCACCAAGTCCAGAGAGAGCTGGACAGAACCAGAACACGACAAGTTTCTGGAAGCTCTCCAGCTGTAAATTTCCTCTTTCAGTTTCTTTTGATGAATTTGCTTGCAGCTTCCGCTTCAATTAGGGTTTTCCTTTTTTCATTCTCAGCCTCTTTTATTTGCAAATTTATTGAAAGCTTGAACTTTTAGCTGAGAGTGCTTGGTGTTTGAATATTCTGATGTAGCTTCAAATATAACCAAATTCTCAAAATGGTGGTAGTGAAAGGTTCAGAATTGGATGTAGTGGGAGAGAAATTATTCAACTGTGAGTGTAGTTTTTGTATTTGGTTTCTAAATGCTTCTCAATGCAATGAAAGTACTGTCTTGAAAATTTATAATTTTTCCATATTAACTTCTAATTCCAAACCGTTTGGCATTATGTTCTGTTTGTGGTACTAACTCAAAGACCAGTAAAACAGAACAGATGAGTTATGGAGCTTTCATGGTAGTTCAAGTTCATTTTTTGCCTTCTTTTTTATTTTCATATGTCCTGATCTGAATTTTACTCTTTTGATTTCTCAGCTTTGACCGTGACTGGAAAAAGATTGAGGCGTTTGTTGGGTCTAAGACAGTCATTCAGGTACTTTGCAATACAATCTTTTGATTGCTCTGAGAAAATTGAGATCTGCATTTTGGAAATCTTTAACACTTTTCTGTGATGTTTTTATCCCTTGAAGTTTTCTTAATTTGAATTTCGGTTTCCATTGTTAAGTAAACTCCAACCTCTCAATTTGCTATCATATGCCAAGGTTCTCTGAGTAGTCATTATGTTGGGGGGCTGCAGCCTTCTCATGACTATGTTTTAGTTGATATATTATTTCTTTTTTCATGTTCTAAGTCCTTTTTAAGAATAAATATGGCTAGAAGTATTTAAGAATTGGAAAAAATTACAGATACGCAGCCATGCACAGAAATATTTTCTGAAGGTTCAGAAGAATGGAACTGGTGAACATCTGCCTCCTCCTCGGCCCAAAAGAAAAGCTGCACATCCTTATCCGCAGAAAGCTCCAAAAAATGGTGAGGCTATCTGTTAAATGTGATTTATGTGTCCAGTTTGTAAGCAAAACTAGCTTGTCTCACATATATCACACTTTGCAGCCTCAACACTCTCACAACCTTCAGGATCCTTTCAATCACCAGCTACCATTCTTGAACCTGGATATGTTCGAAGGCCTGAGTCCTCCTCAATGCTGATGAAACCTAGTGTTCCTGGTGCTTCATCTTCTTGGACAAACAATGTGTCAAGAGTCAGTAAACTACCTCAAGCTAAAGGTTTGTACGACGAACAATACACATAATTGGTTGTTTTGCTTTTTTGGTGAAATTATTTATTACGTACATTTGTCTTAAATGTCTTGTGTCATTGGCAGGCTCAAATGCGGCAAATAACTGTTGCAGTAATATTGAGAGGACTTCAAGAATACTACCAATTGGCGAAACAGCTGAGCAAGGAAATGAAGGTCACCCACTGAGAGGTGAGGGCTTCACACTATTTAGGGATTCATATGTATGACAATAAATGCATTTTTTTGTAACTTTATCATTCTATTGTTCTTTCCTAATATTGGATTAGTTTTTTGAGATGAAGATGAGCAGGGTTATCTATGCTTTGCAAGACTGTTTAATTTCATATATTATGTAGTTAGGACTGATATTCTCCCATATTTGCAGTTCTACCCGATTTTGCCCAAGTTTACAAATTCATTGGCAGTGTCTTTGACCCAAATGTGACTGGTCAGTTGCAAAAACTTAAGAAGATGGACCCCATAGATGTTGAGACGGTAAGATATTATGTCAAATTGGTATCTCTTATCAATGAATACATAATTGGTTTGCTCTTAGTATCATACTGGTGCCTATTGGAATGCATAAGAAGGTGTGTATCATTTTCCTGAATTTCTCATTTTTCTTCTTCATTCACAACCAGGTGCTATTGCTGATGAGAAATCTCTCTATCAATCTGACAAGCCCCGATTTTGAGGATCATGTGAGTGATGCTCTGGCAACAACTTAACTAGTGTTCTTTATTGTCTTTTTCCTTGTGCATGACCTAAGATTCTTTTGTATTGATGTGTTATTCATCTACATTTTTGCCTTTAATGTCAATACCTTGCTTCTTACACTATAACCGTATACTATAAATGTATGATTATTGGATCATATTCTAGTAACAAAATACTGGCAGAGTTGGAACTGATGTCTATGTGTCAATCTCCTAATGGCATGGGTGAGGCCAATTTCACTACCTGAATGGAGGACTAATAGAAATTGACAATTGCCCTTGATCTTTTAATATCAATTCTGTCATTTACAAGAGAACGCTTGTATTTTCCTTGACATCATTCCATATACCTGCTACATTGTTCATTTCAGTAACCAGTTTTCTGATGCTGAATTTCATTGGTACAGAGAAGGTTACTGTCTTCTTATGATATTGAGGCAGAATCAGTTGGAGCAAACAAAACCCTTAATGATCAATTAGCAAAAGTTGCCTAACTCTGGTGGCTAAAGGTGCCAATTCAATTTGGATTTACTTCAATCCACAGCCATTGTGAACTTGTATCCGATAGTAGTTTGCCAGGCCACAAGCTGAAAGTTCTGGCTCTCCATCTTAGGCTTGATGCTTCTGTTCATTCAGTTGTATAGTTTGCAAGTATTTTTCATTCAATGCTATGCTTTATATGGGAAATAGGTGAATGCCCCATGTGAGTGTACAGAGTAACAAGCCGATTATGTATAGTGCTCAATCATTTTTCTCTTGAAAGTTTTGACTCTTTATGGTAGACTTTGTGTAACACTATAGTGCGATCTTCTGTGTGCTATGGTGATGAATCCTGTATGAATTAATGCTAGTTTTGATATTGTACAGTTCCAACATGTCTTATGTTACTCTTTTTAAACTTGGAGAAAACAGCATTTGTGCAGAATATTGTAATTTGTGCATTTGTACAGATGAGTTCAGAAACCGTCATTCTTCTGTTTCTATACCTTGAACAGGAGCTGAAAAATTCTGTGAATGTGTATGCTTTTGCAATTACCCCAAATTTCAATAAATATGCACCTGATCAATTTTGTTTGAATTGAATGAGAGGAAAGTAAGTCCAGCGTTCCTTCCAAGATGGTTTAATCTGCTTATCTTTTTAATACTCATAGCTTCAAGCAGGTGATCTTGAAGCAAGACAAACAATGAAGCAGTAGAATCAGAATCCGAGGAAAGTCTTATCTGTAAACTGAAAACATCATGCTATACTTGTCCACTGAGTTCATGAATGCTAAATTTCGCCGGTCAGATTTTCTGAGAATAGTTCGTGAGAAAACTTTGCATTAGGCCTAGCAACTGAAAATAATTGTTGGCTGAGCATGGTTGTTCTGGTACAGATAGGGCGTTCAGAATCCAGCAGCTTCAGTCCCAGAAAACCAGAGTTTTAGACAGCAAAAGATGATGTTCGTCCAACATTTGTCTGAAAATGATGGAAAGGTCAGCATGTGTACAGATTTGGAGAAATCCTCGAGGACTTGTTGAGATCAGAAACAGGAAACTCATTCCAGAAAAGATTTAATGTCAAAGTTGGGATTGGAATTCAACTTGAGAAAGATTGGCCAGCGTTTTGGTATCCGAGAAAAAAGCTTCGATTGAGTTAATCAACTGAGATTAGATAGTCTGAGTATTTACCATATTTTTAATGAATTTTCACATAACTAAAAACAAAACTAAAAAAATAATGTTAAATTCACAAAATTCTATTAATTTTTAAATTTTTTTTTAAATGATGTAATATTAAAAATATTAAATATCAATATAATGTCGTTTTAGAATTACAAATAAACAAAAATTATAAAATTTTCATTTAGTATAAGTTTTAAAATTTTTAATATAAATACAATAAAATTAATGATTATTATCTTTTGATTTGTGTTAATTAACGAAAACGGCCTCTCTATGTAACGATAAGGTGGTGTAATATTGGATCTTTCTAGATTTCTCATTTCAGTGCGACTCTCAATAAATATTGTTGTTATTGATATTACTGTTGATTTGTTTCAATTAAATTATGAGTACATAATTATTTGAAAATTATGTGTTTCAAAGAAATTATTTAATGAATCAATAATTTAAAATTAATTAATAAGTTTAATTTAACTTGCTCTTGTAACTTTTTTTTTTTTGAACAGAAGAACTCGCAATCGCTAATTCTTTGGATATGTACTGAATAAACTTTCGAATTAACGCAATAGCCTGTAAATCATGTCAATTGGATATTCCGCACTAGACAAACCTTATATGATAAGCTTGATAGAGAGTGTGTAAGTAGGAAGATTCAAATACAAGAACTTTTGATCCCATGTTCCTCATTTCGCCAACTCAACTACCCCTTAAAGAGCTTGTAACCCATTAATACATAACTTTTAACATTAATGCAATATAAATTTCTTTCCAAGATTCATGCTAATTAGTAATTAAATTGTTGCTAAAAAAAAGATTAATCACAAATTTCTCTGGTGGGCCTAACAGTAGAAATCCTAAAGTTTAATGGGTTTAAAGTAGAAGACCCAGATCTTTTAATCGGGTCCAGAAATTGGATGATCCGAATATAAATAATCGGTTCTCTAGGGTTTCTTAGTCTTGTAGTTGTACCCTGTTCACAGGAGGAGAAGCTCTGCCTCTCTGCGGTTACTACGAGAGTAACAGGGATTTTTTCGGTTTAATCAACAATGGTAGCATTGTCACTCTTTTGTTTCTCTGTACCCATCTGGGTTTCTTGGATTCTTGTGTATTGATGTGTGTATAGGCTTACTTGGGTTGTTTTGTTTTACGTTTCAGATCATCCCAGAGAAGAACAGGAGAGAAATTTCCAAATACCTCTTTCAAGGTTACTTCAGTTCTCAAATTTCTTGTTCTAAGGCGGTGATTGATTTGATTTATTGTTTTGCGTTCAGTTCTACTCGTTAGTAACCCAGGAACGTGTGAAACATGATAAGGTTTAGTTTTTATGCTTTGATTTGGTTGCTTATGATCCAAATAGATCGTTGAATACAATAGCATATATTTTACTTTGGTAAGTGATTGGGGAAGTTCTATGATAGCTTTTAAGAAGCTATATATCTTCTGTTCTTATCATTCTTTCCATTTTGTTTTTTGTTTTGTTGTGCACTGGAAACGTTGAGTTGTCTTATGTAGCTTATGCAAATTTGTAGCTCTACTTGAGAGAGACAATTAATTGGACTAGTGAAATCTAAAGGCTTTTGACGAGGAAGATGGTATCTAACATCTTTTTGTATTTGTTGGGATCTTGTAGAGGGAGTTTGCTATGCCAAGAAGGACTATAATCTTGCAAAGCACCCAGATATCGATGTTCCTAACTTGCAGGTGATTAAGCTCATGCAGAGCTTCAAGTCCAAGGAGTACGTTCGTGAGACATTTGCTTGGATGCATTACTACTGGTACCTTACGAATGATGGAATTGAATTTCTGAGGACTTACCTCAATCTTCCATCAGAAATTGTCCCGGCCACTTTGAAGAAATCTGCAAAGCCAGCAGGTCGACCCATGGGTGGTCCACCAGGTGACCGGCCCAGGTAATATATTCATGTTCAGCAATCTGCTGTTTCTCTAGCTTTTGTAATTCTCTCCAAGTGCCACTTGGCTGCTTAAATTGTGATTAATATGTTGTTTCTCATTGTTTTTAGAGGCCCACCTCGCTTTGAAGGTGATCGACCCAGGTTTGGTGATAGAGAAGGATATCGTGGGGGTCCTCGAGGAGGTGATTTTGGTGGTGAGAAGGGAGGTGCTCCTGCAGATTTCCAGCCATCATTCAGGGTAATCTCAACTTGGTTATTTTATATACAGTGGATGGAGAAATATCTCAGTTTTCAACTTGTATAAATAGGCTGCAGTACGCAATATCTTTACTTTCATGCAGTTTTCGGAAAGAAGGGATTTGTTTCTTATTTCCTAACATTTCCCTATCCTCTTTAAACAAAGCATTCCACAATCAAAATATAGTGGTAGCAATCAATTCCATCCTATTAAATTCATCATCTGTTATACTGGCATTAAGTTGCAGTTCAGGCTTATAGTTTTAGAACCTTCAGTTACACTACCTTGTTTAAGTTTGGCTTTAGTTGACACTGCTTTTTGATCTGCATTATCTATCTTTTCGTGTGTTCTTAGTTTGTTTTATCCTTGCAACCCTGCAGGGCTCTGGTGGAAGGCCTGCCTTTGGTAGAGGTGGTGGAGGATATGGTGGGGGGGCTCAAAGTAGTTCTTCTGGCTTTGCTTGAATGTCTCCTAAGTGTTTTCTGTGGTTTCGTTTTCCCAAATGTAGTAGCTTTGATATTTAAGAACTGTTTTCATCTGTTGAGACTTGAGGTTTTGAAGATTGAAAGTTGTTTCTGAATTGAAATATACATTTTTGCTAAATTAGAACTTCTTTCCCGCAGACAATAGATTTCCGGGTGAATTACAGAATAAAATCAGAATCCATGTATAACCATGAACTAAGGATTTCTGCACCGCAAAGGTTCACAAGTGGGGGACGTTTGGATTACTTAAAATCTGTTTTTTCGGGATCAGATCTCCCGTATTAGTTATAGTGTTCCTATTATGTTCTATTAAATTTCATTCATACATTTACGTGGGTTTTATATAAATGTATAGATAAGATTTAATAGAATAAGGTTGAAACAGAGTAAGTAGCATAGAAGATTTGATGATTTTTCATGTTGAAATATGAAACTTGAATGGAATAGTTTTTTCTTCATGTATACTGCAATTTATAAATTAGTAACAACAATTAAAGGTAAGACTACATTATTCGTCTTTTTCAAATTTTACGTGTCAGCAGATTATTATTAAGTTGTTTTTTATTGTATACTAATTTATGAGTGACAAGCTTGGAGCTCATTTGTTATAAGACTGTCGACAAGTTTGGCCTAACTTGGATTGCAAACGTAATAAAAAAGGATTGTCACTAGCAGGAGGCCGGTTGCGGCCAGCTGGGGTACTAAATTCAAACTTGAGAATGAAATAACGTGATTTTCAGTTAGTTCGAATTGGTTCGGACTAAGCAGGATGACTATCCCAACTCTGAATTGGATCTAAAACCTTCATCCATCAATTTGAATCGGGCAAAACGATTATCCCGAATCTTAATTGGATCTACAACCTTTTTCCATCAATTCGGGTCAGGCAGAATTTGTTTCTTTTACTCCGTTTTCTTCTTTTTTTCTGCATTTTTGTCGCAATTGCAATGTGAAGTTAGGTTAACTTTGCTAGGGCACCGAGATGAGATTGTAGACCGTCCGAAATTTTCATTTTAAAAGAAACCACACGAAAGTTTGATAGGCAGCCTTGTGAATGCTGTTATTAGTTGAAGGCTTGCCGTGCTAAATAGGGATAATGCTCAAACCAGTTTCAACATCCTGTAAATTCTCGCGGCAAATGTGTTGGGATCATCCAAACTGAAACCAGAGGTCAAGAGAGCTATATCAAAGAGGAGCAGGACCATTTCCTTGACGGATTTGTCGTTCTTGTCTGCCGCAGCTCCCTTCCTCAGTTCCACGATAATACCATTGTCTGGGTTGATCTCCATTGTCTTCGTGGAAGACATGTAAAAGCTCATATCGTTGTCCATTAGAACCTGGGCCTTCATGATCCTCTCCATGTTCGCCGACCACCCATATTCTCCTGTCACCAAACAGCATGGAGAATCGACAATCCTGTCAGAAACCACCACCTTCTCAACTTTGTCTCCTAGGATGTCTTTCATGACCTTGCAGATGTTCGCGAAGGATTTCTTCTTTTCCTCTTTCTGCTTCTCTCCTTCCTCTGTCTCGTCATCGAGCTTCAACCCTTCTTTTGTAGCAGAGACCAGCTTCTTTCCACCGTATTCCTTCAACTGCCCGACTGCGTAGTCATCAATGGCATCCACCATGAAAAGAACCTCGTATCCCTTCTTCTTAAGCAGTTCTAGGAATGGCGAGTTCTCAACTGCCTTCTTGCTCTCTCCGGTAATGTAGTAGATGTTCTTCTGTCCCTCCTCCATTCTTGTCACATAATCTTTCAAGTTTGTTAATTCGTCACCACTTTTGGTTGAGTGGTATCTAAGCAAATCTGCCAACTTGGCTCTGTTCCGACCGTCTTCGTGGATACCCAACTTCAGATTATTGGAGAATGCCACGTAGAACTTGTTATAGACATCTTTATTCTCCGCAATTTCGTTGAACATTTTGATGCATTTCTTAACAAGGTTCTTTCTGATGACTTTCAGGATCTTGTTCTGCTGAAGCGTCTCACGGGAAATGTTGAGAGGTAAATCATCAGAATCAACAACGCCTTTAACAAATCCAAGGTACTCCGGGATGAGCTCCTCGCAGTTGTCCATAATGAAGACCCTCCTTACGTAAAGCTTGATGTTGTTCATCTTCTTTCGAGTGTCAAAGAGATCGAATGGGGCTCTCTTCGGGACAAAGAGAATGGCCTTGAACTCCAACTGACCCTCAACTGAGAAGTGCTTGACTGCGAGGTGGTCCTCCCAGTCATTTGTCAGGCTCTTATAGAAGGACGCATATTCCTCCTTGGTGATCTCTTCAGGTTTTCGCAGCCAAATAAAATTTTGCTTGTTGATAAGTTGCCACTCGTGAGAGACCTCCTTGATTTTCTTCTTCGATTTTTTCTCCTCCTCATCAACCTCTTCAACACCTCCCTCTTCTTCCTTCGTAGGCTCATCATCCTCATCGTCACTTTTCGTCTTCTCTGTAGTTTTCTCAGTCCAAAAATAGATAGGGTAGCTGATAAACTCGGAGTGCTTCTTGACAAGGTCCTTGATCCTCCTCTCCTCCAAGTACTCAAGCTGTATCAATACCCACAACCATAGATCGATATTAAAACACTAGAAAAATTATATGACGAAATCAACCTAGAATGTTCAAACAGAACAAATATGTTAGGAACTTTCTATCTTTCTGTTGTCTTTTACCAAAAAAAAAAGACCTATGACAACTTGATTTGATTTTTCAGAATATAAAGAGCAGCAGAAAGTAAATAACATGTTATTTACTTGGTTCGATGGCTTAAATACTATCTACATCTAAAGATCTCACGATGGTGGTTCCACTAACTTCAATAAAAGAATAGTTACAAGAGACGGGATGTTTCTAAACATTTGCAGGAGTTCTCTCAAACTCCCTGGTACTCTTAGTAAGTACTCTAGCAACACACAAAATAACTTTTCTAAAGCTAGTGGAACCACCATAGTGAGATTCTTGGATGTAGATAGCATTTAAGCTATCGATCTAAGTAAATACCATGTTCTTTATTTTCTGTTACTCTTTATATTCTGAAAAATCAAATCAAGTTGCCACCAGTCTTTTGTGGTGAAAGACAACAGAAAGATAGAAAGATCCTAACATCAGTGGTATCAGAGCCAATTCACAGCATTTTGAGCATTCAAGCATTCAAGACTCATCAAAAAGGTGAAGGTAATATCATACAAGTAAGCTTAAATCTTCATACCCGTTTTTTGATCTACCTATTTCAATCAAGACACTATCAAGAAATTTGTTTTCTTGTCTTCTCTTAAATCTTCGTAACAAAATGGTGGGAAACGAAATGGATGTGTTTACTGATAAAGAAGATTTCATAATCTGGAAACTTCAAATGCAAGCCTTACTTGAATTTTATAATTGTAATGGTGCAATTGAAAAACAGTATGATACAGAGACAGATCCTTTTAAGAATCTAAAGTTGCAAAGACTTGCACATTGCAAGTTAATGCTACAAACGTCAAAGTCGGCATGACCAGCCCAACTTGGCCCATTTTTGGTCAAGGTTGGCCGCAAGCTGACCACGGGCCAGCCAAGCCCAGTCTTTGACACGTCATTTTGAAAAAATTTTATTTTAAAAAAACGAAGGCCGGGTCACAAGTCACCATGACCCGATGCCAGGCCGAGCCATCGGGCCATAACTTGCTCAACCCATTAATATCCCTAATTAATGCTTCATTTATCACCTAC
>JANZXP010000007.1:28513662-28524056 GCA_027576715.1 Erythroxylum flavicans | reverse complement strand
GGAATGTAAATCACATTACATAAACAATATACATGCATATATAAAAGAATACCTTATAATATATTATTAATAAGTCAGAATATCAGTACAAAAGTCACATATGACCATTGGCCTAGGGCACACTACTAACACTTACATGTTCATCATGTGAAAGTGAGTGCTCTACTCTCTCATCAACCATGAAGTGGAATCAAATGCAAAATTTCGTCACCATTCTAAATGTAAGAGGAATGGAATGACAAAACTTACTTTGGTAGATGATTTGCTGCTTCTTTTTTATAACAAATGGAGAATCTATTCAGAGTTACATGCAGGCCCTCAACAAATTCAGAGAGTTGTCTGGCCTTAAAATCAATCTCAACAAAAACCATTTCATACTATCAAAAGGAACATCTCCAATGGTCTCTCACATTGCTTTATAAACTGGAATGTTGGCACAATCTCCATCTCTACTTTACTTAGGTCAGCCAGTCTCATTAAAACGACTAACTTTCCTTGAATGTAACCCCATCATGGAGAAGATCTAGTGACGCATCAGTTCATGGGTTAAGAAATTTTTGTCTTATATAGGAAAGTTACAGCTCATAAAATCAATCCTCAACTCTCTGCACATATATTGGAGCTCACATATCTTTTTATCATAGAAGGTTACCAAGTCCATTGAAGGATATTCAAAGACTTCCTATGGAGTCAATCCACTAATACTAAGGGTAGTGCGAAAATTAAATGGTCGAACATTTGTTACCCCAAGGAAGAAGGAGGACTTAATATTATTCCAGTGAAGCTTACCAATCAAAAACTCATCCTAAAGAGGTTTTGGATGATTCGAGATGCTAGAACATCCTTATGGCGTAAATGGATCCACTCATATTTTCTCAAAGGTAAAAGCATTTGGTCTATACAACCAAAAGCTTCCCACTCTTTCTTTTTGAACCAACTTCTTAAACTGAAGGACAGTGTCCAAGGTACTGTGTCATGCTCTATTAGTAATGGGAACCGATCATATGTGTGGTTTGATAATTGTTCCTTATAAACCTACCTGCTACTCATAGGATGGGTATAAACCCTCCCAATCCATATGAAAATGGAGTCCCTCTCCATGGGAGTACCTGGAACTTCCCTGTAAGCTTTCAACATTTACAACCTTAGTATTATCCTAATCCTCTCACTCAAAATACATTTTTCTGGCATGATCGGCTATTCACCAGCTTTCAAATAAAATCATGTGGGAGCTTGCTAAATTGAAAAAATCAAAAGTGGCTTGGTGCAGAATTATTTATCATAAATGTATTCCTCCTAAGATATCATTCGTTCTATGGCTAACTGTCCAAAAACAGTTAAATACTGCTAACTAACTCAGATATATAAATGTTGATCTTTCATGCCCTTTTTCTTTAACAGAGCAGGAGACCCTTGAGCATCTCTTCTTTAAGTGTGCAGTCACCAACTACTTATGGAAAGCAGTAGCAATACGATGTAACTGGTCAGTACCTTCCAATACTTTTTTGGACATTGTACAATGGTTTACTATCTCAACGTGATCCAGAAATGATGCGAATTCTAGTTGTTAGAATGTTCTTTAAAACTATTTGGAAAGAACAGAATGGTAGAAGTTTGGAAAAAAATCCCAATAATGTTCCATAACTGATCTCTAAGACTATGGCCAACATCTATAAAATCTTAACGTTGAGGGATGCTACGTAAACTCCTTCCCAATACCTCAACTTGCTTATTATTTCTTATTTGTATTTTCAATAGGTAGTTAACATTGATTGCATATTGTAAAGGGTACCTCCCCAGGTTATTTGTACCTATACTTTAATTCTTTTTCTAATGATTTTTTATTTTTTAAAAAATTTTAAAATAAAAGGGGATCCCCATGTTTGGCGAGTGTCTGTTATGATTGTGACAGGGGTGTTACAATCGTGACCATGGAAAAATTGCCTGCTGTCACAATTGTGACACCTTAGCATGATCCTCTTTTGTCACGATCGTGACACCTTTGTATGATCCTCTTTCCTCACGATCATGAACCTGAGGGAGACCTTCTGTCACGATGGTGATAGGTATATCATGGTTGTTACCTTCTTACTTTTGTCTAAGCTTTCTCCAACTTCCTTCAATTTTTATTATCTGAGTTCTTACATTAACAAACACATCAAACACCTCAAATGCACAAAATTAAAGTCCGATATCATGCTCTAAACCATAAAAAACTCGAAAACATAAACACACCATCACATTAACATAATTCTAAACCTAAACATGCACAAATCGTCTAATCAACACCTAAAAACACACTATAACACCTACCAAAACATAATGAAACCTACAAATATCAATGATAAAGTCCATTGGATAATTGTACATTGCAAATGAAATTATAATGAGATTATAATTATAAAGTTCATATTGCATTTTTGTATTATCCCTAGATTGTTCTTAGTCATTGTTTTACTAAGATTGGACATTCATAGAATGCAAAAGACTAGCACATGTTATGTTTTTCCTTATAAAGGAAGTAGTCGATCTCATAGGCTAAAGTATAGAGATACTTAAACAAGCATATGGATGTTTATTAGAGAACAAGTTCACTAAATAGACCTAATATGATAAATCCATTTGGAATGTTTCTTATATGTCTATAGAATTACCATTGTGATGATTGCATAAGTGATCATTTGACTTGAGGTCACCAAAGTTATCTTGTACAGGGATTGTTGTTTTGATACTACTTATGACCTATTCAATCATGGGTTGGTCAATTCGTAGTCATTGGATATAACATGAATTATATGGAGGTAGTTGTGTAATCAAGATAGGATTCATCACCCTAAAGTAATTAGAGAAAATGTTCCATTGTTCTCGATTAGTATTGATTCAGAAATTCCTTAGTAAAGGTATAATGACACTTTGTAAATAGTTTACAAATATGATTAAATGAGTCAAGAGCTAATGACAAAGAACTAGACATTAATTCCATGCTTTATCTAATCGGAACATTATACAATGAAGGGATTTAGTTATAAAAAAAATCATACACGAAAAGGTTAGTCAAATTCACTTTGACATTCATAAATATTTGAGTAGTCATGATATGTTGCTAGACGCTAATCTTATTACATGATTATAAATTATTTAAGTGAAGAATTAAAGATAAATTAAAAGGAGATTTAATTTATCTCATTCTAATTATGAATTAAATTATAATTTATAATTATTGCTAATATATTTGGGAATCTAATGGGTCTCACATGTAAATCTAATAGGTTAAAGAGAGCAAAGATAATTTTATCAAGTTGGACTTGATTGTAAAGTTTGAGAAACGTTTTAATTAAATATGATATATTTAATAAATAAAGATCAATATAAGATATTGGATCTAATTTGATCATAATTGGTATTTAATTAGAATTATTTGTAATTCTAATTAAAGTTTAATTGAAATTAGAATTTAATTTCAAATAAAATGCTAAAAGTCCAAGACCTATTATAAATAAGCGTAAGCTCTAATGAAGCTAGCATTTCATGCTTAATTCTTTCTGTAAGAATTATATAGTTCTCTCAACCAATTATGTGAATACTGTTAGAGGTTGGACATTTGTATGACGACGGTGGTTGAGACGAATAAATTTCGAAAACGATTTGAAGGATACAACAAGACAAAGATCAAACTTCGGAATAAGATACGAATTACAATTCATGCTTTGTTATGATTCATTTGTTAATCATTTTACAGAAATAAAGAGATCCTGATTTTTAGAAAATCAAATGATACGAAAAAGTTTTATAATTATTTTGCTGCTACCGGGATTAGATTCCGTCCTAATTTCCCAACAAATATTTGGCATCAAATTGATAAACCCGTAGTAATATTGACATATATATGGTTTCCTACCATTATGCTAAAACCTTGACTTGTTCAACTTTAATATTAGCATGAAGAAGAGCGAGATTGTAGCTCGTAGCATTCTGGCAACAAAGACACAGACGCAAGTTGCTTCACAGTATAGCAAACAAATAAACAAAACTTGTCCATGTGTAAGCTCGCACCACGGATGAGAGAAAACTCAAGTTCAAGGATTGATCACAAAAGAGGAAAGACACCGATGCAGGACAATGCATTATCCATCCGCCTTCAAAATAAATAAATCAGAACGTATACTTGTATATATCCATATCCTAGTGAATAATGACGATCGATCGACTGACCAGAGAAGTCCACCCTTTAAAGCGCACACCGTCTTTGGCTTTGGTAGTGGGGATACGACTAAAGCATGATAAACTTATCCTGCAGTGAAAGTTGATGCACTGGTTGGACACTTCCCAACCTAGTTATTGAGTCATGCATGGACCATCCACTCCTCCAAGATGCGGGTTCCAAGTTGTTCAATGTATAGGTTTTGAAATGACATCTCTAATTATTATAAGCTTCCAACTCTTATTAATCTAAATTAGTTCGTGTATGTCTTGTGTTCTCTCTAGCTTCTTGGTCTCCCAATTAATTAATATCTTACGAGATGTTTGTTCATAATACGGTAGTTTCTCTAGCAGTTGACAAATTACGGTTCGTTTCAAGGAAATGATTGCTTACGCATGAAGTTGCAAAAAAGAAGGTCCATTCATGCGAGTATAAGGCATATGGGAAGTTGACCTAAGAAAAACATGTCTTCCCGGAACCAATATGTACAGACATTGGAGCTAATGGTGAGTCAAATCACCATCAGTTTGTACACCAATTCCAAAAGGGTAATTAATTCAGCATTCTACGTGTTGGATTTGTAGGGATACAATGATGTTCCTCTGTGTGATTGGTCTGTCTATGAAGGTAACAAGCGTAAAAGCACCAATAACCGTTCAATTAATAATAATGTGATTGTGGAAACTGTTGTAATAAAACCAAGCGTGTGTACCAAACTGAATAGACAATCATCTAAAGATTACACCAATGTGAATGAGATACTTACTCCCCGTTGGAATTGGACATCATTGGTCCGTCACAGTCTTCGCCAAGTCGAAATACCTACGCAAAGGTGAAACAGTAACGAGATTATCTGGACAAAAAGCTCTTTGCATAGCAACAACTATTAATTTTATATATTCACATGCACCCTTGGACTTATATACTCTTTTGACGCCTTAAAATCGTCGCTAGATTCCAATATGTCAATGTGTGGAACATGCCTACAAGCCATGTTGCTCGCTTGGAATTCCCGTGCTCATTTTTAATGCACTCTGACGTCTTTAGGTTAATGTGGATCTCTTGCTTTTTATTAGTTTCCAGATATAACATCTCACATATATGTAGTAAAAGAGTAATATAATAAAATCAGTGTTATTTAAAAAATAAAATGGAAGGAATATTTATCATCTCTTGAATTTCAAATATTCAAAATGAAAGTCATCTTCTCAAAGCACTAATACCAAATGAGGCACAGAACCAGGAAAGTCCATGTTAGGCAAATAATCCTAGGTTGACATTTTATGATCTGAAAATTTTGAACGTTGGAAAGGAACAGAGTAATACAAACGTGTAGGGAGAAACAGAGACAAGAGCAGGGGACATACACATCAAACTTGTGATCTCCGTCATTATATATCTTATAAAAACCTTCTCTCTCTCTCTCTCTCTCTCTTTCATGTACAACAAGCGAAAGAATATGCAGTACACCAGCTGAGCTCCAAATCTACCTACGCCCAAAAGCTACAAGCTAGTCCTGCAAAACCTCTCACTCTAATATGCTCCCAAAAAGCAACTAGAAACAGAACCCACTAATAGGGTTTATACTATGCAACAGGATAGGAGATTCCGGGGACATATCTGCAATTATCCCTCTGGTGAACCCCTCTCGAAATTCGACAATAATTTACATGTATCTACAAGTTCACTTCAACCTGTACCTTATGAACTAGATCTGTTTCTCCAGGTCTTTTGCACTTACAAACGTCCCATGAAAACCATATGGAACTCGAAAAGGAAGCTGAATGGTGGCTTCTTGCTGCAAATTCATGGCATTCACAATTTGCAGTTCTGATCTCCAATCCTTCTCGTTATGCACAAAAGCTAAAATATAGCCGTCATCTTCTCTATCTGAATCGGGGTTTGGAAGAAAAAGTGGCTCACCTCCATATTTACAGTCCCCATATATATATTTCTTTACCTCTCCTGTTGAAAGATCAACTTTGGCAAAACCTGAAACTTTTGGCCATGGTTCAGCTAGAGCCAAATATGCGAACTGGGTTTTTCTTCCCAACAGGTTTCGGTTAACCATCCCAGCTTCTAAGTTGACTTGCTCGTTCTCTGAAATGATTGGTCGACGAGTGGACTTACCAGTTTCCAAATTCAGTCTGATTTCTGATAGCACACTCTTTAGCGACTCGTCGCATTCATTGAAAATGGAGTCCGGTGGAGTCATACATGATCCGATCACAACCACCTCATTGGTCTCTGGGTCTTCCCATGCGTTCCAAAGATGAAAACAAAAGCAATTTGGCGCTTCAATCCACAAAATCTTTGAAGCATCAATTGCATTCTTGTCCAATATCCCAAACCTAGACATCTTTTTCTTGTCATAAATTACGGGAGAGCCACCCCGTAACATTTCAGGCAATTTAAACACAACTTGCTGATCAGGAACTACAACGAACCTCTGTGTAATAGCAAAATCATGTATCATGGTCGGTTGATCAAGAGGAATTTCTACATCAGGAGACTTTTTGCCATCAGGGGAGAATCGAAAGTACTTTAGGTATGGCTTCTGGACAACATCGTAGCTTAGACCAAACAATTCACCAGACACTGGATCAACCTTTGGATGTGCAATCATTGTGCTCTTGAGTTGGCTGTCAAAATCGTAGCGACCAACAGTTTGGAGATCTCCAGACGGAAGGACTCGAACGTGATAAGGCAAATCATCTTCAGACATAGCAAGAAGTCGACCATCAAAATAAACAAGACCAGCGTTTGCAACACCAGAACCACGGCTAGGATCAATTATACCAAAAAGGCCACGAGCATAGAAAAGCAAAAGTCTTGCTATGCCAGAGTGGCCATGAAGCTCACCTATGGCTTTTGGAAATAAAGCACGTCCCAGCTCTCGCTCTTGAACCAGACGGCTGGTCTCAGTGAACCTGCAAGCATACCTCACCGAACCGTTATCAAACCCAACAGCATGGATCATGCCATCGCCATCAAACAAGTGATGACCCGCGACTGGTTCGTGCAGCGGATTCGCACCGTTTCGAACATAAACTCCTCTAATGCTATTTGGGATTCTTCCAGAGACCGGTAAATTGTGGACGACTGCCTGCTCAGGGACTGGAGCAAAGTTGCCAGAAAGTTGAAGACTGGGATCGGCAGTTTTCGGAAGAGAGTGTCGACATTCATGAGAAACCAAAGCTGTTTCTAGAGCATCCAAGACCAGACCTGCAGCGCCTCGTAAAAGGTTCCATTGATGCTGCTTGGGAGCAACTGATTTGTCTTTAAAATTTTGTTTTGTATTAGTCGAGGTAGGGAAGGAAGTAGTAGGAGTAGGAGTAGGAGTAGAAGTAGTCGAAGGTGGATAAGTTGGCGATTGTTTAGGGAAATGGAGTATAGATGGAGTATGGAGAGAGGAACTAATGTTAGGTTTTCTGGTAGGCCTACGAGGAGATATGGAGGGTGTGTAAGTGCTGGTAAATGATTTTGCTGAAGATGAAGAAGCCATGGCTCTATGTTGTTGGTGAAAATAGTGTAAAGTATGAGCAGTCGAGTATGTAGGGATGAGAAGTGTAATTGGACAATTGAGATAGATGAGGTTGTGTTGGGTTGGGTTATGGAGAATTGGAAGGGGCTGTTATGCTTCAAGCAAGAACTGGGCGTGAGTAGGGTGATTTGAGTAGTGTAGGAAGGGATGTGGGGAAGAGTTAAATAGAAACGCAAGGGAAAGAGAGTAACAGGTTTAGCATGTAAGGGAAAGACCACGTGTTACATTGATAGAGAGGGGTACTCGAAAAGAGGTTGACAAATAAAAAAGTGATATAAACGAGGTGAGGGGGGTTGCGGGACATAGCGGCTTAATACTTTGACACGACCACAGCCTTTCAAACACTCTCTCTATTTTTTAAAGGGACTGCTACACGAGGCTACACTTTGTAATTTATCGTTATTATTGTAGGCAGAGAGAGAGAGAGAGAGAGAGGGGTGAAGAGAAAGTTCCATAACCTTTTCGAGTGATTTGAATATACCTATGTGGGAATGTTAAAATAAAATAGATAAAAAAAAGCAAAAGCAAAAGCAAAAGATTAGAGTTTGTAGTTTGTTGATCCCTATTGGGCCATTATGGAGAATAAGGAGGTGGCACTGGCAGGGGTTTTGCTTTTGGGGGGATGGATAGAGAAAGAGAGGGTGAGAGAGTCATGTCTACTTTGAACACGTCTAAACCTAAAACCCGCGTTTTTCCCTATACTGAGATTGAGAGCAACTAACCCTACACGTGGCCTTGGAATTAGGTCACTATCACTTGCCCGTCACGCCCGGCTTACCGTTTACCTTCCAATGCCCCTGTTCGTATCGTGTTTATTGTTTCCACTTAAATGTATGTTTTACAATGTTCAGTAGATATTCACTTTTGGAGAAAAATAGACATGCCAGTTTTAAAAATAATTGAAAACCATAGGAATAAGCAAAAAAGGACATGTGACATATCTAGGTTAATCAAGCTAGGACAACGCAAGCCAAAGCACCGAGTGACCCTGTCAACGACATTCGGTAGAAAACATGACCACTTTTTGTAAGCGATTTCTAGGAAATAGATCTCTGCACATGTATATGTACATGCAGGCCGCCTGATCTAGAATCTGCTAGAGGAGGACCTTGTTGAAGTTAGATGTTCCTAACTCCTGTCGTTTAATTAGTATTACCAGTTTATTATAGTTTATTCTATAGTGTGCAAACTGCTACGTCTAACAAAAACAATGGGTAATAATATCTATGATGAGGGCTCGTCGTCGCAACAAGGGCATACTTTGATGATGGTGGTTGTTTATACTTTTTAGATTCTTTCCGCCCTTTCTCTGAATAATATGCTCTTTGTCTTTTTATAAGCATTGAAATCCATGTAATGGTTTTAACAACCCTATCCTTAAATTTATAATGCAAACCAAATGGTACCATGTATATATATAAAAATGGCGCAGTTAGTCTGTTAATGTCATGGATGATTTCATGCCATTGAAAAGGGGGAAAGTATTATAATGCATTAATGAAGAAGTTATTTCAGTGGCATCATTGTAACAAATATTATTATTTTCACTACATATATAACTTCTTTAAGCTGCCGTTGGTGTCAGGTTATATATCCAATTTATTAAATGTTGTTTAGTAATTTTATACAGCAGCTACAATATAATAATATTCTTTATTTAAATTAATTTCATTCAATTGATTGTCTATGCCTGAAATTAAAAATTTTATGTTTTCGGTAAGCTCTCACATTAACCAGTATTATATATTTTCAAATTAATTAATTCTATGCACATGTATATGAACAAGGAGCAACACACGAGCACTCTTTCGTTAAATGGACGCGTGTACGCGTCTGTTGATCCACTTCATCCACCTACCCCCTTTCGCAAATGCCACCTACCTATACATGTCAGTGTGGGCTTTGCTCTTCTTGTTCGTTTGCATGTATGACTCCGTAGCTTCCACTTCCGTATATACACATTTTTTTAAAAAATGGTAGACTTAGGGTTAACTGCATTTTTTTCACTTTAATCCTTATATTTTAAATATTGTTTTCAAAAAGTTTCTGGCATCAATAACTATTAAGTTTTTTTAGGTTAAAAAAATATAGAGTAAGATCAAAGATGTAGAGGTTTAAGCATAGGTCTAACTCGTAAGAACAATAAAAAAATACACCATAAACAACATATTAGTTGAGATAAAAATGTTAACATTTAACTTTTATTATTTTTTTGCTTCTATTTTTCTTTAAAAACAAAAATTTTTATAATTTTTAGTATTGCCAATTTAGTTTCATTTTTCTGAAAATGATAAATTGCAACTAATGGAGAAATTGAAGACTAGTTTGTCAAGACACACTGATAATGGCTTTCCATAAGCATGCACCACATTAGTTTGTTAGAGGATGCTTCCTTTAAATCTTTATTATGAGTGATGTGTTAGAGTAGTGCTCTAAAGGTAATTGCCTTTAGTGCGTTTTGTACAAAGTTATGTACAAACTTTATTTTCAATAATAAAAAAACCATATTTCATTAATTTGGTGTTCATTCTTTATGAATTGATATTGATCTATAAACAAATTAATGAAGTCCATGATATATGACATAGCATGAAGAAAATTATGATGTGATCATACTACTGAGATTCCTATCATGTGCAATTATGTCAG
>JANZXP010000007.1:28448588-28461188 GCA_027576715.1 Erythroxylum flavicans | reverse complement strand
GCACTTATGGGGCGGTAGCACAATGTATTTGTGGAGCACCTAAAGCTTTGGCTGATTTAACTTCAATGAATCAATTAATGCAATTTTTGATGGGGTTGAATGAAAGCTTTGATCATGTTAGGAACCAGATACTGGTTATGGAACCACTACCTTTTATTAATAAGGCTTATTCTATGGTGTTGAGGGTAGAAAAATAAAGAGAAGTTCAGATGGTTTTTGATGAAGGAATTGATCATAGTGCACTGTTAGCAAATACTGGTGGTGGTAAGAAAGTTATAGATGGGGGAGGAAAATAGTCCAAACAAAAGTGGGGGAATGGTGATAAAAGTGAATTGTTTTGTAACTATTGTAAGAAAAATGGCCATTTAAAGGAGAATTGTTTTAAAATCACTGGTGTACCCGGACATGTCAAGCGCCATTTCCCTAAGCTTTCTTCCTTGGTTCTTGGTAGCCTCTCCACCTTCAACTCTTTAGCTTCAATGATTTCAGCCAATTAGATTCATAAGTTATTAGCTTAAATTAATAAAATATGTTTTCTCTATCCTTGCAATCAATATATCTAATGGGAGAGGCCGTAAGGAATCGACTTTAGCTGGTTGGACTTTTCCACAGGTTGGTTGGCATAGATTGAATATCGATGGTGCATTCAAGGCCTCAACGAATGCAACTTCTTCAGGGGTATTATTCGAGATATTGTTGGCCATTGGATTCAGGCCTTTGTCTACAATATTGGCTCTTGCTCATCCTTTGAAGCTGAGCTCTAGGGGATTTTTAAGAGACTTGAGTTTGCATGAGAGCTTAATTTACGCATAATTGAGCTTGATATAAGTTCTAAAGTGGTTGTAGATCTACTAGCAGGAACTGTTGGCAAATGAAATCACCCCTTAATCATTGCCATTAGAGGGCTCGTGGTTAGGGATTGGATTGTTCGTGTCAGGCATGTTTATAGAGAGGCTAATCAGTACGCAGACTGGTTAGCTAACTTTGCTCTCACTCAGTTCGGAGTTCATTATTTTTTGATTCCCCCTTGCGATGGTACGTCAATTTTGTTAGAGGATTTAGTTGAGGTTTCTTTTCCTGGGGCTGTCTCTAGTTAGAGCTTACGTCTTGTTCCTTGAGTAAAAAAAAAATGTTGCCAACCTCAGGGTGCAGGTGAGTTGGTAAGGGGCTCTCCTGGCTTAAGTGAGGTCACGGGTTCGAATCCCCCTCATGTATGAAAAACTTGGAGCCAGAGCTTTGCCTCCTTCAAAGGACCTACCCGACTCGAACGGGGATTAGTCTGGGTGTGGATGGCTTAAAGGTACCTTCTCATAGTTGAGATCTGCCTAGGACATCTTGTGAGCAACTCAAAAAAAAAAAAAATGTTGCCTTTCTAACTTTTTTCTTTCCACTTAAACTTTTGTGTGCTTGCATCCCACTTATGATAATAAGTGTCAAACAGTTCATGGTCTCAACCGGGTCGCGTCGCAGGTAATTGTGGTTTGGAGTTATTATCAACAGAGTGCCAGAATAAAAGTCTTTTCAATGAACTTCTAGGGTATTATCTTCTTTTTTCTGGGTGAGTTTGCTCCAACTAATATATTTAAAATGAATCTTTACGGGACTGTTTAGTTTTATTTTTATTTTTTGTTGTAGTTTTTATTTTTTTATTTTGATTTATTTTTAAAACAAAAATTGGTTTAGTTGAAATTTGTAATATAAAAATTAAAAACAAAAAATATTTAATTGAAATTTGTAATAAAAAACTAAAATAAAAATATGTTTAATTTTATCATCCTGTTTTTATTTTTGCATTTATACTCTTATGTTAATAATTTTAACATAATACGTTATATTTTAAAATTAATTAATTATTATTATAACTAAAATTAAAATATATGTAAATTAAGTATAATTGAAAATTTACACAATAATGTATTTACTACTTATTTTAAATATTTTTTATTAGTTATCAAATTAGACTCAAATCTAATCAAAAAAGTCACGTGCATCTGCATTAATGGAATTACAGCGAGTGAAAGACACATTGCCTCTTCTACTCCGCGCCTGTTGCTTTATTCCATAGGTATAAAAACCATTTCTTGTACTCCAAACTTCAAAGCATACACAATGTATCCCCATTTATTACAGTGAAATACCTTTCTCTCTCTTATGGCAACACTCCTCGTATCATTCTCACAAGCTCCTGCAATCAAATAATCTCCAATCAACCATGTACACCACGCTCCCTTGGTGTCTTCTCCAAAACCCAGTTTTGCGTTTTCTAAAGCACGTCGCCTCAGAGTCTAAAGCAACAATCTGGGAAGCTTCCTTCACTTGAAACCCGAGTCAAAGATAGGGTCTTTGGCTATTGATCTGTCATGGTTTGATCTTTCTGACCATTCTTGCTTTGATGTTAGATTTCATAAGGCTAAAGTTTAAATCTGGGAATTATGTCTCTAATGATGTTAGACGTCATAAGGCTAAAGTTTGGGAGGTGACACATGGTGAGTTTGAGTCTTTAATTGTCTGTGATGATGGGAGTGAGATTAAAGTAAGCCTAATTCTTGATGCAAGTGGGTTTGCTAACACTTTCATAGAGGATGAAGAAACCATGGTTATCAGATTGCTCATGGTATTCTAGCTGAAGTAGATTCGCATCCATTTGATTTGGAAAAGAAGGGACTCTTTAGTGAAAGAAAACAGTGGTTTGATGAATTAACAAATTAGTTTTAATTATGCGGCCATGTTACTGTAGCAAAACGCGCTTGCTTTCTTTCACTTCTTTGTGTAGAGACAAAGATGATTAGAAAATAGGTTTCTCCAAGCGATGACTAGAAAAATAGGTTTTAACACAAATAACAGCCATAGCAATTCAAGGAACAGATTAGAAAACATATATAAGCAATAGATACGAAAACAAACCTAAGAAATCGTAGGTGGCAGAAGACGACGGCACAGAGGAGAGAAAGCTATCTTCAAAACACACAAAACTTTTTGTGAAAAAATGTTTTAGAATATACAAAAACCTGTTGTAAAATATTAGAGAAAAGTCTTTTTTTGTTTTCTTGAAATTTTCGTGGATTTTTATTTTTAAAAACAATATAATACAACAATAACGAACCAAACATATTTTAATAGGATGTTTCTTTTTTTTTAAATCACAACAAGAAACGAGAAAAAAAACAAAAACAAATACCCCCAAATTTGGTGTAATTTAAAGATTAGTTTTTCTTTATTTTATAAGAACATCTGTATAGTAAATTGAACATATACAAAGTTTGATTGTTAGTCAATTAAACGTGTACAAAAGTTTGCTTGCTAGATAATGTCACCTCACCTCTCACTACTAACTATTACATGTTAAATATGCAAAATTGTATCCATCACTTCTAATCACGGGAGACCTAGACCAGTCAGCAATGTAATAATATATTTTTTAATCAATTTCTCGCTGGAAGATTTGATTAAAAATTAATCAATCTTTACATCTCTTTATCATGTTCATATTATGTACATTTCTCCTATGGTACATAAAGATTGATATTAAACAAACATATCACTACTTGACCAATTTTATACTTAAAAAAATAGTCCATACCTAGTTTGCTCCTATTTGAAGTTAATTAATTCGGTTTAAATTGACTGAATTTAGATTTTTTTCAAAATTGTTTAATTTCAGGTAGGGATTAGACTTTAGCTTGGACTCCACAACCCAACCTAGCCCGAAAACCAACTATATATATAGAAAAACCTAGAAAGTTGTTAGGCTTCAATCTTCTCTTCAACTATGTTTCTCTCTAGTCAACTGCTATCTATGTCTCGAATGCATACCAAAAAAGATGGGCTTGAACTATGTTTAAACATATTTCATCTTCAATCACAAGTTACACGATTCTACCAGTTTAGGCAAACAAACTTTGCATTGTGAATCACATGCTCTCTCCTCTCTATTTGTTTCGTAGTGGCTTCTCTTTCTTTTCTTTTATTTTTCTCTTCTTAGTTCTAGGCTTGATTGATTTTCACTCAATCATGTGGAAGTCAAAGATTGGATATGGAATAAATCAATATGGATAAATTGTTATTGGTTAGATCTGGGATTGGGGAGCTTAGATATTTTGGAGATTGGAGACTTCTCCTCTATCGGAGACAATAGAGCCATAGTTATAAAGGGGTCAATGATGGGTTAGGTTAAATTGGGTGGGTCAAGATTTAGGTGAATCGAGCTTTAGGCCGCTTAAAGCCCAATCAAGCTTAGGCTTAAGCAATATAAGCCAAGCTTAATATATTTTTAGGTCAAGCTTAAGCTACCTTTAAAGGCCTTTGGGTCTAGCTTAGATAACCTCAAACTCGGCTAAGTTTAGCCCATTGTTATGCCTAACTACTTTTGTTATAAAATTTGTTATGTTGTCTTTGGTATGGATTTTTTTTTACATAATCACAGCTCCTTCCTCCACTCTCTTATGAATGAAGTGAAATTAAACTTATATGTGCATGGTTTTTAATAAAATGTTGGATTTCTTGCTAAATGTAAGGCATTCTGCCTATCACAAATAATGCAACTTTTTGTTGTTTGTGTCTAAGTCCTTCCAACAACAATTTCAACTATACCTCTTCTTTACGAGCTTTTATAGTTGTTTCATATTCTACTTTTGTTATTTATGTGGTTTGAAACTCAACTTACACCTAGACCAACAAGTAAGAACATACAACTTATAGTGAATTTTCTTTTATTAAGATCAAATGCATAGTCAGAGCTAATAAAGTTTGATCCTCCATATTTTAAGGCAACATCAGAGATCCTCTTATTGTATCTTAGGATCCTTTTTATATTATTTCAATGTTCTCTATCAGGATTTATCATATAAAGACTAATTGCTACTACTGAATGTGCAATGTTCAATGTTATAAAAATTATGGACAGTATTAAACTCCTTACTGTGAATGTGTATGGTACATAAGACATTTTTATCCTTTCATTTCCATTACTATGACTCATAATGGAAGATAACTTGAAGTTAATAGGAAAAAGGGATAGATATTGGTTTATAGTTTTGGTATATTGAAGCATCATAAAATCTTCTTTGGGTAATTATTTTAAGAAAATCAAATCTTTCTATTATTTTTGTCTTTGCATCCTTAAAATCTTATTTGCTAGTCTTAAGTTCCTCATTTCAAATTCCATTGCCAAGCATATTTTTAGTTCTTTAAAATGATTTTTTTAGGCCTACAACGAGCATGTAATCTCCAAATAATAGCAAGATAATAAAATTATTATCACTATACCTTTTAAAATATGTACAAGAGTACGTGTTAAGTTTATTGTATCTAAAGCTAATTATGAAGGAATCAAATTTCTGATATCAATACCTTGGCGCTTATTTAAGGGTGTATAGAGATTTATGCAATCTACAAACCAAGTTTTCTTTTCCTTTTTTTTCAAATCCTTTTTATAGGAGCATATAAGTTTCTTCTTCAAGATCATCACAAAGAAACGTAGTTTCACATCTAGTTGCTTTAAATGTAAAGTCAAACACAACAAACAATGTCAAGACTAATCTAACCATAGTAAGTTAAACCACATGAGAAATATTTAGTTAAAATTAATTTCTTATTTTTGAACATACCCTTTCACCATCAATTTTGCATGATATCGCTTTACTTGGTCACCATTTTGTTTGATCTTAAAGATTTGTTTATTATCGATTGACTTTTTTCCTTATAGCAATGGTACAAGTTCTCAAAATTTATTTTATTAAGAGTTTCAATTTCTTCTTGTATTATTGTCACCCATTAAGAGGCATATGGATTATTAAGTGCTTATTAGAGAGTCAATGACCCTCTAACCTATGTTAAAAAGCAATATGTTATATTGTCCTTCATTACATAATCGAAGTACTAATTTGTTAGTCTTTTACGTGATATGATCAATGAACTTCTGGAGCTTCAGACTCATCTAATTCTAAAACATCTTATTTTGGTGCTGCTTTAAAAGAAATTTAAAATTCCATTTTCACTTTTATAGTACACTCTAAACTTATTTGTAAAGTGTCATTATCTTCTTTTTTTCCTTTGTAAATTATCTTATACAAAGATATGTCCCTACTGATAATAACCTTGCAAACAATAGGATCCCACATATGACACCCTTCACTCCATCAACATATCCTAAAAATAAAAATTTCTAGATTTTGGACATAACTTTGTGGTTTCTTTGGCATTATAATCATGTATATAGGACTTTCAAATACATGAAAATTAGAATAATCTACTAGCTTCCTAGACCACATCTCCATCAATGTCTTCAACTTAATTATAGTTGATGGAACTCAATTCACCATATAATAGGCTGTATTGATTGCTTCTACCTAAATTTTTTCTATGCTTGCAACTCTAATAGAGTTCTATTCATCTACAGCGAAATGTCTTTTATTTCCATTTTGCTTACAAAATGTATCAAATTCATTGTCAGTATATTTTCCTCTATTATTTTTCCTTAAGCAATTGATGTTTTTTTTACCATAGTCGAGTTCAATATGCACTTAAAAAATTTTGAAGATTGAGAGTTCCTTTTGATAGGGTATACCCAACACCTCATAGAATAATTATCAATGGAAGAGATAAAGCACTTTGCTCCTCCCAAAAATAACCTTGCCCTTTGAATTTGACGTCTTAACTTTTACACGATGTTATTTACTCATAACACAATACTTATAGAAAGGTAATGATACCTTTGTAAGTATAAGGAGTAACTTTTTCTTAAAAAGGATCTTTATTCCTTATTTAGATATATGTCTAAGTTTTTTTCTGTTATAATATTAAAGTTGTTTCACTTAGACTACTTGAAGCAGCTAATGCATATATTTCTAGCAATATTTTCCCTTTAATTTATACAAGTTTACACCTATATTTTCTCCCATCCTAATTACAAATATACCTCCAATTATCTTCAAAATCTTCTTAAAAATTTTTATATTATGCCCAAGATCATCAAGTCATCCTATAGACAACAAATTCTTCTTCAAGACCTCAACATGTCATACTTCTTGAAAAGTATGAATTATACCGTCATATATCTTCAACTTGATAGTTTCAATATTAATAATCTTTGGAGGATAATCATCAAAATGTTTTGCAAATACTTCTAAGATAGATTCATAACTATGGAATCATTGTCTTCTAGAAGTTATATAAAAATGTAGCTCTTAAGTTAAACAGTCATACCTTAGGTAGTGACTTTCTACTTTCAATTGTTAATGTTGCTTTACAACATTGTCATCTTCTAAAGTACTTGTCAAATTTCTTTAAGGATAAAAATTTTTACAATCCTTTTTTAAGTAATAGTTCTTGTCATAATTATAGATTTTTTAAAATTTTCTTTTGTATTGATTTTGATAGACCATGTTTTTGGCTCCCACTTAGGTGATGTTGTGATGATCTCCCTCTTATCACTATTATAGTTTCAACTTGTTGAGAACTAAACTGCTTATCTTGCTTATTCCTTTGTCGATTTTCTTCCTCTATAAACATGGTTGCAACATCATTAAAGACTGAGTAGTCTACAAGAAGATTATTGGTTAAGTTGATGATATATTGATCACACCAATTAGGGAGATTTTAAAGTAGAAGTTCAGCACTTTCATGTGACTTTGTTCTATAACCTAACGATGTGCGTTAAGAGAATAACTAGTCAAATTATTAATATAATCAATCACCAAAGTGGATTTTGACATCCACAGAGTACATTAATAAAGTTAATGATAAGTTATTATGGGGTGACTTGATCTCATATAATTTTGTGAGATGATTTCTTTTTTTTATAGGAAATAAGCTTCAAATTGAAACTTCATAATAATAAAACAAAAACTAGTAGGCAATAATTTAACATGGAAAACCCTTTCCTTAATGTGAGTAAGAGTAAAAAAAACCATGGCCTAAAGCAAATTTCAGTATCACTAAAATGATTACAATAGTTGAACTAGTTGTAATGTTCAACCATAGGATGATAACAAATCATAGTTCATTTTAATAGATCAATAGTACATGATACATAAAATGGAAGAGAAAACAGAGCTAATAATTTCAACTTATATGAGCAACAAATACAACCATGAGTGCAAAACTCCTAAGCAAAATTTCAGCTAAATCGAAGAAATGATAACTACTTAATTGTCCACTTGATCAAGACTACGTAAATGGAGCTGTTATATATAAGTGAGCTACTGTTCATGAAAATTCTAGACAAGTTATAGAGCTTCAATAGCCAATCAAACCATACATAATCAAAACTAATATGTCAGGTACCTCTACAAAAAATTTCAGCTAAATTGGATAGAAATAGCCATCCAATTATCTCTCCAATCAAAAGGTATTTAGGCTAGAATTTGAAGAAAAATTGTGTATACATTCCACTAAGAATAAAATAGTCGCCTGTCACACTTTTCTACTCATGTGCAGTGATAATCACTAATATATTTTACGTTTTTATTTTTTATTTCAAAAATAGGTTTTATAAAATTTGGGTCATTCTCAACATAAGAGTGAAACTAAAAAAGGTCAACACTTTTGCATTTTGTTTATATCTATACTAGACAAAACTTCATTAACTAAAGCTAGATGTAGATTTGCAACAGCATTCGAGTCTATTTTATTCTATTTGGCATCATCTGTAAAGTCTATCAACCTTTTGTTAATGGTTGCAAGGCAATTATCTTTTATCAAGATAATTTTTATCTTCAACTTTTATAATAAGAAATTATTCACGTTGAATTTCTCCATCTTAAATCTAGTTGTTATTGCTTCTACCACAAACAACATGAATAACACTCAATACCTTCCAAAGATGAATAATATATAACTTATAACGAAAACTATAGAGACAAGATAAACAGATATGTATACTTTAATTAGATTTTGATACCCCTTATTATAATCAAGCTTGGCTATTAAACTCAAACTTGGTCTATCTTGAAGTCAATGGGTTCATTCCAAGCTGAGCAAATTAATGTTGAAATCAAACATTTTTATTTTTGAGCTTTAAACTATGCTCGAACTTGGACTCCATGGCTCAACCCGGCTCGAAGCTTGACCATATATATATAACCCTAGATTATGTTCTTTTTTCTCTTCTTTTGAATTATGTTTATAGTCTACTTGAGTTCTTGCTTTCATTGCCATGATGGTTCTTGTTTTTCTAACTTTTTCTATTTGTCTTTTCTTTTTTTATTTTCTTGTAAGGTCCAATAAACTCCATTTTTTGACATCCTCCCATTTAATTTACATAGGTTTTAATCTCTTCTTATTTTTCATTCTTAGAGCAACTAGTTCTTATTAGAGTCTTCTTTACTTTAAATTTCTTTTTTTGCTATAATTTACCAAACATAATATATTTATTGTGTATTCCTAGATTTAAAAATTATATCAACTTTTCAGCTTCTATAGTGGATTCTGGATTGTGTGGGTTTTTTTTTATAAAGTCAAAACGAGAATGGTGATGGCACGACGTGATGGAGACTAAAAGATGGCATATTGAGGGACCTGATCCTCTGGCCCCTTAACCCTGTCCCAAATCATCCCAGCCATCTATTTATGTGGGGTCCCACATAAATAGATGGCTGGGATGATTTGGGACAGGGTTGGGATAGGGTTAAGGGGCCAGAGGATTTGAGGGGGCATATTGAAGGGTTGGAATCAGGTTAGAGGTTTAGGCGGTACTAGCAATCTCATCAAGCTCAGTTCATATCTTTAAGGTTGGGTTGGGTTGAGCCAGTTCGATTCATTGCTATCCCTGATTGAAATGATTATAGATAGACTAATATCATAACTTAATTAAAATTGGAAGAAATATGATACACAAAGTATCATTATGAGTAAAAAGAGAGGTTACAATATAAACAATATTTGTAATTTATACCTGTAAGATTGGAATTCTTACAAACTCTACTCTTGAATGCTTCAGTTTATTTCTTGATACATAAAATAAGAAGATTGATGGATATTTATAAGTGTAACATACTAATTATAAATAAAATTTTAATTTGTTATAATTACCATACATTCTAATATTTATTTTATACTAAAAATTATTTATTATTATTTAAATATTTTATTAATAATATTTTATTTTCAATGTGAATAATATCTAAGCACCCGTTTGGTTGAGCTTTTGGAGGGTGGAAAAGTACTTTTTTCAAACGCAAAAGCTATTTTTAAGAAAAATGAGTGTTTGGTCAAAAAATCCAAAAGCACTTTTTTTAATAGAAATGGCTTTTTTAGAAGCTAAAATACAACTTTTTAATAAACTCAAATTTGGAGCTTTTCAAAAAAGCCCCTCATTTTAACTTTTTCGGGTAGACTTTAGCTTTATAATTTCCGACGTTTACATTTATAACATCCCAAGCTTAAAAGCTCTCTGGAAACCAAAATTCAATCTCTCTCTTCTCTCTACCTCTGCGCTCGTGTGTTTTAGAAAAGGAGTTTTCAGAGGCTTGTGGTCTTCGTGCATTTTAGAAAAGGAGTTTTCAGAGACTTCTCTGTGTTAGCTCTCTTGTTTTCACTCTTCTGTTCTTCGATTAGGTGCCGGAATTTGTTTTATTCTGTTCGAAGAAAACCCAGTTTCGCTATCTATGTCATCCTCCAGGACCCGAGACAAAATACCCGGATCAAAACTCGCGAAGAGCAAATGCCTGAGAAGGCGAATAACCAGATCTTGACGTCTCGTGTCACGGAGAGGCTAGCCAGGAAGAGATCGGAGAGGTTCACATACTTGGTCGCTGCAGTTATGTCCAGTTTTGGGATTACTTCAATGGCTGTTATGGCTGTTTACTACAGGTTTCATTGGCAAATGGAGGTAACTTTAAACTTCTTTACCTTCTCAGGATTGCTAACCACACATTCTAAAATTGGGATTCGTCGTGACAATACAGGGAGGAGAGGTGCCTTTGCCCGAAATGTTTGGTACATTTGCTCTCGCAGTTGGTGCGGCTGTGAGTTACATTACATTTGTTTCCTTCTTCTCTTCTCAAAACTTTCTTGGGATTTGTGATGTAATCTAATAGCGTTTGGTTCCTTCTGGTTTCAGGTGGGCATGGAGTTCTGGGCTAGATGGGCTCATCGAGCTCTCTGGCACGCTTCTCTGTGGCATATGCACGAGGTTTGACTGCACAAACACATCCATGAAAATGCAAGACCCATAGCTAAGGCTCACCACTTCCTGACTAGCTCAATCTCAATCTATATTTTTTCTTGCAGTCTCATCACCGACCCAGAGAAGGTCCGTTCGAGCTAAACGACGTGTTCGCCATAATTAACGCAGTTCCAGCTATTACCCTTCTCGCTTATGGATTTTTCAACAAGGGCCTTGTTCCCGGCCTCTGTTTCGGCGCAGTGAGTGCTCTAGTTCTCCAAGCTTTATGGGTTTGGCTTAGTTTAAGATCACTTTCGGTTTAGTAATACAAAACGGGAAGTTAAAATCACCTTCTTGCAGGGTCTTGGAATCACAGTTTATGGTATGGCCTACATGTTTGTCCACGACGGCCTAGTTCACAAGAGATTTCCAGTGGGTCCAATTGCCAACGTGCCTTACCTAAGAAGGGTAGCTGCAGCGCACCAGGTAACACAATATATTTTCATTCCTTACACGTTAACCTTTCCCAAACCCATCAACCATGCACCTACTGACCATCCAACTTGCTTGTCGTTTTCATGCTCTGTTTTCAGCTCCACCACTCAGACAAATTCAAGGGTGTCCCTTACGGCTTGTTTCTTGGACCTAAGGTGGGTCTCCAGCTCTTTTGTTTATGGTCACTTTTTTTTCGCCCTGCAAGTGTAAACTAGCAAAGTACATTCCTTGCCGTGTGGGACTAAAGATGTTACCTAATGTGGTCCAGGAACTTGAGGAAGTTGGAGCCACGGAAGAATTGGAGAAGGAGATCAGTAGGAGGAATAGGTCATATAAAGGCTAAGATCTAATTAGGCGGCCAATTTTTGTTTAATTATCATGTAAAGCAACAATATTCATTAATGGAAAAAGAGTTTTTTATTTCAAATATTTGTTGTTAAAATATTGGATAGTGTGTATTATATATATATTTTTTCTATATAGAGATAAAAAAATTCAATTTTGATTTAGTTCAAAATTAATTGATTTTTATTAAATTTAAATTTTATGTACAAAAATGTTCTAACGAATAAATTTGAGTATGTCTCTGATCAAATTGAGCTTTGGGTTTTGTTCAAACTTTTTAAAAAATTTTACTTTGAGCCTAAACCCAACTAATTCAATGTTCAATATTGATCAAACTTTAAACTATTCAAGTCAGGTTAAACTCGGGTCATATATTTTAGGAGGTGCTTGGTTAAGGGGTATGAGAATAAATCAATGGGAATGGAATGAATGATAAAGGTTGGTTAGTTATTATGATTGAATGAATAGTTTTTTGATACCTAAGTTTTGGGTAATGATCCATACCCTCCATATATGGGAGGAATGAGTTTGATTCCTACCAATACTAATATTTTTTAATTTTTTAATTAAATATAATTAAAATATAATTTATTAAAATATAAAATATAAATAATTAAATTAATTAAGATAAAAATTAATTAATTAATTAAAATAAT
>JANZXP010000007.1:28437629-28448488 GCA_027576715.1 Erythroxylum flavicans | reverse complement strand
TTAATATAATTAAATAAATTATTATTATTACTTAATTAATTACATTATATTTAATTAACATATTATTATTAACTAAAATATAACTAATTAAAATATAAGTATTTATTAATTAAAATATTATTATTTATTAACTAAATATTGTAATTAATTAATTAAAATATTATTATTAATTAATTACAATATAATTAATTAAATTATTATTATTACTTAATTAATTACATTATATTTAAGTAAAATATAACTAATTAAAATATAACTATTTATTAATTAAAATATTATTATTCATTAACTAAATATTGTAATTAATTAATTAATTAATTAAAATATTATTATTATTGATTAAAATATTGTAATTAATTAAATTATAATTATTATTTAACTATATTACATTATATTTAATAAATATAATTATTTATTATTAATTAAAATATTATAATTAATTAATTACAATATAATTAATTAAATTATTGTTATTACTAATTACATTAAATTTAATTAAAATATTATTATTAATTAAAATATAACCAATTAAAATACAACTATTCATTAATTAAAATATTATTATTCATTAAATAAAATATTGTGATTAATTTATTAATTAATTAAAATATAATTAATTAAAATAATATTATTTATTTAATTACATTATATTTAATTAAAATATTAATGAATTAAAATATAACTATTCATTAATTAAAATATTATTATTAATTAATTAATTTCAATATAATTAATTAAAATATAATTCATTCATTAATTAAAATATAATTCATTTTGTAATTAATTAATTACAATATTTTTTACAAACCAACCACTATCAATGGTAATGATAATCATTCCTTCCTCTTAACCAACCATCATAATTATAATGATTATATTCATTCTCATTCTTTCCTATATTCATTCTCATTCCCATTCCCATTACCTTATATGAACCAAGCGCCCCCTTAACCTATTTGTAATTGAACTTCAAGTCGAACTCAGACTGAAAATGGGTATGGACAAGCATAGGTCGTTTTTAGGGATAGTAAAATCGGCCCGGTTAGCCCGACTTGGCTCTCTTTTGACTTGGATTGATCGGGCCACAGGTCGATCCGGCCACGAGTCGACTCATCCCAACCTGCCGAGCCACAGGCTACCATAGTTTAGAATCGGGCTAGGTCGAGTTAAGGGCAGGGCCAGCCCGAATTCAGCCCGGCTCATTGACATTCTTAGTCATTCCAACTTATTATTATTATACTTACTTTATACCTTAATTTAAAATTGACATGAAATATTGTTATATATCTTTTTTAATTAAGTTTAAATTAAACAAATTTAAACTTTAATTTAAAAATTTTAAATATGCTCAAAATTCGACGGAGACATCATGGTACGACTGATTTCTGAATTATCAGTAAACGACAAGAGAGTTTACATTTGAGGTTTTGTTTCATCCAAAGAATGGACAACCGATAAGAATGTGTATTTGGTAATGGACCAATGTCCTATCTCTAAAGTTATCCATATCTTGATGGGTGTTGGATTACGCTGAGGTGTAACGTCGTATACTTGTTGGGGAAGAGATACCGTTGACCACTTTCAAGCCCCTGATAGCTTTAAAGTAATAAACGCGATAAGGTTATACACTTTATTAGACCTTTAAATTCTCTCGGCTAATAACTCTGATCTAATTCTATTTTATCAAATCTTATTTATATAATTATATAAAATTTACGTAAATATATAAATATGATTTAATAAAGTATGATAAGAACATTATAATTATTACAAAAAATTTAATTTCTTATTAAACTTCTTAAGTGGAGATTTTTTTAATCATAATACTCATATTTGAATTGGTTGAATTTTAAATCGTACTCAAGTTTTTAATAATTTTTTAGTTTAAGATCATGTTCGGACTTAAGCTACTTAAGTCAACTATGTTCGAAGCTCAAAAATTTTAAATAAAAAAGGATCATTTTTAATTTTAAATAAACAAGGATATATATTCTATTACGCTTCTTAATTAAGGATAGGGATGATATTTTGTCAATAAACTTAATTCGACTGAATTTTTAGCCATAATTGGATTTTTTATATTTTTTAATTTAAGATCAGGTTCAGACTCTAGTTATTCGATTCAACCTAATTTTAAATTAAAAAATTTAAATAAAAACAATGATATTTTTAATAAAACGATGTCATTTTTTAGTCAAGTCAATGTATTTAGTGCACAAAGTTATAAGTGTTTAGAAAATTTGAATAGAGTCATCGATGTACGCAGTCTTCTTCTTGTATTTTTTACAAAGAAGTTATTTCTATTATTTAAACCTGTGATCTTTTGATCACAAAAAAACAACTTTTATCAATTACTCTAACACTCTCTCTTAATTTTAATTTTAAGCAAAAAATAATAATCAAATTTAATCTGAATCCAAAAAATTTTGAAGTTTGATTGAGTTTTAAACTAAACTCAAAATTATAAAAAATAATAATTTAATTCGAAATTGATTTAATTTAAAATTAATAAACAATTTATTATTTATATAATCAAAATTTGGATCAAGTTTAAATTTAAGAGAGGTAATTTAATCTAACTTAAATAATTTAAATTAGTTTAGTTTAATTTAAATTAAGATAATATTATTTATTTAATAATTAAAAATTTATAATTTATTAAATAATATTATTTAAAGGGTCGGGCTGACCTTGTAATGTACACCTGTAATCATCCACCTCGTATTTTCGACCTCGTACTTTCGAACCCACTTAGTAAAAGAATAGTTGACTGGGGAAGACGAGTTACTCTGGTGATGAGTGATGACAATTAATAGAAAACGAAGAGCTTATCTTGACTAGATGCTTTTCCATTTTAAACTTTTCTACTTTGGGCCAAATCGTCAGTTGTGATATTTATATTATATTCAATTAAATCTTATCCACATATTTATATAAATCTCACACAAAAATATGGATAAGATTTAATAGAACAGAGTTGAAACAAAATAACTGAAATAGAAGATTTGATATATTCGTACTCCTTTGTCTTTTATCTACGTAATTGGCACTTAACAATAAAAATGAGAATATCTATTGCTCTAGGAAAGTGACAAATACCCAAATAGAGTCCAATGGAATTAAATTTGTTATTTAATTTTAAATTACTAACTTATTAAATACACCTATTTTTAATATTGGAGCGTATAGTAAAAATTGCTCATTTGTGACAAGAAGGTCATATGTTTAAATTACAGAGACAATCTTTTTATAAAAATACAAGAGAAGGCTGTGTACATCAATACTTCTCTTTAAATCCTTGCAAAACGGACAATCTTGTACATTCGGTCGGTTGAAATATCTTTTAATACTTAGCCTTTGAAGAGCTTAATTGACATTGCAATCACTCAATACCATCCATCAATTCAACAAGTATGCATTCCACTTGGTTACTTAGTTCATTGTTTAATCGAAAAGGCACCGAAAGTCATCTTTACGGTCATATCCAAAAAGTGTAAATTAAAAAAAGGATTAGATTTAATTCCATAATAAAAAATAAAATTAAGATAATTAAATTTTAAATTTAGTTTCATTTAAAAATATATAATTTTCAATTCAAACGGTATTAATCAATTTAATAAAATAATTTCTTAATTTACAAAATAAGTGTATACCAACTTGAGATCTAACATGCATGAGTTGGCATTAAGAGGCATAAGGCATTCAAGTTTCGAGTTGAAATAGGTTTAAAGATAACCATTGAAACTCTCCTCATGCAGAATAGTACCTCAATCATATCAGATACAGAGTGCTTTCGAAGTCTATCCTGAGGTATATTAAAAGATTGACAGGTCAAGACCTAACTGTTCTATCTCCATTCTGTTTACTTTTATAAAGAATGGTCCGTTTTGTGAAATTCCAATGTCATTGACCATGGAATATCAACTCCAAGGTGACATTTGGACCGACCATCCGACATTATCCTATAAACACTCTGAAAATGGAACCTGGGACCCTCTCGATCTGTTAGCATCTGGACTGAAATTTCAGAAGTCAAAACTTGGAGCCTAACAAAGGTATGGAATTCAGGGAACTCGGACAGTCTTTAGCATGAAAAGACTACTCCGGATGATCCTTCCAGCATCTTTACCTAAAAAGGGATTAACAGATCCAGGGAAAGTAACGGCTAAAAGCCTAAGGACAATTTTGGGTTTCTAGGCCCAGAAAAAAGAGTTGAATAGTGTCAATTGTCGAACTGCCCAACAATGGAGATCAAAAGAGGTGCCCAAAGAGGCCACAAAGCCCAGTCTGTTTGGTTGCTTGGAAAATGAAGGAAAGTTTAGGCAAAAGGGAAATTGGAATTTTCAATTGGATCCCACAATAACAAACAGGTAAATCAGTTCCTCCTACAGAATGAGTTAAACTAAGCTGGATTTTAATTCATTATGCAAACTAAGCATGATAGATAGTTCTAACATTATAGTGACTTTGACAACTTAACTTGCAATGGATATGATTATGCCGTAGCATATTTACCTAATGTGCGTTTATAGTGGGGTCAGCATAGGCCCGAGCCTGGAAAAAATTCAGGTCCAAATCTGTTCAAACTGAGCTCGGCTCATTAGCATATTTATCTAATGTGTGTTTATAGTAGGGTTTGCATAGGCCTGAGCCCGGAAAATTTTCAGATCCGAGCCTGATCAAACTGAGCTCGGCTTATTAGTACACTTACCTAATTTGTGTTTATAGTGGCGTTGGCATAGGCCTGAGGCCGGAAAAGTTTCAGGTCCGCCTGATCAAACTGAGCTAGGCTCATGCGGGACCAGGCAAACCTGAGAGTATTATACAGGGAGCATCGTCTGCTTGTATTAACTTTTGTACGAAGTTTGCAAGTATTTCACCATTGACAATCTCGCTTGAGCTGCAATGTGTTAACTATGTACATTAAGAGATCAGGATGCAGAGTCCAGGAGCTCACAATTTCTTTGAATATAAACATTCCAAGTGATTCTATATGCTGTCTGCAGTAATATCTTGGAGGAAAAAAGTCCTGAACCCAAAAAACCAGGCATTTTCCTCATCTTTTTTCCATTCTGAAATTGCATCAGGAAAGACCTCTCAGTTTCTCTGCAAACTCAAGGCACTTGCCTTTGCTTATTATCAACTTACACCAAAATCAGACAAATCGAATGATTCTTAGAACCTGAATCAAGATTGACTAGATTCTTTACATAGGCCAGAAAGGCTCATGGAGAAAAAGAGGGAATGGATCGGTTCATTAAACCTCAGAATTATTCAGAAACAAAAGGGCAATCTTCCCCCCAACATGAAAGGAAAACACTCGAACCAAATTCATCAAAACTTGGAAGCAAGGTACATGATACATGTATCACTATTAAATTGATGCTAGAAAAGTTGCTATCTGCTAGAGGAACTTAGAATCAAAACACAAACTTACAATAACCAACTATACACAACTTGGAAATAATACTCTTTATGAGTTATAACCACAAACAATTACCTGAATCTAGCAATCCTAAGCTCCATTTCAATACCTATCCACCAAAGAAGGAGAAAAACCCACGTTTTTTGGGCTCCTCCTCGACCATAACAGCTTTCATGGTGTCCTGCTCCACAAGTCTCCAAGCAGATTGTTCAAAAGCTAGACCAGCAAGTGTAGGAGGCTTATTCAACACAAGTGGGTAACCTCTGTTTGTGCTCCTAATGACCTCGGAATCCTCAGGAATCACACCCAACAAAGACAATCCCAACATCTCCTGAACATCAAGCACAGACATCATGTCCTCACCTTTGATCATGTCTGTCCTAACCCTGTTCACAATCATCTTTATATCCCGAATCCCATCACATTCCAACAACCCTGTAACTCTATCTGCATCTCTCAAACTAGTTATGTCTGGCGTCGTCATGAGCACTGCCTCATTCGCTGGCGTTATAGCGGTGATAATCCCTGCATCGATTCCGAAGGGACAATCAATGAATGTGAAATTTGGACAACCTTTGGGCCTCGCTTTAAGTGCCTCCACAAGCCAAACCAGTGCTTTACCGCCGAATCCCAATGGAAGCTTAGACCTGGGCTTTGAGATGCACAAAAGCTCGAAATTCGACCAACGTTTGTCTCGAACCAGAGCTTGGTCAAGCCTGCAATCACCATTCAGAACCTCCACCAGCGTGTAGTTTACGCGGTTCTCAAGCCCGAGTAGAAGGTCAAGATTGCGGAGTCCGACGTCGGCGTCGACGGAGACAACGGAGAAGCCGAAGCGAGCCAAGGAGAGTCCGACATTGGCGGTGGTGGTGGTCTTGCCAACGCCACCTTTGCCTGAAGTAATCACGACGACACGTGGGGTCTCGCCGGATAGTTCAGGCTTCCTATTGTATTGGAGAAGGGATTGGGTAGTGAAATGGTGATGGGGTCTTAGGGTTTGGGTTTTGGGAGTGAAATGTTTGAATAGTGTAAAGGAGTGAAGCAATGAGGGTTTTGAGCAAGTTGGGATTGGCCTAAGAGACATCATTGAAAGAAAAGCTTGTGTCTTTGTGTGTGAATGGTGGGTGAGTGTGAGAGTGATCATTTACCCTACTCCATAGCCAAGAGAAAGATCATTTGAGGAAGAAGACCTTGGGTTTTAGGAGATTTGTGCTTGTGTATATAAACAAGAGGTTATTGGAAAAGCCCACTTCATAAAGTATGATGGACTTTGAATGTGTTAAGCATTTGGGTCAAATTGATCCATCCAAGTTTTGAATAAAAGAGATTCATTATTGAATAATTTATTTAAAATATTTATAAACTATTGGATATATTTAACAATTTATCTAGTGTGAATTTGAATTATATTAATTACAAAGTTTCGTAATTATAAAAAATAATCAAACGAAATAAACTTAATAATCATCACGATTGCTTTTAATTTTGTTATTATGAGTAAATCTTAAAAATATATATATATCAAAGAGTTGGGTAGGCTAATCACAAAATTAAATTTGCTATAAACCTAGTTTAAATTTCTTTAAAAATTAGTTTTTAATACGTCATTCGGGATATCCTTAATTAGAGGGCATTCGTGGAAAATCGAAACTAGTGATACGTGACGTTGTTAAATCAAGTTTTTTTTACTATGACTCTTAAGCTCGTAAAATCTTTCACTAATAAGTCTCAAGGGAGCGGATTTTCTAGCCTTTCAAGAGTTATTGACTTAAATTAATCAACGATGTGTGTGAATTTCTCATTTAGCCCTTGAAGTTATTTGTCACTCCACTTGACCTGTGCCTTAATGAATTGAAACCTTTCTTCATCATCCAAAGCCGTTGCCCTAATCCTTAAGGAATAGGAAGGAGACTCTAACCTTTCAGTTATGGTTGGGGAAATTCGGCGCCTCATTCACGAGCTTGAAACTTCGTCGCTTAGCCACATCTCCCGACGGCACAATTCCGATGCCGACAACCTTGCCAAATTGGGATTGCACAATGCGCATCCCCACCTCCTCGTCTTCTCCTTACCTCCCCCGCGCAATAACCCACAAGAATCGGCCCAACCTCCGACCACCAACTTCGTCCGCAGGAGAACGACGAAATCCACTCCTCGGTTCGCTTCTCCATCACCGCACCATCCCTCCGAAAAGGGCGCGTTCCAGCTGAAACTTCGGGAAAGACAGGAGTCTTTTAACGAGCCAGACCCTCTCTTTTCAGCCCCAAAATTTGACCCTTTAGAGGTATTTTTGTAATTAACCTTTTCACACGGTCCTCCAAATATGTTAAAAAAAAAGCCAATTTGATCTCCAATACCATTTTTCAAGATTCAGAATCTGGACCGTCCAAGGAATTTAGAAGCGCGATTGGACGGCCAAGATTAAACTTATTGTGAGGGCCCACGCAACGAATCTGTTCTGTCTTGCCAGGTGGCGTGACGTTAGCTGTGACGTCAATATATCCACAGGTTTTAAGTACCCAAAATTCTGTTTCAAAATCCACATCATTAACTGAAACGTGTAAAGATATCGTTGGCTAAGACACAATTGTCCTCACTATTGCATGCCCTCTCTTCGGTCTTACTCTTTCTTTGTTTATATCTGTTCGTATCTTCACTTGATAAAGATCCAAACGCCCTGATTTGTAAACCTAAATTCTATCCTTCTCTGCTCCTCCTGATTTCGACGAGTATAGGGAAAGCTTCAGGCACTCTCACTCTGTCTCTTCCATGTAATGAAGGTTAAAATTTGATGAAGTTTGGGGTGCTTGTCTTGTGTTTTTAGTGGACTGTTTTGCCAATTTCGATCGTATGATTGTTTACATCTTAAAGTTGGTGGCTTTTTCTTAATGGGTTTTCGGATCTGATCTTTGTAGAGGACCTTTTGGCTTTTCATGGTTGGAATCTGTATACTTTTATATAAAGTTGATTGCGAATTGGAGTTGTCGTTAATAAGTATTGGCACAGTTCTGATTACCGATTGGTTCTTTGTTCATTTGATCAGGAAATTAAAGTAGGAGATCTTTTCTGGTGTTGCCTACTTGGGACGTATGAATTTCTCTGCTTTTAAATGCTTACCTTTTGGCTAGAATTGATTCTTAAACAGATATGAGTCACAGTTTGTGGGTTGTTAATCTTCTGGTGATTGTGATGTGGTCTTCAATTATTACGTGTATGGTAAAACTTCTAAATCAGAGATATGACGGAAGATTGCTAAAACTTTTAATAAACTTAAGGGACTATCTAAACCATACCTAATTCGTTTATTTGTAGTTTGTAGATCTCACAAGATTTCATTTCAGTGAAGTTTCATGTATTGATCTGATCTTTTACAAAATCAATCCCTTTTGATTGTATCGGAGTCCGATCTTACTATGGTAACCTGTGTAGCATGTTTTCGTTCTTGGCTTTCTATTTAATTTTTTTCTTTTGAAATCTTTCCTTTCAATTGCAGTGATGTTTTAGGCTTTTAGCTGTCTGCAGTGATCACAAAAATGGAGTGTACGTCTATGTTTACTACTCTTTATCTTGTTCTGATTTGCTGATACTCATGACGTTGTTGCATTTCCAACTGCAGTAAAGGAAGGCCATGTGAACTGCCTGAATCAGAATTCGATCGCTGCTGTTATTGCTTTGATTTGTTTGTTCAATATATTTTCTTAGTTATAATGAGTAAATGCAAGGGTTGTGGGAAGTTGGGAAGAATGGTGTCTAGGGATGGGTTTGTTAGTGGCTACCATGTTTCCCTTATGTTGTCCCCTGTCGTCTCTGTTTGGGATTGTATTGTTCGAAAGAAGAGGTATTCCTTCAGGCCCGAGTGGGTGTAGTCATTGATTTTCCTGGTTTTGTTTGTTTTGATTACTGAAACTATGCAGTAAGTATTTAGTGTTAAACAGAGGACAGAGAAGAAAAAGAGAGACAAAATTATAGGAAAATGTTTAAATGTTAGAAAATATATTCTAGCATAGGTAGAAAGTTGATAAACAGATAGTAATCATAGTTGGCAGTTTCCATGGAGAGCATACCGTGCAATAAGGTGCAACCTGTTGTGAGAAAAGTTAAGAAGAAGCGGATGAAAGGTGAGCTGGACCATCTCAAACGGGCAGAGAAGAAGAAAAGACGCTTAGAGAAAGCTCTTGCTGCGTCTGCAGCTATTCGATCTGAGCTTGAGAAGAAGAAAGAAAAGAAGATGGAAGAACAGCAGAGGCTTGATGAAGAAGGTGCTGCAACTGCAGAGGCTGTTGCTTTGCATGTGTTGCTTGGTGAGGACTCTGATGATTCGTGCAAATTTGCTTTAAACAAAGAAGCGTTCACCACCTGGAACTGCAACAACGAAATTGAGCTCGTAATGGCTGAAGAGAAAGCATGCCTTCCTTACTGGGGCTGCACAAGGAGTTCACTTGAAAGAATTGGGTATGGAGCTGACCGTAAATGGGATGATATCCAAAATGGTGATTGGTCGTTTTCATATGGTTCTTTTAGAAAGGATTCTCATTCACCATACTTTGACGGTGGAAGTTGTGGGACTACAGAGTTCTCAGCTGGTCTTATTGCAGCTCAGGCTTTATCATCCCTTAAGATAGCAGAGTAGGCCTGTGCTGATACAATTGTCTTCAATTGAATGCCGGGGGGGCTTCATAAGCAGTTTTTTGCTTTCTTTGCTGTGTCTTTGGTTTTCTTCAGAATAACACTATTGTATATATTCCCAAGTTTCTCGTTGTCTTGCTTGCACGTTTCTCCTGATCAAACAAATGTTGTACTTTGGTGCTTTCTGTTGCCTGTTGGTTTCTTTCAAATGCTCTTTGTATTCTTGTTCTGGTTGATTTTGTCTATTGGAGCAACCTATAGCATCCTTAGTGAGAAATGGTACCTAGATGTTCTTAGTTATTTTATTTGAATTGTAAAACAAATAGCACTAATCTGTTTGTACATTGTGGCATTTGGAAACAGTGTACTTAATATCATGTAAATCGCCGCATCAGTTACATGAAGATAAGCCTATACTTGAAGGTTTTCTTCTACTTCATTGAGTAACAATGCAATCTACACGGCATAAACTGCCCCTCAGATCCTATGGCATCTCAACCATCCATCTTAGTGAACCCCATAAACTGCACTCTCGTCTCCCCATCACTTTCTTCCTTTGAAATCAGTTACCCTACGTTTGGTTGCTGTCTTTATGGGTGGGGACAGAAGACAGGGACAGAAAAATTCTGTCCCCAACCTATTTGCTTGCTGTCCCCACTATTTTCTGTCCCGACTCCGGAGACAGAGACATAAAATTTTTGTTCCTTCCAAAACCAGAGGACAAGGAGACAGAGACGGAGACAGAAACAAAACACACACATAAATTTACAAGAAAACCCCTCCCCATGAATATTTTAATTATATTATT
>JANZXP010000007.1:28404405-28419144 GCA_027576715.1 Erythroxylum flavicans | reverse complement strand
CCCTGCCAACGCTGCAAAGTTCACATCTCGGAAATGGTATTTCAGTCTCACCAGCCGCCGTCACCACTAACTACCCAACCATTCAACGGTCACCATTTCATTTGCTTGTGTTCCTGTTAAAAACCAAACCTTTCTCTGCCCTCGGTTATGTCCTGAAGATCCCGTTTTAGCCAACCAAAGCTCCTTACTTTGTCATTTCTTGCTGATAGAGTTTATGTTTTTAGTTTCTTAAAATCTGTGTCCGATCATCGCAGGTCGGCGAAGAACATGATTGGAACTTGGAAGTTCATCAAGTGGTATTGAAGCTCGTTGACATTGAAACTTGGTAAGTGAAATGTAATCTTCTTCAAATTTCCAAGCAGACTAGAGGCGTGACCATGAGACCATTTATCTGTTTCATTTTCACATATTAAATGTAATTTTTTAATGTCTAAAATATTATAAATTTTAATAAAATTAAAGAATTTAAAATATAATTGAAATAGATTATTCTTATTTATCGAATAATTCAAAATTTGACTTGAAAAAAATTATTAAATAAAAATTAATTGATATATTCTAATTTATTGGAACTTATTAATTTACAAAATTGATTAATTAATTAATAAATTGATTGGTTTTTAACGATACGAATTATTAAAATAAATCAAATAGAAAAGTTAAATATCAAACTGGAAAATTAAACATTTCAAAACTTTTACGATATAATCAATTCAATTTTTTAATCATTAATTTTAAATAAGTACAATTTATGAATATTATATTTCTAATAGATCATTTAATGTGATAAGTAAGTATGAACATCCGACCAAGCTCAATCAAGTTCGAGTTTGATAAACCCTAACCATGGTTTAATCGAAAGCGACCAAACCAAACAGCATCTTTTTTTTATTCTTTTTTTAAAAAGTAAGAAATCATTTAGGCCGACCCTACCTGCCTTGTACCCGCTGGGTTACTGACCAATCAACGCCAGCCTATTGTCATCCCCTCGTGATAAGAAGATTCGAACTTTGATATAACGTTAATGGTCAAAATTAGTTCCACTTACCTAATCAATATGGACCTCTTGTTTTTAGGAGATTGGTTTTCTATTATAAATTGTACTTGCAGAATCTCATAACAAAGTAAAAGATGTGAAACTTCAATCCTCTTTTACAATTATTCTATTCTAAATTTATTTTATTAAATTTTATTTATATATTTATATAAAGTTCACGTAAATATATAGATATGATTTAATAAAACCTGATAGAAATATTGTAATCAAAACCGAAAATCTAATCCGTGAAACTTTGTAGAGAATATGAGTTCGTCTTGCATTGAAATGTGTGATTTTTTACTTTTTTTTTATATCACCTTCTAATTTTTGGGTTGGAAATCAATTCTTGTTACAATGTTTCATTTCTGTGTTACTTAATCTTATTTATATATTTATGTAGATCTTATATAAATACGTAGATGAGATTTAATAGAATAGGATAATAACTAATTAATCAGAACAGAAAATTTGGTCCCCAGTTCTTCCTTATCTTAGCCATTATCATATGCTTGAATCCTTTGTGATTAGGATATAATGTAGAGAAGTTCCTGCCAATTGATTTAGAAAATTTAATGACAGGAGTTAATAATATATCAGTTCCATCTTGTCTTTTGCATAGACTATGAACTATTTCTTGGAGTGGAATGAGAAAAAAAAAAGAGAATAGTTTTTCACTTTTTCTACAATTTAAGAAACTTTTAATTTTTTAAATATTTGAAAAATTGTTGTAATTTTTAATTTTTAATATTATTTTATTTTGATTAAAAACAATAATTATTATTATTATTATTTATACAATAATTCAATCTAATTTTTAATTTAATTAATTAATAATTTATTAAAATTATCTTAAATTATTAATTTAAATCTAATTAAATTTATTTAAATTACATTTAAGAGTTAAATTAAGATTATATTAGTTATAAATAATGTTTATAATATACGTGTTTCATTATTATTTTTATAAAAAAATAAGAACAAGTTTTAAAAAATTAAAAAAAAATTTGTTGCCCACAAGGAGTCTTAGGCAGATTTTAACTATAAAAAGGTATTTTTAAGTCATCCATACTTAGACTAATCTCCGCTAGAGCCAAATAGGTCCCTTAAGGGAAGCAAAATTCTAACCTAAAATTTTAAATAATTGCATACATGAGAGAAGTTTGAACCCGCGACCTCACCGATAAAGCCCCTTTTCTTACTAACCGGGGGTTATTTAAACTTTTTAAATCACGGGTATTGAATACTGTTGACCCTTGAACCGTGTCATAACCAACTTCTTGAGAAAAAATGTAACGTAGGCTGGCAGACACTTATTTTGTCTTCTTCTTATTTTTTCCTATACAATTACAGGCGGACTGGCGGAGATAAAAGTATTCACTAATCAAGAGAAGTCCCCGTCGTTAGCTCCATAAACAAAGGCAGTAGACAGGGAGAGATGGTTTCAGGAGCTGAAAGTGGTGATACAAATGGAGCAACTCTTTTCCAGTCGATTCGATCAGGAATAAAGCTGTTTGTAACAGTAATCTTTCTTGGGTACTTGATCATCTGGTTGATGATGCCTATGCGCATATATTATCGACACTGGTTTCCTAAGATTAGTGGGAAAACAAAGTCCACATTCTTGGGAGGAGAAGGTTCAGTTCCTGTTCCTGTTCTTAGTTCCCAGTTCCCATTAATCTCTATTTTCAGAACCTGAAGAGGCGAGTGAATAAGTTCTGTGATGCTGTTCTACAGGTTCGTACTTGTTAATCTATACTTTCCCTGTCCTCCTCATAGCTACACTGGCCTGTATATACCTCCATCTGGGAAAGAAAATTCCTGACGATAGCTTCAGGTAAAGTACTGCTACTGCTCTAAAACTTGTGTGCTCTGTATGATCAGTCTCTATTGTAATCTGACTATGTTTTCACGGACACAGCAAGAATGGTGCTTCAGGTTCAGGTTTTGAGTGGTGGAAACGAACGGCGGTCGTGAAAGGTCCCCTTGGAATCGTGTCCTGGATAGAGCTGACGTTTCTTGGCATGTTTGTGGGGTTACTAGTGTGGACCTTAGCTTGTTACTTGCACGGAATGTTTGAAACTAGCGTCCAAGACGCTGAACGTGAAAGATTACAAGTGTAAAGTTCTCCTCACAGGCTGTCTTCCTCCTCCATACATTGCCTATCTTTCATAGATTCCACAGTCCCACCATTTTTGACCTGGAAGCAACCTGTTTTGTCTTTTTGAGTATTATGTTCAAAGTCCTTGTTTATGTTTCTATGACCTTGACTATTTTGTTCAGGTGGGAGGAAAAATTGGAATGTGTAGGACTGACTCTGGGCCTTGTGGGATACGTAAGTATGGCCCTACTCTTCTTCCCAGTTACCAGACTATCGTCCATATTGCAGTTTCTGGGCCTGACATCAGAGTCAAGCATCAAGTACCATATCTGGATGGGCCACATATGCATGATTCTGTTCACTGCTCATGGCCTCTGTTACATTTTCTTTTGGGCCAAAACCCATCAAATATCAGAGGTAAACTTTTTATTTTCCTTCAACTGTTTTATTCATTATCCGGTTGGATTTAAAGCCCTCTAGGGGGTGGTCGAGTTGGTGGAGTGAGGGACATGGGGCCAAAAGATCCTGTATTCGAATTCCCCTACTTATACACTCTTTCGATCGAGCCTGTTGTATAAGGCTTGCCTGGTGTGGAGTATCCGGTTGACGTGATTTGCAGGCTATTGCGTCAATCCGAAAATTTATCTGGTGTACATCAAAATGATAGTGAATGCGGGTTCCTCCGTTTAAAAAAAAAAAAAAACTTGGATTTAAAATACAAAGTTGGATTGGATTTAAGATCCAAACTTGAGTCAGATCATATTTGACCTAAAGATCAATCAAGATTTAATTCAAATTTGATTCTTATCATATATGAATATTTAAATTTGATCAAATTAAGTTTGATTTGTTGACTTTTGATTGGATAGAGAGGAAAATAATTTGTCATCTCTGATTGAAGAAGGATTAATGTTATAGTGGTCAAACTAAGTTAAACATGTGAAAATACCTCAAAATCAAACCCAAAACGAAAAATTCTGTATTCCCCAGAAGTCAAGAATGGTAAATTCTTATTTTCGCTTTCTTGGATATTCCATCACTAGATTTTGAGTTAGATCTAGTGTTCTAAATCTAATCTGATCTTATTTTGCATATCTAACTTACTCCAAGTTGACTGCATTCCAATTTCTCAAAGAAGAAACTTAAGAAGTTGGTTTTGTGTTTTCACTTGGCAGATGCTCAAATGGGACAAGTTCTTTATTTCAAACGTTGCAGGAGAAATTTCTCTGCTTGCAGGATTGATCATGTGGCCTACAAGCCTGAAACAATTCAGAAGAAAACTATTTGAGCTCTTCCTCTACACTCACTACTTCTACATTCTCTTTGTTGTGTTCTTCGTGTTCCATGTTGGCTTCTATGGTTCTTGCATCATCCTTCCTGGTTTCTATCTCTTTTTAATAGATCGATTCTTGAGACTGTTACAATCTCAACAGAAAGTACGCCTAGTCTTTGCGCGAGTTTTGTCATGCGAAAGTGTAGAACTCAATATTTCCAAGCTTCCAGGTGAGTTTTTGATCCATTTTAATGGGGTAGTGGCTAAATTCCATTGTCTGAACATCATTGTTTGTTCTGCAAGGATTGAGCTACACTCCTATGAGCAGTATATTCATAAATGTGCCTAGCATTTCCAGGCTACAATGGCATCCCTTTACAATTACCTCCAACAGCAACACAGATCCTGACAAGCTAAGCATAATCATAAAAAGTGAAGGAAGTTGGTCATCAGAATTATACAAGATCCTGTCGTCCCCTTCACCAATCGATCGCCTGGAGCTCTCTGTCGAAGGACCCTATGGACCACCTTCAACCCATTTCATGAGGTGCGTATATGCTACAGAACCAAACAGAGTCTTATCTTTCCATTTTCAACCGTGAAATGTCAGAACGTTCCCGGACAGGACTAACATTTGTGGAACATGAAAGGTGTTACAATCTTAAAAATATAGAAAAAGGAAGTGTTTTTACTGAATATAAGAGGGAAATCTGTGACAGGCACGACATGCTTGTAATGGTGTGTGGAGGCAGTGGCATAACTCCATTCATATCAATCATCAGAGAAGTCATTTTTGCGGCCAACAGAAAACCTGACAGGACCATCCCAAGAATTCTCCTGATTTGTGCGTTCAGGAAATACGTGGACCTCACCGTTCTTGAGCTCATCCTCCCAATTTCAAGCACCAAACTTGACATATCTCGTTTGCAGATACAAATCGAAGCTTACATAACCAGAGAGAAAGAGATCAATACAAGTCAGCAGTTGGCCTCCAGAACCATATGGTTCAAGCCAGCTTCTTCTGATGCACCAGTTCGTTCAATTCTTGGCCATAACGGCTGGCTCTGGCTTGGAGCAATAATTTCAGCTTCTTTCATCATCTTCTTGCTTATCATTGGCATTCTTATCCGATGTTACATATACCCTATTGACCATAACACCGATACCATATATCCTGCTGTTCCAAAATCTGTTCTGAACATGGTGGCTATATGTTCGTCCATAGTGATAACTGCTTCTGTGGCATTTATTTGGAACAAGAAGCAGATGGCAAGTGAAATTAAACAGATTAAGGATATGGGTTCACAACCATTCAACACACAGAAGGATTTGGAGAACATGGGAGATTTCCAGTCCCTTTTACAGGTCACAAATGTGCAATTCGGCGGAAGACCAAATCTGAAAGGTGAACGTGCATCTATCCCACCTGCACTTGATCCTATATGTTCTAAAAGTCTAAATTCTGACATTTATTTCTCCACTGAATCTTATGCAGATAGATTGATGAAGTGTGAGGGAAAGAGTGTGGGAGTTCTAGTAAGTGGACCAAAAGGAATGAGGCAAGATGTTGCTAAAATTTGTTCATCTGATGTATCAGGAAATCTCCATTTCGAGTCCATAAGCTTCAGTTGGTGAGGGGCAGATAAAAAGTGCTAGACTCCAGGTTCTATTACGCTATACCTAGACAGGACCTTAATGTATAGTCATATTTATTCTTGCTTATAATAACCCTATCACTTTTGTCATATGATTCACTATATATTTTCCAAGATAGACAAGAGATGATGAAACCAAATTGTCCATTTCGGTAGAATTCCCGGTTTCCAACTTACCACCAAGGTTCAGGACATTTATTTTACCATGCTGCGACCTGCAGTTCAACTGAAGCTAGAAATGGTAGAAACCACATAAACTAAAACATGACACACAGAAAAACCTTGATGATCTCTATTTATAAGTTATATATGAAGCACCTCAGCTAGACATTACAACAGCAGGTGTTGGCTGGGTGAAGATGATGACAATGGGAAAAAACAAGGATATGAAACAGATACAAAAAATTGAACCAACTTCTAACTTCTTAATGCAAAAATTCCTAAGCAAGTCATAAGGGGTAAGAAGATAAACAATTAGTAACTCCTATACACTACGTAAAACCCATCATGTGTAATCAACGAATTTGAAGGTTGCCCTCTTTGTTGAGATATCACAGCACAAGGCAAGCACCATGTGACTTAATCTGTACACTTTCTGTCACTAAAAAAAAAAAAACCTATTCTTTATGAACTCTCCTAAGTGCATCTCTAGTTCTATCAGTTATCCTGCAGCAGTTAGCATAATCATGACTCATTAGCTACAAAATAATCTTTTATGTTAACGAAATCCAGCACCGTCCGTGTCATATCGCCCCACCCAATGAAACATCTCATAACTTTTTGTTACGTCTATTTCCATCATCTCCACCTTTCACATTCAACTTACCTACCACCATCTCCCATTTCAGGAAATTTTCTAGAATGCCTCCTTGCACTAAACTGATTGTAGGAATCTGACTTGTGGGTGGGACGAGCATAGCTAAACCTTCGACTTTCATGAGACATTTTTGTTGGTGATTTTCTTCCTCTATAGTTTGGCAATGCGCCATTTCGCTCATCAAACCATTTAGAACTATGGTGTGATGAGAAACGATTTCTTGTTGAGGACTTATAGCCGTCTTCATAAGTAGCAGCAAAGCGCTTCTGAAATGGCAACTTAAGTCTCTCAGCTCTGGCATCCGATCCGTAGACCGGAGATCTGCTCTGACATCTTGAGTCCACATTTTGCTCCCTCTGCAATGCATATGTAGCTGGTGAACGACACCTGGATCTTGGAGGAGATTTTCTGCGTGCTAACCCATAATGATATCGTCCTCTACTAAGGGGAGATATGCTTCTTCTATCTCTCTTTGGCAGCCAATGTGGCGGATGATTAGGACATTCAGGAGTCTCCTCAGGTATGAGTCTGTTATATTCCTCTCTAATGCCTCTGCCAAGCTCTTGTTGATACCTTTTAAACTTACTCCTAGTGGGAACAAAATCTCTAACCGTTAATAATCTTCTAGTATCCATGGTGTAGTTATAATTCCTGATGACTGGAAACCTCCTCATATTATGTTCATACCCGTCACGAGTAGAAGAGTTCATAAATTGCCTGTGGTTGCAGCTGAAAAACCATATATCTTCAGGCTCTGAATAATCAGAACCCCATCCACGGCCCTCTATGGCACTTCTTGGCGTAGGTGGACAAAAGCAATAAGGGCTCCGAGAGGAAGGAGAATATCTTTTATCAGCATCCCAGTAACGTGTTTGATGATTGGCAAATCGACCTTTGCCTGGGCTTTGTGCACAAAAATTAGAAGTAATTCTATCCCTTTCCAAGAACTTTTTGGAAGTATCCCCTGTTGCATCTCTACAACATACACCAACAAAACTATCAGCACCGAAACATATGATAGCAATCAGCATGTGGGATACACGTAATGGAATAGAAGAACAAGGGCAAAAATTTCTTAGCAATGTAAAGGCGAATGAATCCAGAAGTCACCTGTTCTGAAATGGAATGTCATCCTTCAATCGAATAGCATCAGGCCCTTCAACATTTGACAAATCCTCCATACTCAATGGCACTGATAAACCAGCTTTCGATGAGCAGTCTTTGTCAGTAGTCACATTCAAGGTCCTTGTCCCAGTGCTTGCTGAATCATCTCTTCGAGCATCTCCGGTCCTGGAATTTTCAAATCTTATCACATTATCAGTTCCTGGACAAGGTCCTCTCACAACCTTCATTTCCTTTCCACAATCCAAGTCAGAGAACCCTTTTTCCTCAAACTCAGATCCATTGTCCAACCGTTCAACACCCCCATCCTCTAATTCACCATCATCCCAGAAAAAAAGTGGATCAGATTCCCTCAACTCCCCATCCTCAAACTGCAAATCATAGCCATCCTGAAGTCCAGAAGTATTTCCAGTGGCCACTTTCTCGACATGATCAGTTTGGTAACTGTTGGATTCATTGCTCTCATCAGAAGGATCTTTGACAAATTTGCTGAAAGTTTTCACATCAGCAAAATCAGAAGTTGAAGGTTCCTGTATAATACAACTTGGAGAAGCGACAAATAAGTCACTATTCCTGTAGTCGTCGTCAAGCTGTTCTTCAATCTTATGGTCCTCTGTGCTTGATCTGTTAGTGCAACTGGTTAAACCTTCCATATCCACTGAAGATTGTTCATCAGTATGCATACTCGAAGAGACTAATCCATGGGGATGGTTCTGACAAATTTCTTTATGTTCCTGCTGGTTATCATCAGGACCCAAATTTTGCAGCTTGCCATTTCTGTGGATGGAGACATTGTGTAAACAGTCAACTAGACAATCAGTTTTCACATTCTTACAAGGCACATTATTCAAGTCAAAAGGTAATCTATCATCCGTTGATGATTCAGATTTCTTCTCTGCTCTGATGTCATTTCTAGCAGAACACGTAGGGGATATGGAAGTAGAATTATTGACAAAAGATGAGGCTTCCATTTTATCTTTTGGGTAGGAAGCAGTTTCTTTGACAACCACTGCAGAAGTTGATAATGAAGCAGCTCCTTCTTGTATTGGTTCTTCCAAGAGTGAACATTCTTCAACAAGATCAATATTCTTAAATGAACTGTTACTGCAGGCCACAGCGGCAAGTATCTCAATCCCAGAGAAGTCTTCAACGTTTTCAAACTGACTATCATTTGTTTCTGAAATCATACTAGTCGCATCTGTTGCCTTGCGAGTAGTATCACTTTTTCTACTGTGGGCTTTGCTTTCTAAGTTAAGTTCAGGCACTTCAAAGTAAGGCAGTGGGCACTGAGATGTTACGGAGGTAGACTGTGCCATAAGTCTCCTCTTCTTAATTGGACCGTGTTCTATTTCTTCACCAAATCGACGCCGAAGAACAGCCACACCATGCTGCCACATAGACAAATATACCTCAGAAATTCATGCAGTCGGATGTTACAAAATCAATAACCATTAATAGAGCAAGTTACAAAAGGATTTGTAGTTCTATTTTGAACCTTCTCAGTATCTGACACCAATGTAGCATCTGCTTTGTTAGGGACATCATTTAACAGCTTGGAGCCCATGTTGGACTTTCTATCAATTGATCTCCGTGTACGCCTCAGGCAACTCCTATAACGCTTTGCCACTGTCTTCCAAGTCAACTCAGGATTTATGAACTTAATAAGTTCCAAATCCAATGTACTCATCCTGCTTGTAGAGGCCACAATTCCTATTCCAACAACTGAAGTTCTATCACCACAATTCATACAAAGATATAGTGGCTTCTTGTTTTCAACTTGATGCCAGAGCATAAATAAAGCTACCAGCACAAGTAACGTATTTAGACTGCAAAAAAAGTGTCAAGTGCAATTAAGCACAAGTGAGTACAACCAACCACCTAGATGATTTCATTTCTCAGTTGTTCTACTTCATCTATGCTGAAAATTTCCAGACACAGATAAAATTTTTGGCAAAGATAAGAATCCCAACAGCTTACTTTTCAGTTTCCTCCAAAAGATGGATTTTAAAGAAATGGCTGAAAGGTTGGAGCCTCTAGCTTCCACTGCTCTTCTCACCTACAAATATAAAGTTTGGATAAGAATCCAAAGCAGTCTGAGACATGGAAGAGAAGGCAATAGCTATTCTAAGCATATCAAATCTAGAATTTTACATTTTATCATGCCAAGAAGCTCATAGCAGGAATCCCCAGTAAAGTTCTATAAGACAGTTTAGGCACAAAGTGTTTTCAGTTAATTACTTTGAAGCGCAGGAAAAAAGCTCCATCCAATCATATTATACCATAGCAAAAGACGGTCCAAGTAAAGAACTAGAAAACAGAACATTTGATCTATGAAATACGGGATCCAAATAAGTTCATCATCATACTATGTCGTCACTAAACTATATTTCCACCGTAATATTCTTCGTCTAGATTTCACGGTTGTTCAGCAAATGCAAAATAGACCAGGCAAAAGCAATTGTATCTATGATCCCATTGGAGATTTCCAATCAAATCACTACTCCAACCATAGACTAGGGCGTAAATGATCTACAACCAAATTTGATCCCATCTTTCAAGTACCACCAATTAACATGAAAAAGCATATCCCTTTCTTCGGAACCGATTAACATGAAAGATGACCTTTTGATTACCACATAAAGATCTATAGATCCGATCAGGAAGACGAGAAAATGATATTCCCAGATCGCCTAAACACAAGATTTAGAACAGAAATAAACACCAATTATGTCATTAAAGCTCCACAACAATAAATAACATAGACCCAATTCGCTCCGGTCAATAAATCAAATTTCCGCCCTCGGCAACAAGCAGATAAGCTATCCAATTACTGACGCTATTTCCCACGACCGCCATGGCTAAGCATTTCACGAAAATCAGAACACACCCTTGTTTCAAATACCCCCTCAACAGAGTCGTACAGTTCTAAACATGTCCAAAACAACACCCGATTCCTACTTCTCCATAAATTCAAATCTCAAGATCGAGGCTTCTTGAGCCTCACTGCACAATAAAAATGTACAGACAAAGAAGAACCGATCTTCACTGGGAACCAGAAATCGCCGTAGCTTGTGACTCATCAATCAAGCTCTTCAGAAACTCGGCCTGATCACTAGATTTGCCTGTCCCAATGAGATGTGCTTCAAGCTTCTCATTCCGAATCCGACAAGTCGGATCGGGTAGAGAGAAACAAACACCGGACCCACCATAGTCGCATTCCTCCAGCAGTTTCATTTTTCATGCTTAAAACAGAAATATAAATCGTACGAACCAAAACTTATACCTTTTCTCTCTTCAAGAATCGCCGAGCTTCGATACACGATTGATATGAAAACCAAATCAAAAATCTTCTTCCTTCTTCTTGACCTCCTCCTTTCTCTCAGAGTTTTTGTTTCCGCTATACCGACGATCAAAGACCAATTTTTCGAATGTGGACCGTTCGATTGTTGAGCCTTTGAACGCCGACCATAGACTGGCGCACTTCTGATTATTCTCTCCCTCTTTCTAACTCTCTCAATCTCAAACCCAGACCAGACCCTTGTGTGGTGTGGATCGACGCCACGAAAGCCCTATCGCCACGTATTTATTGGAGACTTTATTCCGAAATTACCCTTGGGAGTTTCCGAATACTACCTAGGATTTGTCCTTCTCAGCAGCTGCTGTGTCCCTTTTGAAAATACATTTATGATATAATAAATTGAAATCAATACGAAAGCCCATTTGAGTTAAAAGAAAGCCCACCGAAACAAGGAAGCTATCAACTCCATCCGACTTTACAGATTGCTACTAGGTTTTGAAATGGGTTAGGGTAGATCAAATACTTAATTAGTTAACATGAAAGAGTAACTTAATCTTACTTAATAATTTTATTAAATAGTTAATTAGTTAAAATGAAGATTAGCTTAATCTTGTTGGACATTTTTGTCCGTTCCCATAAAGTTGGACAACATTTCATTGCATTTTTTATTTTCAATTAAATTATCAGTTAAATTTCTTAATTTGATCAGGATAAAGATAATAAAGTGATCCAATAAATGATCTAAATCAATGGGTCAAAGTCTGAGTGAAAAATAGATCTTGATTAGTATGGACCTGATCCATATCGACCTTGTGATAGGGAAGCCTAATATGGAAATTATATATAAAGGTTAAGGTCTCCTGCAGTTGCTTATATCAATCGTAAATATAGGGATTCTCTGACCCGTTAAGAGAACTTACGTATTTAGAAAATTGTAGAAAGACCTAAACTATATGTCGGAAAACATAATCCGTAAAAGTCCCGTGAGATTCGAAATCGTTTGGAACCCGAAAACTGCATCAGAATCAAAGATGAAACCGAAATCAGGTATTCCGCAATTCTTTTGTTTTTAACCCTTTCATATATGATCTTGAGTACGTAATAAGGTTTATATTACGTATTACAAATCTTACTTAATAATTTTATTTACTTTTGTAATTAAATTAAATATATTAAATATAATTACATTTAAAATGTCTTTAAAATATACAAATTTCAAATAAATTTTGATTTAATAATTAAATATTTTAATTAAAAAATTATTAATTTTATATAAAATTTTTAGGAAATATTTTATAACAAAATAAAATAAATTTATTTAATTAAAATAATTTATCTAATATATAATTATTATCAGTAATAAAATTGTAATTATGTTGATATTAATAACTAAATATATTTTTATTTTTATTTTTAAAAATAAAAAATCAAAAGAACCTAAGATTTAACTCCTCGTACCCTCACATTATTTCTTTGTTTTTTTCTAATATGTGTTTTGAGTTTATATCATTCAAGCGTTTGTTCTTAAAATAATAATTTATTGATAAGTTTTAAATAAATAATTATTCTAAAAAGGCATCTGCTTGTTTGATTAGGTACGTAGGGACGTTCGAAAAAGTTCATAACTCAATTATGTGATTTAAGTCAGAAAAGGGCTTCTGGCTGCAGTCCAATTCAACTTACTTTTGTCTGAGTGACGTGATCGTGTTCTATTTCTAAATAGATGAAAAATTAGGAATTAGATTTTTTTTTGATTACGATATTTTTATCATGTTTTATTAAAATTTATCTATATATTTATGTGAACTCTATATAAATATATAGATAAAATTTAATGAAATAAGATTAAAGCCGAAGATTTGATATGAAAAATTAAATGAAGTTAACTTTTCACCGCAACATTTACAGTACAATATTGACTCATGAGTTAGCTTATGACCAAGTCTTTTAAAATATTTTTTTAATTAAAAATATTGGGTAATTTATTTATTTTATCAGAGTTTGAGTTGTGCAAGTTCAGGCTTATCCGATACTCAACTATTCTAAGTAAAATGATATTATTTTATTTAAAATAATTAGACTTCAAGTTTGTTTGGGTCTGAGCCTGATTTATAAATCGACTCATTAAAAAAAACTAAATTTAGGCCTATAAGTTAAAAATTGTCATCCTTAAATACAAAATAAATTCTAATGTTTGCGTTCAAATCGAATCATATCATTTTCAAAATATTAAAAACAAGTTCTAAATAAATAAAAATTTTAACGATTTTAATTTTTTATAAGTTAAATGTCACGATAATACTGACACGATAATATTTTATTTTTTTCAAAAAAGTAGGCTTTACTATTACAAGATAAGTGAAATCTACTCTCACACTCACTTATCAATAAAACTCTTTTTAATTAATTTTTCAAAAACTAATTAAGATTTATTTTTATTAAAAATATAAAAATAATATCACATCTATATTATTATTAGCATTTAAAAAACAAATAATTCATTTTATAAAACTTTTTATCTATTTAAGATTTATTTTAAAAATTTTAAAATATTAAAGTTCTACTTAAATATTTCATAATGTTAAAATTTAAATTATATCCTGTCTTAAGGTAAACACTCAAAACACAATTGTGACTTATTTTTAGGATCAAATTTTCTGTTTTAATTATAATATTTTTATCATATTTTATTAAATCTTATCCACATATTTATATAAACCTTTTATAAATATATGGATGGGATGTAATAAAATAAAATTAAAATATAATAACTTAAATAGAAAATGTGGCGCTATTTCTATACCATTGCTTTTTTTTTGGGTGACATAAATAGCTGCGAGGATCAATTCGGCCCGTCAAATCCAACAAAGTCCTCACATTATTGATATCGTTACTTTCGACCAACATTTGTTCCTGATATTTATATATATTCATTTTTTCAACGAATGTGCTATTTATCAGTCACATCTCTTGCTATAAATAGGGACGGTAATTTTAGGCCGGCCTGATCTAGCCCGTCTTTTAGCTTGAGATGAGGGGGTCACGGGTGAGTCACTGACCGATCATGGTCTGAGTCGGATAGCCCGGCCCGATCTGTGACCTGCTGGTTTTATCCGAAACGACATCGTTTTGATATATTTTTTAATAAAAATATGATAGACGGGTTAGTTCAGCTCATCCCGCCTGTAATTCGACGGGTCATTAAGTGGGGCACGGACTGATGGACTAGTCAGTGAGTCGAGCCGCAGGTCACGAGGCAACCTACAGCCCATTATAACTACCATCGCCATCACTAGCTATAAATGCTTTCTGATTATTTCAGGGGGTGCTTGGTTAAGAGGAATGGGAATAAATTAATGAGAATGGAATGAATGATAAAGGTTGGTTGGTTATTATGATTGATTGAATAGTTTTTTCATACCCAAGTTTTGGGTAAT
>JANZXP010000007.1:28382737-28401033 GCA_027576715.1 Erythroxylum flavicans | reverse complement strand
TTAGGAGTTCTTTGAAACCGTTGCAAGTTCATGTCTTGATTATTTCTACACAGCTTGAATTCTATATGCTTTTTATTGGAGGGGTTTGTTATCATACATCTGGTGATTGTTCCTGGAATGATCACTGTTTTTATTGACGTGTTCTTAAAAATGCTTTTCAAGTGATATCTTCTTCCATGGCACACTTATCTTTGTCCCATCATACATGTTTGCACAAGATTTGTGTTCTGTAGTGTTATCGTCATTTTAAATTGTCTTCTCTGATGCATAGATGGTCAAGATGATGTTTCGTTATTGTAAATTCTTTGTAAGTTTTATGTAAACTGCATTCTAATGAGTTGCATACACCTGATCCATGGTCTCTCATTCTGAGGCACTTGCTCTGGGGATTTGGTGCTGCGCTCTTGAAGTGGCTGTTTACTTTGGTAAGCAATCTGGTTCTTGTTTTTACTTTGCTTTGCTTTGTTCTTTAGCTTATGTTTTTACCTTCCCTTCATGGGCCATAGGCTATTGTTATTCTTCATTTCGAGGATAATATTAACATCATGTTATTTCCTGTTTTTTCAGAGCACCGTGTGACGTGATGCAGCTCTAGTAAGTGTCTTCATTCTCATGGTTGTTTGATGCGCCCTTTAATGCTTGTGTGTTTGAAAATACAATTACTTGATAGTCCATTATGGTTGTGTATATAAAGAAATCTAAATTACTGATGACGCGTTAGCTCAGTTAGCAACTACCTCTCTCATGTAATGTCTCGGTGGTTTGAGCCTCTTTAACATCATAATACCATTCCTTTTTTGTGTCAAGGAACTTTTATCCTTCTGTATTTCAGGGAAAAATGTTGGATGAGCAAAAAGGGGGGGAAAAAAAGAAAACAATTGTGAGATTGACATTTACTGTGTTCTTTTGCCAAATATAAAAGTAAGAGATGGGCTACTTTTGGCAACTTTTAGAAGCACTAGACAGGCATAATTGATCAAGGACCAATTTATTGCTTCTGCTTCGCTGCTTGTTTGAATTTATTTGGTTAAGTGGGCAATCAAGTTTTGTGCAACTTGGAGACTGTTGACCATTGTTTTGGAACCTAGGGTGGACATTGTTCTCTGCTTTCTCTGCTTTTTAGAGCCTCTTTTTCTTATACACGGATTGAAGGGCACTGGAAAGATACATGTTAAAAGTCCACCGCACAAGTGTCAAATCTCTGTATTTCCTCTTTGGGATCAATTAGTATTCTTTGGTGCTGAATTCTTTTTTCATCCTCTGATCAGTTTTAGTTTAGATGAACCATCGTGAAGAAATGTCACTTAAGTTGGCTCCATCTACTCTGTTTTCATATATGTGAAATTTGACCCATGATGGCAGTGGCTGTAAAATGTTGCTTTTTGGTGCTTCTGGTTACGTGTCCATTTGGAGTCTGATGGTGTTTAACAACATTAGCTTGTTTAAGAATACCATCTTCTGCATCTTTTAGTTACGGAGAATTAGGGTTTCACCAGTCTGCAAAAGGAAGTTAGAGAGTTTGCAGATTCGGTAAAGGCTAACTAGTTGTGTTCTTAGGACCTGTTCTTTGTAAAAACTGGAATGGGCCATATTTGAGGATTTTACGCGTCGCAAGTAATAGTCTGTGGTAGTCTCATAATGCTTCGTGTTGGCTATTCATTCACTGACTCGTCAGAAGTTTAGAATTCTCCCGGTGCACTTTTCGGCGATCAAATTGTTGTAATATGCCAACTTTATCTTGTTCATGCATTGGGAAAGTGATCTAAATGCAACGGATGGATATTGTTCCGCTTTTTTTATTTCTGACATCTGGCTAAGCAAAACCATGTCTGCCTGATTCGTACAAGAAAGTTCATTTTTCCTGTCTAGGAGGTAACTGAGATTATAAGACTCAAAAAAAAGTTTAGTTTGGCGTTAATTAATAGTTTTAGTTTTCTTTTCTAAACGCCGTTTCGTGAATTCGGGTGTCAATTTCTACCTACTTTGATGCCTTGGGCCTTTTGAGCAAGTTTGCTCAAAGTAAGAAATGTTCAACCAACTTGAGAAGCTTTCAGAGTCTTTGATTAATTGATTCACTTGATCCCACCTGGAACTCGCTCGGGCTATTCCAAGTGATGATATCAGAAATGATATTGTTTTGGTATTAAGCTTTTTTATAATTTAAAATTGAAATAACTTCGTTTTAAAAAATTAAATTAAAATAAAATAAACAACATTGTTTCGAGGGATGAAGCTTGGACTAATCAGTCAAAAGCCTAATATGTCGAGGGTTAAGATATTCTCATATCGATATCTTATGATTAAAATTTTAAGAACAGAATTGGTTGATTTGAGTTTCTAATTTTAGTTTATCTTATTGTATATTTTTGTTTTTATGTGATAACATTTCTGTAATTACTTGATGATTTTATTATTATTCAAAATTGTGATTATTAATTTAATTTATTCCGTGTTATTTTTATAAATATCTAAAAGTAAAGTGCTCAAATTCTAAATAATAACTTTGAATTATCTACCTTTACTTTTCAGTCCTGTCTTCACAATTCCGGTAGGAATTGGAAATTTTGAGTTGTAAAATTTGGAAGGGTCAGTTGGCTTTTAATGCATCTTGTGTGTGGCTTCGCTACGACAGCTTCTTGAAAATGAAAGCCGCAAGACTTTAAAGGACGTGTCTTTGAAGTTTCAATAGTTCAAACACTAGCATTATGGCCACAAGACGCGAATGGTCGTGTGTGTTGTGTTGATCCTTTCGTAAGTTGATTATAGTGTTACGTGATGCACTGAGAGTCGCATGTTGAGTTCCTTTTACAGAAGTGGTCCGGTAAAATTACAGGAGATTTCGTTTGGAAGATTGTAGAAATTGTTGCTCAAGGAAGAAATAGTAACAGAGAGGGAGAGAGTCAACAACGTTACGTGTGTTTTTCTTCTCTGAATATTATATACAGCGGTAGGTACTTTCGTTGTCGTTTCCTTTCGTTTTTTCTTCTTTCGCTAATAGAACGTACCGTACTTAACGTACCGGCTCGGGATTGTGTGTGCAGAAATAGTCAGAGACAGTTGAAATTTTCATGTCAAAAGGTTAAATCATGAGTTATGTTTTCGTAGAAGGCAATTCAATTTAATTATTAAAATTATCATGAATTTTTTTAAATAATAAAACCAAAAATGTCCAAATTATTAATGAAAACTGGTAATATTGATAAAAAATTGGGTTAAAGTTGATCTGTTGGGTATTATATTATAATCATAAATCTATTCTCTCGTTAATAATATTGGGTAAGTGAATAAGTTATCGGAGATGTTTTGCAAGCAACTTATTATCAACTATTTCTTAGTTTTTTGATTGAAAGTTAACTTTGTGACAATCTTAAAAAGTTATTAATATGTTTGATGAATGGCTTATTGGTTAGCTTATTTAATTCCAATAAATTAATTTTTAAAAGTTCCATAAAATAGCTTTTGGGGTAGCTGTTTACTTAATGATAATATTACCCTTCATTTTACTCTTAACTTTTGTTCAGTGTGTTTTCAAAGTTGACTTTTTTTTATCGTACTGAAGTTTGGAAGAATATAATAAAAAGATTAATTAAAATTTTTAATCTTTATTTAATTTTATAATATTAGTTTACATTTAAAAATACCATAATATTAAGTTTTTAAACATAAAAAGTCACATCAAATTAATATTTTTAATATATAACTATTACATATCGTATCTATATCATACTATAATTATAGATATTTTAATTTATTAAATAACAAATTTCATACATATTATATGAAAAAATACTAATATGATGTAGATCGCTACATCATTCATATTAATAGAGAATTTAGCGTTGAACTATTATTATTATTATTATTATTATTGTTGTTGTTGTTGTTGTTGTTGTTATTGTTATGTTTTTTGTTAAAGATATAAACTTAATTTTTGCAAAATTAAATATCTAAAATCTAAAATCTTATAAGAATATTCAACGAAATACTAAGAAATGTAATATACGTGCCCTTATAATTTTTTTAAAATCATACTCTCATAAGTCATCAACAGCCGATACTAAACAACTAATTTTACCAAACATCTTTAATAAACAACTGATATTATCCACAGGTTAAATCAGCTGATATAATTAACTATCAGCTAACAACTAATGCAATTCGTTGTTTATCAAACAGGGCTTATGTCTAATGTTCAATTAATTTATCCATTAAACCTAATATAAAATATCATCAACTATGTAATAAATATTACGCTGAGATGAAAGATTTAAAGAGATTGTATAATACATAACTTTAGCTTTAAACTCAACTTAAATCAATAATTTAAAATAATTAAAATAAATTATAAGTTTATATTTAAATAATTAATTTATGATGAATTTAAAAATTAAATTAAATTACCGTATCAATAAAGTTTATATCTTGTTTGGCAGTTAGCATTACATGGATTCTCCATATACATATATAAACATGTCATACTCATAAAGGCATCACTTTTTATGGTAAGCAAATGAAGAGTGCATGAAAATATAATCATCGAAATAACATTAAGAAGAAACTGTAGAGAGAGAATTTTCTTGGAATCCAAACACTCCTATTCATTATTTCGCTAGGTGGTTTGCTCCATTTCTTCTATTCTTTTTTCCTTTGCATTTCCATTTCCAAGGAAAACGTCAAAAGCACTAACTTACATAGAACAACACTGGAAAATAATATATTAACGAACAAAAGAAGAAGTTAACGCCAAGCAGAAGCCACCGTGAGGGTTTTCCCCATCCAACCGAAACAAACACCACCATTCACGTGTTTGACGTTGAAACCTGAGTTCGCTGGGCCTGAACAACCGAGTCTCTCCTTCACCAACTCGCCCACGTCTTGACTCATCTGCTTTAACTCGAACCCCGCCATTCCCATTCGGGCCCGCCATTTCCCGAACACCTCGCATCTTTCTAGACGGTCTCTCCCTTCACACGCAACCGAGTTACTGAGCCTGCGACCGAGTCCCTCCTCCACTTTGACTCGTTTCCCGGTGTCTCTCTGCAGCGTGTACTCGATCGACTCCAACAACGCGCTGTAGTAAGAGAGCGTCTCGTTCACACGTGCCGTGAATGGGGCAGTGTTAGTGTTCATTTCTTGCTCCACTATTGTCACCACCCGCGGAGATAGCTTCTTCACGCGCCGGAGAAGCTCGTCTCGGGGATTCTCTATCGAGACGCTCTCGTCTGGCATTCGATATAGTTTGAACGCAAAGTTGACGGCCAGCGGCTCGTCAGGTTCGCAACCCAGCGAGTCGCGACTCAGATCGCTGAGTCTACAACACACCACGTAGAAACGTAAGGCAACTCCGAGTCGGTCCGCTAATTGACTCAATTTGTCACCAACTAACTTTAACCTCTCTTTCTCTTCTCCGCCAATATCGGCTAGAGCAGTGATCTTGAGGGTCATGGGAGGTTTACCCTTCCAACGCTCTGAGAGTAGATAGAGAAGATCCATGTACTGTGTTCCTTGGCCTATATCGAAGTCGATAACGTGAAACCCATCTTCGCTTTTTGGTTGTTCAACTGAAGCTTCGAGGATTGCGAAGTTAGCAGCCATTAAACCAAGCTTAAAACAAGGCGAAACCTCGTACAACAACTGGGTCGAGCCGAAATGTTCCTTGCTGTAAAGCTCCGCAACCGGAGGGGGGTTCTCGGTCTGGTTAACCCGAGATTTCAGCGCCGTTAACATGTAACCCATCAATCTCTGCTCAGAACTCTCTTCGGGATTTGAAACCTTAGCCATACACTTCAGGATCTCAGTTGCCACATCGAATTTTCCTTCTGAAATTGCCGATGCAGCTTCCGCCAGAGTCTGTTTTGAACAACTCGGGACTGGGTTAGTCACGGAAGTTGTCGAGGACGAGGAGGAAGATGGAGATGGAGCCATCGGGTTAGGACTCGAAACGCTGATGAGACTCTGTATTGTCTCAGACCACTCGCTGTTGGCGTTTGTTATCGCAGATACTGCATCACCTTCCTCGTCGTTGTCATCCAACAGCTGTTTCTCTATCTCCTCTAACTGATTCATCATCTTCTTCTCAGTGTCCTGTCCCATCACAACCGTTCCTCCAACTCTGGTCTGGTTATGGACAGCGTTCTTGTAAGATATACCTGGTAACGTCTGGTTTTGCGAGTGAATGGGCAGACCAGAGCCAAGATTCATAGGTTGAGGCCTGACTTGTTGAGGAAGAGGAACACCGTAATGTTGAGAAATGTTGGGGAATTCAGACGACGCACTAGCGGAGAATTCAAAAGGAGAAATTGTTGAAATCTGAGAGTTTTGTTGATACGTCCTAGGCTTCACGGACCGGAGCAGGAGTCCGTTCAGTGCCGGGTTAAGACTCCCATGTTGATGTTGTTGTTGCTGCGCCTGAAATTCAGCTAGAGTCCGCTTTCCGATCAAGCCTGGAGGTGAGAAACTAGAATTTCCCATTCGGTGTTGAACGATCTGCGTTGACGGGTCTATAAGCATTTGAGAGAGCTGGTTCCTATACGTAGGAGGAGCTGGGTTGTTGTTCGCAGCAGTATTCATGGTGATGCTCATGGATTGACCAGCGATACCCGAATAGAAATCTGGGCCACCACCGGAAAACCCAGAAGCCATCTCCAACACCTCCTCTTCTCTCTACCGTGTACAAAGAACTAATCAGAAAGCGCTGCAGAACCTATGAGAGTCCAGAGATTCGCATAGAACACGAAACTAAATGAGAAAAATTAAGGTATTGGAGAGTTAGAGAGAGAATGGAAGAGAAACAGAGCTTATTTCTTATAAGAGTAGGAACGATTCTGGTGGATATAAGGAAGAGAAACGACACAACTTTCCGTGTGTTTCCATTAACATACGTGCACGTTTGGCGTGAGCTTCTCACCGCCTGATCACGCTTTGATTGCGTAGTTTCGGAAACTTGAAACGATCCAACGGTGATATCTTCGCCACAACTTACGCGCGATTACGCCTCTCCTTCGCTCCGCATTAAATTGCAGATCCACGTTCGTCCTAGGAGCGTGGAAACTCTTAAACCCATCACTTTCGCGAGGGGCCAACTTGTTGGCCCAGGCGCGTGTCGGCACGCTGTTGTTTAAGTAGTGTGAATATAGAAGGACTTATAAAACTTGAGTGAATGAGATGATCTGTGTTCGTAAGGCGAGCGGGAATAACAGCATTGGGACACGTGTAGCTATACGGGAGAGAGTCGAGGATGTTTAGGTAACTGTGAAGTGAGATTAGACTTGCTCGAAGCCAGTTCGGTGGAATCGAAATTCCAGCAGTTGTTTTGTCCGAACGGGCGATTCCAGTTTGATCCCTGGTGGTGGGAGAGACAACTTACACGTGTCGGTCATTGGTTTATGCCTGGTAGATAATTTTCAAAACCTGAAATTTGTCAACGTTGGCTATGCCCAACCGTTGAGTCTTTTTTCTTACGTGACTCTTCCCAATTTTTCAACGTTGGCTATGCCCAATCTTGAATATTTAACTTCAAAATGGGAAATTTAAAGTTAAATATTCCCATTTTTAAAGCATTTTCAACTTAAAAGGAAAAAAAGTACCAATTACAATTGGTAATAGATCGTGTCGGATTTGTTCCGACCCAAATTTTTATCTGTAAGATTACGTCCAATCAAATTTTGATAATCCAAAACTTAATCAGATTCGATTAATTTAAAAAAAATGTTTGATTCCAACTCAAAGTCCGATCAACTAAGATCGAATCTCTTAGCTTCAGACCGGACTCCAAATTGAACTTCTTTTTGTCACTCCTAAGACTAGTGAGTTAAACATATTTATTGGGTGACTAAGCATTTGATTTATATCAAAATTGATTGCCACCCGTTTCACTATAGTGCTATTAATAGTACATATTAAGTGGATTGCACGTGGGATGCGCATTAAAGTCCTATGGTATTATTAAGTCTATAAGACTAATCTCGTAATTACTTGAAACTCTTTTTTAACCGTAATTTATAATCAATATATAATATCTCTAGAAGGAATTTTTACTAAACGGCTGTTATTGCTGTCGTATTTATTTACCATTGACCTTTGAATCCTCCAGACCTTGAATATGAAAACAAGCAAGCCAACCTTGTTCTTTTCTCTTCACTATAATTTAAATATTGACTTTAAACCACTAAAAGATATTTTAAAGGGGGCATTTTTGTCAACTCTTAAATTTTACATGACAAGAGTGTCATGAGTCATGGCCGACGCCTTATCAACATCTATAGTATTTAGGCTGCGTGTAGGTAAGTAACTTTGCTATAAACTGTTTAGTAACAAGGGCCATTGAATCAGACTTATCTGCATTAATCCCATTCTTTGCCTCGTCGTTCCCTTTGCCTAATTCAATTTGTAATGCCTTAGTTTTCTTCAATCCATCTTCTTTTTGATAGGGATGCTAAAACTCAGATACTCAAAATATAGAAAGGTCTCGTAATACGCTGCTTTACTTGTAGAAACACGAAATTAATTAATATATTCACATTGGCTAATTACAAATATAAAGAGTTAATTTAAATTAAACGATATATGTTAATATAAATTGGTTTTTACTAACAATTTTAATATTTTAATTGATAGGATAGAGTCTTTTTAAAATCCTCTCAATCTAAGAGATTCTAAAGAAAGAAAGTTCCAAACCATTTAAAATTTAACAAAGAAGACTAGGGACAAGAAATTTGGAAACAACATTTCTATTAATTAGAGGTAAGGTTGTGTACTATTTGACCTTCTTAAATTTGTGAGTTAATGAAATTTTTACTTAGTTGTTGCTATTATTGATAGTTTAGAAATAAGATGTAACAATCCTAGACTACTCGTCTATAGATATTGTCCGTTTTTAAGTCTTGGCTCAGTCAAGTCCTCACGATTTTGCTATTCTTATATTTTGGAAAAATGCGTCTTGTGAGGGAGAGGTATCCATACTCTTATAAAGCGTACTTTGTTCGCCTCTCTAACTGATATGTGATATCACATTCTACCCCTTTTAAGGTTCGACGTCTTTGCTAACACATTGGTTCGAGTACTAGCTTTAATATCATTGTAACAGTCCTAAACTACCCCCCACAGATATTGTCCGTTTTTGAGCTTTGGCTCAATAAAGCTCTCACGATTTTGCTCTTTCCACATTTTAGAAAAAACGCATTTTGTGAGGGAGAAGTATTCATACCTTTTATAAGGCGTACTTCGTTTCTCTCTCCAACTGATATGGGATCTCACAAGATACATTTTCCTAAAAGTAAAAAGAGTAAAATCGTGAGAGCTTGATTAGACCGAGGCCCAAAAGCACACAATATTTATGAGCGAAATAGTCCGGACGGTTAAGAAATATGTCAAATCTTTCAAAGTATAATTAAATAAACTTTTTTTTTGTAACGGACTAATTCTTTAAATATTTTATTTAAAATACATAATTGGTTAAGAACGATCTAATGTTACATATAAATGTACATAAAATTATTATTATATGAAAAAAAGAATTTTCCACGAGTATTTTATGACCTATACGCACCAAAACATCGAACCTTGATTACTATTTTCTACATGTGAGGGCTCTTTGGTCTTTTTCTCGAGTTACGTAGTTTAACTAGCAAAGCCGTCCTTTTGCAAGTTGGTGGAGACTGCCTAACAGAAAAACGAATCACTCGAGACGAGATTCGAAAGTCCTCCTACCCCTAACTCCGGCGTAGGGCATAAACGTCACTACAGCGTCGATGTGGGGTCGTGTTTGGTCGCAGGCGTTCGGTTAACCGGGGATAGCAGGTTCATGTTTGGAATCCATCAACGCAGCAACGCCGACTGGGGGTGTGATATTTTATATTTTATTCGAGGGATGGGGGCCACGCGCTTCCAGTTGCGTCGGCTGCCACACGCTATCTGTCTGTGCTGTGCCACACGAAATCTACATAAATCCGCAAAATCCGTTTGATCTTTTCAGTCACCCAATGGACGAACAGTAACGACTAACGAGTACATTTAATTTAAGCTATTATTTTATATGATGAAGAATATTAATTATTATAAGTGAAAAGGCACTAAAAAAAGAAAACTTTAATTAAAAATATAAAGCTTTCCCACTAATAAAATAATTATAAATAAAGTGTTTGTAAATATTCTAAATTTTTAGTTTGACTTTTTAATAAAATTTTAATATAATCTTAAGTTGGAGTTTTTATAGTGCTTCAAAATTTCGAGTTTTATTGATTATTAAGTAATTAATTTATTTTTAAAAGGGTATTTCTTTAGGTGGGTCATTTGAAAATAGTATTTTAATTAGTTAGGAATAAGGTTGCGCACTGCTGAATCTCTCCAAATTCTGTATATCAACAAAATTTTTACTGGATATTGTTATTGTTTATTTCTTCAAAGTTTGGCTGATTAAATTAAAATTTATATCACTGAAAACCTTTTGACAAATATTTTAAAAACTAAACTTAAAGTTAAATATGTAAGATAAAATATTTAATATTTAAAATGTTTAACATGTATTAGACAGTTATAAAATCGACTAAAGATTAAATCTAATTAAAATATAATTGAAAGAGACTGTTCTTACCTAATAAAAATTTAAAATTTAATTAAAAAAGAGATTATTAAATATAAATCAATCGGTTTATTTTAATTTATAATAACTTGTTAATTTATTAAGATTAACCGATTAATTAATAAATTGATCGATTTTTAACAACAAAATTTGTTAAAATAAATCGAATTGAAAACTTACAATACGGTTTAAAATTTTAACAATTTAACAATCTAATCAACCGAATTTTTTTATCATTGCTTTTGGCTTTACAACACTTGAAAATATTAGAAGGGAGTAGTTAGTACTGTACTACTTCATTTGTTTTCTTACCATTAGATCTACCGTACTCAATAATCCTATTTTTCATGTTCCCAAATAATTTTTGCCATCTAATAAATATGGAATACATAATAGCTAGAATCATTTGGGAACAGGAGAAACTAGATTATTAGGTACAGCAGATTTGGTGTCATTTCCTTGACTTTGATTAAATTAACGATGGAAAAGATATTATTCTTGTGTTTTTTTTAAAAGACTTACTCGTTTGAACTTTGAACCGTGAAATAGGGACCTAGATGCTCGCAAGAGCTTGGCAAAGGTGATGGTGTGTAATTTGTCAAAGTTGTTATTATTTTTATTTGATAAATTAATTATTGATAATTAAATAATAAATAATGAATTCAATTCAATTGAATTGAATTGGAGGACGGTCCAACGGGCTTTATATACATATATAAGAAATGTGTAATTTGTCAAAGTTGTTATTATTTTTATTCGATAAATTAATTGAATTGAATTCATTATTTATTATTTAATTATGAATAATCAATTTATTTGAATTGAATTATGAATAATTAATTTATTTGAATTGAATTCAATTAAGTCTTCATAAATTTAGTTAAAGATTGAATAAAATTGAAGGATGTGAAATATAATTGAAGGAGATTGTTTTCCATCATTGAAAAAGTTGAAATTTAATTAAAAAATAATCTATTAAATAAAAATTAATTAATTAATTTTAATTTATAGAAATTAATTACTTTTAAAATGATTTATTAATTAATAAATCAAAATTTTTAACAAATTTATTAAAACAAATCGAGCTAAAAAAATTAAAAACTAAAAAAATAATCGATTCAAAATTTTTACAATTAAATCAGTTAAATCGATATTTTATTCAATGATTTTATCGTTTAATTAGGAATGTCAATGGGCCGGGTCAAGGTAAGATATCTTATATTTTCTTTTAAAAAATGTAAAAAATGGCATTGTTTTTGACAAAATAACATTGTTTTTAAAATAAAGGTTGGGTCACCGATCTTGACCTGTAATTCTGTAGGAGTCGATAACTTTTAACTTATGACTTGCTCATGACCTGATCAACTCAAGCCAAAATCAAGTCGAATCGAGCCGGGTTAAAATTGACATCCTAATCCACCTCTAAATATAGGAAACTCTTGTGTTAAAACTTATATGACTTGAAGCTTTCTTAAAATACTAGCTATCGTCACCATGCACCCAAACAAAAAAAAAAAAGAAATTCATCTTTGTATTATCCGATTAAAAAGTAAAGATAGGTCCTTCTAAGTTCCTCTCGAATGTGGATGCATAATCCAAACAAGCAACAAGTGCTCGATAGCTAATTAGCAATAAAATAGCATTAAGCATTGTGTCAAGGGTTTGGTGGAAAAAGGATGGCTTGTTAATGGAGTTATCTGCGGGATTATGACTAGGAATGGTCCAAGTTCGAAGCTCAAACCCCATTTGGCCACATTGATGAGAGATTTTAACCTTTTAAGCGCTTCTTGTGGCTAACATTTTGGGTTTCTCTTCAATCAAATCTAAAATATTAGAGATTGCCAACTAATTAATGTGTAATCTTGGGACCATTTCTATACCCAGTAGCCATCAAGCCTTGTTCAAGGCTTGTACTTTTAATATGCAACAATGATTTAATGCCCATGACGAATGCAATGTCTTAAAAACTAAACCAGTTTAAAAATTTTGAAACAGTTAATTTTTCAGCTTAATCTTAGGACCATTTTCATACTCAGTAGCCATCAAGCCTTGTTCAAGGCTTATACTTTTAATATGCAACAATGATTTAGTGCCTGTGACGAATGCAATGTCTTAAAAACTAAACCAGTTTAAAAATTTTGAAATGGTTAATTTTTCAGCGTAATCTTGGGACCATTTGTATACTCAGTAGCCATCAAGCCGTGTTCAAGGCTTGTACTTTTAATATGCAACAATGATTTCGTGCTTGTGACGAAAGCAATGTCTTAAAAATTAAATCGGTTTAAAAAAATTGAAACGGTTAATTTTTTAATATTTTAGTTTAATAATATTTAAAAAAAAATTGATTAGATTGTTGATTGATGCGTTAGTTTTTATAAACTAATCAATTTTTATAAACAAAAATAAATTAAATAACTTTTATTTAATATTTCTTGTTCAATTAAACTTTAAAATTTTTGATTAATAAAGATGATCATTTTTTAAATTTTTAATATTTAATCAGTTTTACAACTTCTTAATATTTGTTGAGCATTTAAATATTAAATCTCTTGTCTTGTCAATTTAACTTTTGATCTGCTTTTAAAAAAATTGGTCGAAAGTAGAAAATTATGTGTTATTCATGAAATAGTGACTAATTTATGTTCTTGCCAACCACATATGATTGAAAATTAGGGCTTTAATCTTATTTAGTTTTGGCAAAATATCCTACAAATAATCAATTTTATTCTTTTTTGTATTAGTAGTACTATAATTATTACCCATCAAATTTGTGTTGAAATGTATATGAGATAAATTATAAGATACAAATCTCTTATTTTTTGTTTTTTTAACAGAGAAATCTACAGTCATTATTATTTAGATGCGCAATAATCTGCAAATCATGCTAATTGGATATTTCGTACTAAATAAGTCATATACTACAAACTCGATTGACAGAGTGTAGAAAGGAGGATTCGAACACATAATCTTTTGTTCTCATGCCTTCTATTTTACTAACTCAACCATTCCCTAAGGGGCCATATCTGGTTAATTAGGTAATGTGAACAAATCATTTCAGTGAATCAAATCATATTTATAGATTTTTAACATACCAGCTATTTTTGGAATATAAGATTTTAATATCTTAAATTAAATGATTAAATATATTTTTTAACAAATTAAAAGGTTGAATATAGATATCTAAAATTTTAACAGAAATCATAATATTTTATTATTTGAAATTGAAATAGAAAATATGAATATTTTATATTTTATTATTAAATATAACTTATATTTATATTAAAAACATAATTAAAAAATATTCTAAATGAAGTACCAATAAACTAGAATAAGTACCCGTTTCAATGTCTTGATCAATGCGCACCGCATGCTCGCTATCCACGTCAAAGGCCACGGTAGTCGGTACTAGATCACGTTCACGTGTATCTGACACTCCCATCACATCTTCGTTGATGATTGGTTGATCAATGCATGGCTTTGGAGGAATAATCCCGTACCAAACCTGTGTTTCAAACTATCGTATTCACACATTTTTTGGAAACACATCTTCTGTAACCAATATCCTGTACCAATTCTATTCTACGAAATCTCAGTTATACAAATATGTAAGACCCAAAAAAATGTATGGATAAAATTGCATAAAATAAAATAGATACATAATAGTAAGTACAGAGAATCTCAATCTTATTTTTTGAGTCTCATGTATTTTTCATGATGGAATAGTCTAGTATAGAGTTACGGGCGCAGAAAATTTGAGGACAACGTTGTATTGTTAAGCAGATGCCTAATACTTATTTCTAGATTACAATTTTCATTAAAAAATTTAAAAAATATCAAATTTCAAAATTAAGGACCTAAGAGTACTACAATTATTATTTAAATTGAATTAATTACTTAATGATTTATTTAAAATATATAATTTACATAATATTTATATTTTTAATAATTGTTCAGATAAAGAGAAAGAATGCATTACTTTTTAAACATTTACTAGAATAAAATTTCCAATTTACTTTATTGGATACAAAGAATTAAAAATAATCATTAAGGGAAATAACTAAGAATTATAATTAATGACTAAAAAGTTAAATAGGTATGGTCAATTCAATCATTAAAATTTTGAAATAATTAAATTTTTTCAATTTACTTTAATAATTCTTATTATAAAAATTAAACAATTTATTAATTAATAAGTTAAATTTCATAAATTATTTTTTATGAATAAAACTAAATTAATTGATTATTGTTTAACATTCTCGTTCTATAATGAAAATTTAATTTCTGACAACGATAATTTCTTATTTTAAATTTTTTAATTTTATATAATCTATTAATTTGATGACAGTTTAATACTAATTAAAATTTTAAACATTAAATCTCTCGTATTACCGATTTAATTTAGGACCCTAATTTTTAAATATTGGTTAGAACTTTTGATTCTACATAACTTATGAGTTAGAAATGCATGATGTTTGCCATTTGCTAAAACAAAGCTTATGCTTTAAGATATATTTGGTGAATGGGTATACTTCACCGAGTGCCCTTAATTTAATTGGACCGTATTTTAGGTAATGCTTCTAGACTTAGGGATTAGGACTTCCTACCTAATTTTGTTCCTCCTTAGCTGCTTCAACACGCCAAATGAACAAAATCATATGTTCATCTAATTAAAATTGACAAATTAATTAGGTTATATTTAATTATATATTATATTAATTTAATTAAAATTTTAAATCAATTTAATCAAATTAATTTACCTTAATTAAACTCCTAAAGAAAGGGATTAACTACATTCGAATCCACCCGAATCAAATGAAGAGTTTGAGCCAAGGGCCAAAATACCTGATATATCAAATTTTCTGTTTTAGTTACTCTATTCACATAGATGTGCGAATAAGATTTAATAGAACATCATGAAAATATTATAAGAGATTTAGTGTTAATTCCTAAAGACAGGCGACTAATTGGTCCCAAAACACGTGGATGGCGACCGTTTTGGAAAGAATCGCTGGCTTCTAGCTGTCATCTGATCATCTCCATAGATCTAACACTTACTTTTCGTTTACTCGTTCCAGCACTGTGAATGCTTCAAACTCTTCTGGACCCAATCCTCACTCTTGCCGGCAACGGTACTAATAATTAATTTTTAATAACGATATAATCTATAACTATATATATATAATGTGTTATTGATTATTTTAATTGAATAAATAAATAATATTAACTTACATCGATTCCAACTCTGGGCTAGGAACAAAGAGCTTCAGCTGAGCTACTGTGACCAAGTGACCTAAACAAAAATGAGCTCATACCCACAACTTAAAGCCCAAAGTTTCAAAACTTTAGACGACACAGTTCGGTCCATGAATCTTAGCCACAGATGATCAGATGACTCGTGTCAGGTCAAAGGGTTCGTTGAACGGTGTCATATCCAAGATGTCAGTTGAACAGACAACAGAGCCACAGGTGATCAGACGAGTGTCAGGTCCATATGTATGTTGAACCGTTAAAAGCCGAAGATGACGGCTCGTGTCAGATCAGGTGTTGGATTGGGTTGGGTTAGTTACATCCTTGTTAGTTAAAGACTAGTCAAGTTATGGCCTTGACTTGCTACTCTTTTTTTTTTTTTTGAAAAATTAACTAATTGACAATCTTACTTTTATGTATTAAGTAAATTTTCGAATTCATATAATAATTCATAAATGATCGTAATTTAGATGAAATAATTAATGAATTAATAATTTAAATTAGGTGATTAAATCAGTCTAAGTAGTTAATAATAAACATTTAATTAAATTTGATAATGAATTAAACTACACTCATTAAATTTTGCATTTGCGTCTAAACTGTTTTCTTAAAATTAACTACGAGTTTAAGTTTAATTAAATTTAATTTCATCCGATTTTAACTAATTTATTATAATTTCTAAATTTGAATTCAAACTTGATTAAATATAATTTAACTTAAAATTGATTAATTTCTCGTAATTTTAACTTTAAAAAAACTATAAAACTTAGTTGTAAAATTCAAAAATTGTAAATAGTTAATAATAAAAATTTAATTAAGCTTGATAAAATGTTAAGCTGGAGTCTCGAGTTTGAGCTCAATTTTTTGCTCTTGAATTCGAGTTTGAGTTTAATAAAATATATTTCAGTTTGATTCCATTTAATTTATTACAATTTTTAAATTTTAAATTAAACATAATTTAACTTAAAATCAACTAATTTGCATTAATTTCAAGCTCAAAAAAGTTGTAAAACCTTTTTTTTAAAATCATATTTGAATTCAGTTCCCATTAAATTGGACTTGACCATTTGATTATATATTAAACTTATCTGGGTCAGATTGTAAATAAGGTCCACCAAACAGTTTAGAGGCCTTCAAAACTCCAGGCTTTTCATATAAATCCGTGGTCAAACTGTCAAACTGAAGCTCAAAGGAGCCGAGGATGGATTGAAAACTAAAGGGCTTTGGATGCTGAAAAGGCAAAAACACTGCTTTATATGTTTCATTACTTCCTGAACCTTCTTTTTTCACTTTTCGTACACCATCCTATTGCTTAGTCTCCATCAGGCAGGCCTTGCCTTTATGCACATGGCTTTCTTCTCTCGCTCTCAGATTAATGGGTGATTGTTTCAACTCCATGTCCCTTAATCTTATCTATATATTTGTGAAAATGTTACGTAAATATGTAGTAAAATTTAATAAAATAAGGTAGGAGTTCATAAGTCGAAACAGAAGATTTGATTCTTAAATTAATATATATAATTAATTATTAAAAACCCAAGCAATTTAAATAATTTAACAGTAAAAATTTTAAATAAATAATTTTTTATTTTAATTTTTAATTTTATAGTTTGAATTATTTTAATAGCTTTTGTAACTCAAGACATTATAATAAGATGTGACAATATAAAAAAATTGTAAATTTTTTACAATTAATAGGCATTAAATAATAACTAGTTGTAAATTTTACAATTATAAAAAATTTGTGACAATATAAGAAATTGCTAATTTAATTTTAATTATAAGCATGATGATACATGAAATATTTGGTATCCACCGTAAGTGTTTTCTCGATTCTAATCTTGTGGGATTCGGGTAGTCGGGGGGACCATCAAAACTCTACCAAATAACACTTTCATTAGTTATTTGACATTTTAGAAATTAACATAGAGGTATTGGAAATATCTTGATTAAACTCATAAATTATCTTTAAATATTTTATTTGAAATATATAATATATAATTTATAATTTATAAATTATAATATATATTTAATTTTATTTAGTACACACATAAAAAGGTACTAAATGATTCTCTTTACTAAAAAAAGTATATTTACAATTGTCCCGTGTACAGAATGACAACGGAATCTAATTATGGAGTATAAAGCATAGAAGCATGTAGACGAAGACAATAAGTCAACGGTCAACAGTTTTAACGGTTATGATGATGCGATCAATCAGCGATTGGGTATTTAGTGGTTTTAAGCAACAGCACATGGGAGGCTCAGTAGCACTAAATAAGCTCACTAGTCTCCTGCGGGTTAGTTAAAAAGGCTTCTTATTCAATGTACCAAAAATAAAAAATAAAAATAAAAATAGCACATTAATGATATATATATAGATAAAATAATAATAATAAGAAGACAATGAAATCACGAGGATCTCCACTCCACCTCACTCCCGCCGTCTTTGCTCCGTGGGATTTGGTTC
>JANZXP010000007.1:28362265-28375040 GCA_027576715.1 Erythroxylum flavicans | reverse complement strand
CAATTTAAACAGCAAGATTTTACGCAACTTAGCAATAGAATTTAAAGGGTAAATTGACTTTTGATATTTAAATTTTTGTTTGTAGGTAGAAAACACTCCTATATAAAAGCGTTTTTATTTTTTGCTGTTTGTTTTAAATCAGCCAATAAATATGCTACTCTCCAAATATTTTTAGTAGCTATTTGACGAGTTAAACAGCTGAAAATAACAAATCAGGTAAAAAATAGTTGATTGATAGTTAACTAAATAAGGCCTTAATCAAAAACAAAACCGACCATGTCAAATAACTGAAAACAACAAATGAGTAAAAAAAAAACTAATTGGTAGCTAACCAAACGAGACCTTAATCAGAAACAAAACCGACCATCTTTTTGTCACGTCCAAATTAATGTTCTACTTCTAGACATTAATGCCTCTTAGTTAGCTTAAAGTTCGATGGGAAGTAAGCTTGCTTTTAAGGAGATTTCCAAATATAAAGTAAATGCTGAAACGGATCCTGTTCCTTTCATTGTCATAGGTACGACTCGTTTCTCTCGCTTCTTTTTTCTCTTTCATTTCTTTGGTTCAATGATGATTATGACGTTAATGATGATTAAAAGAAATTAAAAATATTCTTTTACGTATATTTTTGGATATAGGTCAACCTTGTAACTTTTTATTTTTAAAATGTATAATAAATAAATTATCAAAAGTACATAATAATTTATAAGAGTGTGTGCCTTTTGGGTAACACATAAAGTTGCTCTTTTGTAACGAAAATATCACAAATTTAAATTGCAAAATTATATTTTTTAAAAGATATAGAAAAAGATTGTATACAATATGACTCTTTTTAGACTTTCGTAAAATAAAAAGCTTTATATACAGAATACATTACTAGTATAATTTATAAAGAAAATGATATCATTAATCTAATTAGTATCAATATGTCCCATATATGTTTTTTTAGAATTTTTGAGTGTGTAACGAAGAGTATTATTACAAAACTCATGGTGATCAATTATGGGATGGACTTCTAAAAAGTTAAAGACACTTAGAGAGACCTTTGGCCGTTAATTATAACTAATGATTAAAATATTCAATTAATTCAGTCAATCAACTATACAAATTTTGAATATATTAATTTTTTTGACTAATTTTTAATTTTTAATTTTTTGGTTTAATTTATTTTTATTATTAAAAATTGATTAATTTATTAATTAATCAATTATTTTTAAAAATTAATCAATTTTTATAAATCAAATAAATTATTTAAATTTCATTTAAGAATCTCTTTTATAATATTCTTACCAATCAAACAATTTAATTTATTTTATCAGTGTAGCGAATTTTTATATTTGTATTTATTTAAACAATAAATCCTCGACTTCAATTCATTATTATAAACTGACAAAATAATGAACTAGTCAAGAAAATTAACGATTAGTATAATGATTGAATCGAGAGCAAAATAAATATATAGATAAGATTTAATAAAACATAGTTAAGACAGAGTAACTAATACAGAGAATTTGACGTGAATTGAGGTAGGATGTCTTTTTCTTTTTAAAACTAAGTTTAAATGATTTTTTATAAATTTTTATGTAAATCAAAAGGTCCAAAAAAAAAAAAAGATTTGATTACGCGTGGAGAAATACAATTCATTCATCTTACCAACCTTTCTCTAATGTAGCTTTTTCGTTCATTCATTTCACCAACTTCTGCTCGTATATTTATGAACAAAAGACACTAATAACGCAGAAAAGTCAAATTACATGTCCCTATTTTGTCACGTTTTTTTTGTCGATATTAGGTAGACTAAAGTAATAATTTTAAATTGTTTAATTTAATTTTTAATTCTTCTGTTTATTTTATTTTAATTTTTTTACTAAAAATTGATTAATTTATTAAACTAAAATAAATCAATTAATTTTATTTAATATTTTCCTTTTTAATTAAACTTTAAATTTTTCGATATGTAAAGACAATTTCTTTAAATCATATTTTAAAATTTTTAATTTTTAGCCGATCTTATAACGATCTAATACTAGTTGAACCTTTTAAAACTTAAACTTCTTATCTTATTTGTTTATTTTTCGATCCGATTTTTTAAACATTGAGTATAACAAATGTCCTCAAAATATCCCAGAAAGTACGAGAAAAATCACAATAAATTATATCAAATTTGATAAATTAGATTAATTTTATTAATATTAAAATAATATTTTAATTAATTGTAATAAACTAAAACTATTTTGTTAAATTAATATAAATAAAATAAAATCAAATAAAATTAAACTAATTGCATAATATAAGTTAATTTTTAATTAAAATATAAATAAATAATTAATTAAGATATAATTAATTAAAATATACTTATTTGATTAATTAAGATATAATTAATTTAAATATAACTAATTGATTAATTATAATGTAATTAATATAAATATAGTTTATTAATTAATTAAAATATAAAAAATTTTATCTTTTAATATTTTTAATAAACTAATTATTGTCAATAACAATAACAACCATTTATTGTTTTAATTAATTATTATAATTATAATAATTACAATCATTTTCATTTTTTCCGTTGTCGTTCTTGTTGTTATTCTCCTGTGTGAACTGACCACGGGACTTTTCGGGTGGTTCTGTCTTCACAAAGTCTTCGCGGCATCTCCTTTCTTGATTCTTTTGTCTCGTAGCCTATTATGAGCCAGCGGATGTCTACTTTCCAACTTCTCTTCCAAATATCTTGGCGAAGCTGTTAGATGCTCATTGGTCACTTTTGTTCTTGTTGATAAAGCATGTAATTATAATTTTTATATACTTATCAACTTAAAATATTAAATATATAACAATAAATTTTATAAATCATTCAATGATTTAATAATTTAGAATAAATAAAAATTTTAATATAAATCTTATTTACAAATATCAACATACATCTATTATTATTACCTGGTCATTTGTTTTTAAGAATAACATATGACATAGGAATTACAAAATGTTGGATATTAATTTTTAATTTTAAAAAATTGGAATTTAATTTTATGCTAAAAGGTTTATACATAGGATTTGTTTGGTTGGCATGAATTCTTACTTAGTAAAATAATCTTTTTCTTAAAATTTATATTATCACATTTTGTTCTTTTTTTTTAGTAAAGTAATATCGAGAAAGTAGTAGCACTTTACTTGAATTCGAAATTCTATCACTTATTTGGTATTTATATTATTTTACTAAGAAATTTAATCTAAAAAATACGCTAGCCAATTCAACTTTTCCTTCTCTCTTAACTCTACGACAACTCTTTTATAAAACCTACATTCTTTTAAGGCAAATTTAAAGAGTATTTGATATGTAACAGTATTTCATAATTTTGACTTGTGTTTATAATAATATCCTTACAAATCGAATAAAATTGAAATCGTTAAATCATATTAATTTGTAATACCAGTTATATTATTAAATGTTAATTTTTTATTTTTTATATTCTAATCATATAATACTGTTATATCATAAATATAATATTTAAAAAATACTAAAATAACCTCAGTACAAAGATAAATCTTAAAATTCAAATCAAATATCAAATTTTTTTCTAATATTGCATTATTTCAACTAGGCAATCTTAAAATAAAAATTAAAAAATGTCAAATATCTTTTGAACATCTTAAATTTAATAAATTTAAAAATCTTAAAAACTAATTACTCTTTAAATTTGCCTTAAGAGGAGGTAGGTTTTACTACTTCAACGAGCATCTAAGCCTTAATGAACTCATTCCACACTTTCTAAATTAAAAAAAAGAGTAAAGTTGTTAATTATATTTAATTGGTCAAAGAATATTATAATTAAAGTTTAAGATAAAGTTTATTTTAATGTTAATTTTATACAGAAAATCATATACTAATATCTTTACAAAAAGTAAAAAGGAATCAATAGCAAGGTAGAAAATATATAAAAAAACTAACTAATTCAATTAAATTTAAGTTCAAATTTAATAATTTCTTTTAAATCTTATTAATCATAAAAATTAAGTTTAAATAATCCAAAATTATTAACTAAAATCATATTTTTATCGAAATACATATTTCAAAAATTCAATTAATTTGTTATCATAATAATAACAATAATATATAAACTAATAAATAATTTATATTATATAAAATATTTTAGACAAATTAAGCCAAAAATATCACGCACGCGTTGTACTTATATGTGTTGCACCACTACCCTATGAGAAAGACACGCAGGGAGTTTCAGAGAGCACTACTGAAAGTGAGAAACCGAACCACCGCACTCCGAGACGTCACTATCTTTTTCCGGTGAAACCGTGAAAGTTCTCTGTTCAGACCAACCGTCATGGAGACCACCCCACTCCTTGCTGGAGCTCACTCCGCTTTAAAGGACTACGAGCCGGTGAAGAGCTTCAAAGAGGCTAAGTCAGTGTTCTGTGTCGAGTCGCTCAAGATGTGGAGAATCGCTGCTCCGATTGCGTTTAACATGCTGTGTCAGTTCGGGGTTAACTCGGTTACCAACATTTTTGTGGGTCATATTGGAGACTATGAGCTCTCTGCTGTTGCCATTTCTCTATCTGTTATCGGAACCTTCAGTTTTGGCTTCATGGTTAGCTCTTGTTTACCATTTTCATCTTTTCTAGTTCGTACCCCATTTGTCCGAATTTTAATGTCCAGGTCCCTGCCTACTTTTGCGGACGTGTTTGTTCTTATGTCTTTTTGGTTGGTTGTTCTTAGAAGGATCCAGCTTTTTGTCCAGGATTCTTCGTTTCTTACTGTTCCTGTTCATTTTAGTGTTTCAAGATCAGAACTTTCTGCAGTATATGGATCTGGGCATATCAGGAAACTAGAAATGGATGCAATATGCTGGTTGGTTTGTAGTTTGTACACTTTCTTTTCAGTTCTGTTCATTGATCAATTCTTTCATAGCTGATTTTAGGATTATTGAACCGAACTGGGCGGTTTGTTCTTTGATCCTCCCTCTAAAAATTTGTAGTTTCCGCGTCACATCAACATCAGACATGTCCTCTAAAGGAATCGATTGGTCTCCACGCTGAAAAAAAGCTTAAAAGAAGGTGTGGCGGCATCATTCCGTATCCACTAATCTGCTTTTTCCTTTTGTCCGGATGTGATCTAAGCTGGCAAAAAATTTTCCACTGTTCTTTTTCTTGAAACCTGTCTTTGTTCATAGTAATTTTGCTTTCTGGGTTTATCATGAAACAGTTGGATTAAGCATTAGTAATCTTAGGCCTTGTGTGGCTAAATGTTACGATCATGGAGGGGAAGGAGGGCCCTAGAAGTTTTAGAAGGACTCTTTGTTTGTTTACCTTCTTCCTTACTGTCATGTAAAAATATATTACTTTAGATACTGAATCAGTTTTGCTACTTGCAGCTTGGTATGGGAAGTGCATTGGAGACACTTTGTGGACAAGCTTTTGGGGCTGGACAAGTTCATATGCTCGGTGTGTATATGCAGCGATCATATGTTGTACTAACCACCTTTTGTTTCATCCTCTTGCCCATCTATGTTTTTGCCTCTCCAATCCTGAAGCTCCTTGGACAAGACGATGGTGTGGCTGATCTTGCTGGATGGTTCACTCTTCTCACTATCCCACAATTGTTTTCTCTTGCCTTCAATTTCCCATCCTCCAAGTTCCTGCAGGCTCAAAGCAAAGTTGGTGTACTAACTTGGATTGGGTTTGTAGTGTTCCTCCTGCACATTCTGATGCTCTGGGTTTTCATACATACACTTGGTTTGAACTTGGTTGGTGCAGCCATAGCTTATAACATCTCGAGTTGGGCATTGGCCATAGCTCAAGTTGTTTACTGTGTAGGTTGGTGTAAAGATGCATGGCATGGGTTGTCATGGGCAGCTTTCAAAGATATCTGGGCCTTTGTTAGGCTCTCATTTGCTTCTGCTGTGATGCTTTGCTTAGAAATTTGGTATATGATGAGTCTTACTATTCTCACTGGTCACCTCGATAATGCTGTTCTCGCAGTTGATTCCTTGTCTATATGGTGAGTCTCTGTTTCCCTGGAATTAATTCACTAATCGAGCAATTTTCATGACGTGATTTGCATGTGACATTCAAGTAAAAATCCAAGTCTTACGGATACTAAGGTTCGTTCTAACTTCCAATTTTCAGCATGAATTTCAATAGCTGGGAAGGGATGTTGTTCATTGGAATCAATGTTGCCATAAGGTAAATGACTTCAACTCAATTTGCTTACCTTGTTGACATTTCAGCTGTGTCCTGTTCGTTTCTTAATGGCTTTAACCTACTTTTTGATGCCTTACTGTAACTGATCCTCATTGTTCATTGCTTTATCAGTGTCAGAGTATCCAATGAGCTTGGTTTAGGACGTCCAAGAGCAACCAAATACTCAGTCTATGTGACAGTATTGCAATGCCTTGTAATTGGGCTGCTTTTCATGGTTATTATAATGGTAGCTAGAGAACATTTCCCTATCATTTTTACAAACAGCAAAATCCTGCAAAAAACTGTTTCTAAGTACGCCTACATTCTTGGAGTTACGATGGTACTTAACAGTGTTCAGCCAGTGATATCAGGTATCCGTTGTATGTGATTCTAAACTGAGAGCCTCATGTCTCAGGTAAAACCTTCTGATAACTTATGCAAATTGTTATAGGTGTTGCTGTTGGTGCTGGTTGGCAAGCATTGGTGGCCTATATCAACGTAGGTTGCTACTATATATTCGGGCTTCCGCTTGGTTTCTTGCTCGGTTACAGAGCAAAATTGGGATTCATGGTACTGCAAATTCTGTAACTGTTATTTGTTCGGTTGTTTTACCTCAATGCCTCAAGTTATCTTCCATGAATTGCAAGAATTAAGAGAAATTTACTACATTTCATTGAAATTCCACAAAAAACCAACCACTTGCTTCTATGGAAAACTTGCTCAGAGTCGTTAACGTGTTACGATCAGATTCTGCTTACTATAATGGTTTTTTGCTGATACCTTTCATTCATTCCAGGGACTTTGGGGAGGAATGCTGGGTGGAACTTTATTGCAGACCTTGCTTCTCTTATTTGTTCTTTACAAAACCAACTGGAACTCAGAGGTAAAAGCAGCATTTTCATGAAAATTGAACTCTTCCCCAAGAACATGATTATGATTAAGTATGCTAATCTTAAAAATGTGTCCGAAGGTTGCACAAACATCAGAACGCATGCGAAAATGGGGCGGTCAAGACCCTAAGATTGAGAAGGTTGATAATGGAGTATGAATTGCCTGTTCTGTTGGATTCAGGACCATCAAATGTTGTAAGTGCCCTGAACTGTTCAAGACTCCTAAGAAAGCTTCATGTTTCTTGTCATATGCTCTTTGGTCTTGGATTCATGAGGGTAAATTCTGTTTGAAGAACCGTGGAATTTCCTTTTACACGTGCCCTTGAACAATTTTTCTTTTTATATATAAATAAAAATTGTTTTCTGTCTTTTTAGATAAATTATCAAATATATATAATTTGTAAATTAATAAAATGAATTATTTGAAATTCAAAATTAATAATAAATTTAATTTAATTTCATGAATTCTAACATGTTTTCATTTCTATCCAATAATGATTAAAAATTAACAATCGGGTTTCGAACCAAATCTAAAAATCCGGCCCTCTAATCAAATCTTAAAAATCCGGCCCGGCTTAAAGAAAAAGGCTATACAAAACCTGATCAGATTCAGGCTTTTCTTTTAAATTTCAGCCCATTGCCATGCATAGTTTCACTACTTGCACGTCCCGCCAACTTCTAGTTTATGATTTGTCACAATTGATCAGGAGATCATAGAGGAATAGTGCTTGAGTTGTCAGAAGATTAGAAGATTATAGTGAGTACGAAAAACATATTATTAGCAAATGTTTGAAATGGAAAGTTTGCATATTAAAGAGTGTATTGAAGGAACCATTAAGGGAGAGAACAATAGAGAAAGAACTATATCATAATTCAGCCATTAATAAGTTGAAAAGGATAAACAAATAGAGAAACTGAATAAGATTATACATTAGGAATTTTCATCCACAGTTTCTGGAGATAGTAATACAAACATGGGGTCCAGACTAAGCAGCAACAGCACCTTTTTGCTTCTTTGGCATACGATAGCCACCAATGACACAAGCATGGTCTCGCTCAAAGGGCTCAAGTGTCACCTGCTCAGCAGGCTTGAATTGTTCCTGTGCCATCTTCTTCACCTCATTCTCAAACACAGCCTCTGCAGGAACAGTGGAGTCGATGCAATTTGCCTGAACTCGCAATGGTACCCGCAGAAGTTCAGTACCGCAAAAGGAAATCACATTATCTTGTGGAGATGAAATATCTAAAGAAACCCACCTTAATGGATATAACAAAATGACCACCAGCTTTCAGGAAAAATGATGCGTTCAAGGCTAAAATCCTAGCCTGCAAAGTTAATTCAGGAAAGCATATAATTCTGAGAACTAGAAGCTGAACCAAAAGGATACTTAAATCACATGGTCCATTAGCGGAACATTCAGGTCTAGTAATAGGCCAAGCATGATGCCTTGCGCATGCTGTTATGCGGGTGAATTTATCGAACACTAAGGCAAGGGCAGGCGACACACATACAATACTAGCATCAGTGGTTAGCCAGAGATGGGAGTAGATAACAGAAGGCAAAATTTTCCTGTACTGCAGAATGCACATAAATTGCTAAACCCAAAAAAGGATACTGATGCATATATAAACCCAGTTTAAAATACCATAAATATAGTACAACCTACACTGTAATTTATGTTCATTGTTTCATTACCAAATCATAAGTGGAAAAACCTATGCAGAATCATAGAGAACTCAACAAGTTCTAAAAGATAGTAATTCTTGAAGTAACATTCTGAAAAGCAAATTATGAACAAGAAAATCGTATAAAAATAAACAAAAAGCGAATATATGAAATGAAAAAATGAAGATACGAAAATAATTTAATTTTAGAACACTTAAAACAAAGATTGCATCAAAACTAATAAATGCATCAGAAACTCGGAATTTGCATCACCCATGCCGTCCTGAAGGGGAATCCGAGTGGTTCGTCATATGCTGGATCGATCAATTATTAAATATAAACATGAAAGCTTCAACAAATATTTCAAAATGACTACTTGAACTGTATTAATAATTGCATCATCCATGCAATCCTGATAGGAAATCCAAGTAAAGCTCGTCACATGTAGAGAAGTTCAGAGCCATAAAGCAAATACAAAACATAGATACTGAAAACAAACGAGGAACTGGCAAAGAAATAACTAAAAAAAAAGACAATAACGATCAGAAGGGGAAATATGAATACAAATAAATAAGTAAACAGGACATTGAACTGGAGTGAATACCCTTTCCTCAAGCAAGCTTCCCACCTCTAAACCGATTATTCTATATCATTGTAACAGTCACAAATCAAAACAAGAATATGAAAGAAGTAGACCTGATCGGGCTGTGCAACATCAGAAAATATAACATCCACCATGCCAACAAGCATGCGATACTTGGCCGGATGTCTCGCATCTTCAATGATGGGTATAACATTTGTCCTCTTCTTTGCCATGTTAACTAAATCCCTACCACTTCTATGAGAAAATTCTACAGCATAGACCACTCCACTCTACCAACAGAAGCAAATATCTTATCAGCAACTTGTATGCACCATGGACGAAAACTAAGAAATCACTTACGAAGCAATAATCCAACAAAGACTACTTACAGGACCAACAATATCAGACACATGAGAGACAGTAGTACCAGAAGCAGCGCCAAGGTAAAGTACTTTAGCACCAGGTTTCTAAAATTGCACGAAATTATAGACATGGTCAATATTTATGTAAATCAAAACAACTATGAATCACATCAATGATAAAACAATTTTAAATTCAATCTTCAAATTAGAAACTTACAATCCATATGTTATCAACACCACCAAGAATAGCTGCTGCCAACTTTGATCTAAAAGGATTCCACACTCTGTATTCTACTTTAGTTCCATCCTCGTTCTGAAAAATCATATAAATTTTCACTTAAAACTGACATGAAACAACCAAATGAAGAAAGATTGAAACACAACTATCATAAACCATTAAGAAAGACATACCTGAACAGCAATTCTCTTCTCGTTGTAAACAGCATCACCAGGAACCATGTTCTTAGTAGCAAGAGCATCTTCTTTACCCTTTACAACGAACACTCCTTCATGTCTATGAGGCTCTACAATAACCTTACTCCCACCTTTCATTCCACCACCACGACCACCTCGTCCTCTTCCTCCTCCGCGTCCACCACCGCGGCCACCGCTCTTCATGGCACTTCCTCTGGCGCCAAATCCTCTTCCACCACCTCCCCCTCTGCCTCTGCCTCTTCCTCCATCACCACCTCTTCCTCCTCTAAACCCACCTCCACCACCGCGGCCTTAATGAAACAATCATTTGACAATGGTCAAAAACAGAAAGAAATACACGACTCGGAAAAAAAGCTCAAACTTTCCTACAAAACAAACAAAAATTGGATGAAGCATTTAGCTTTCCCCTACCTCTTGGAGGAGCCATTCTCATCAAAGCTAGCGGAACTTGAAATTACAAAGTACGTAGACTGAAGAACAGAGGTGAACTGGAGCTTTATCAAGGATTCTGAGTAGGAAACCGAGGACTCGAGGATTTAGGTTTTCAGTATGTACTTTTCAGGGTTTAACAGTAAACAAGACATGGTTGTTATTTAGGTTCAGAGAAAGCCCGCCAGTTATCCGCCGCGTGTCTTTTCTGGAATTGGTACAATAATAATCCACAAATTACAAATTTCGAACAAATAACTTAAATTAAAGAATTTAAAATCAAAAGACGGATTTAATCTTAATTTATATTAAAAATTTAAAAGTTAACATATCCTAATGCATAAAACTTCAGAATGAGATCTTCTGTTTTACTTATGATGCCCCTATTATGTTCTATTAAATTTCATCTACACATTTATGTAGAGATAAATATCAAGATCCACATAAATGTGAATGAAATTTAATAAAACTATATTAGAACAGAATAACTGGAACAAAAAATTTGATGGGTAAAACTTCTTACTTTGTCGGGAAGTCATCAATCTACATAACTTTTTTAGGTCATCAATCTACACAGCTTTTACTTTTTAATTTTTTAGTTTCCGTGATTAAATAATATCTTTATTTTATCATATTAAAATTTTAATATTAAATAATATATTTATAAATTTTAATACATCTTTTCTTAGTAAAAATCTATAAATTACAAAATTATGAAAAAAGTTTAAAGTCAAACAAAAAATTTAAGTTTAAATGATATTAACATTTTTAAAATTAAATATATTTAAAAAATTTATCAAATGATTAAATATAAATATTTTAATCTTAAACAAATCATTTGGTTCCATTTCATCTCAACCTAGCATCATATTGTTCCTTAAATCCTCGAAAAGCAAATGAACAATGTTATTAGATTTCAAAATTTGGAAATTGGGATACTAATGTCCCTGTCCTGGCTCGGACTAACCCAATTTTAATTTATTTTATTTTTTAAATTAAATAATAAAAAATGATATTGTTTATAGCATTATTTTTTTATATTTGTTGGGTTTTAGAAAAAGTCTAGCTTAAACAACTTGAGTTTAAACTTAATCGAGACTCGATTTTTTAAAATAGGTTCAATCTAACCCAACCCGATTCAAACCAAAGCCTACATAAACACTTTTCCTTAAGAAAAATAGCTAGATTACTTCATCATTGCTCAGCTCATTAGAAACTCTTTTTTGCTTTTGATCATGAATAGAAATGGTTAATCAGTTTAGTGATAGCATATATATGACCCGACCTAATTTTAGTCTAGGTTGATTAAGTTACATGTCGAGATTTATCGATCTTGACCCCGCTTAGTTTGTACCTTGAGAAAAAAGTACCAAAATAATATTACTTTGTCAAAAATTATTTAAAATATGATGTCGAGACGGGCCGGAGGTTACCCCCGACTTATTACCATCCCTAAATCGGTTCGAATTTGACCCATACTTACTCAATTGTATAGATAAATATTTCAACAATAAAATCAAATATTTTAATACATAAAACTTAGCATAATTTTAAATTTTTAATAATTAATCTATACTCGAATTTAATTTTTCTAATGTTAAAATTGATTCGAACATTCTTATCATTTCATTACTACACGTCCAAATTATGATACTTGGTAATCATAAATGAATCCAATTTATTTATCCTTATTATATTCCATCTCTTTCGGGACCATATCTAATTTTAACATATTTTTTCCACGAGCATTTCAATAACTGTCACGACATTGGTTGCTGTGACAACGTACGAAATGCAGCTTTAGATTAACTCAAAAACTTGCTCCTCCTTGTTCACATCAAATTTTCTGGTTAAGTTATCCCGTTCTGATTCTATTATATTAAATTTTGGGCGTGTTTGGAAGATGGCGGATCAGCCAAAATATTGGTTTCAAATAGCTGAAATACTTGTTTGGAAAGAACATGAAAAGTTAGCTAAAAAACACCTCAAAACGTTGAACTTGAAAAGCTGTATAAGGGCAACGTTTCACACAACCGTTTCACTTTTAACAAGTGAAAAACTAATTATACCCTTTAGATAAATAAAACTATACATTAATTAATTTTTACAAATTAAATTTATGTTTAACTACCAGTCCTAAACTTTTTAGGTTTTTTTCTTTTTTTAATTTTAATTTTTTATAAAATTAAAAATAACATAATTATAATTATAA
>JANZXP010000007.1:28329187-28345513 GCA_027576715.1 Erythroxylum flavicans | reverse complement strand
AAAAAATATTTGCCTATTGATTATGAGCAAATGATGTTTGAGGAGATGTTGCAGCTCAGGCAGGGATCGATGAGTGTCTTCATCCAAACAACATTTTACTATATTACATTATGAACTCTTCTATCCCTCTCAAAATAACAATTTTCTAATATTGCATCCATTACATTTTATTCTATTATAAACTATTCTATTTCATTTTATTAAAAACCTTACGTCTAACTAAACATAACCTTAAATTCTACCATACTAGCTCAAATTATCGAACCCATTTCCCAAAAGGACGTCACTCATAATGTAGTTCTCCCGTGTTAGAATGACATTTAGGTCCGAGCCAAAAGATCAACGGCTAGGTTTAGGTTATCTGGATCTCAAGTTAGATAGGTTCAAGCTCAGCTATCCTGACTCGAGGTTTAATAATTATAAAAAATGACATCGTTTTATAAAAAATGATATGATTTTTATTTTTAATTAAAAAATAAAATCAAGAAGATCAATTACTAAACTTTCTATTATAGAAAACAACGAAAACTCTTAATTTTGTTAGGACTGTCAATTAAATTCAAGCTTAGTTCGAAGTTAATGAATTCGCTTAATTTGATTAAATATTTGAAGTCGGATTTAAACTTATTTTTAAAAATTTTAAAATTTAAATTAGATTCGGTTCGAGTTACTTGACCGAATAGGTTCATCAGACTCAAATCCGAACCGTGTGTCTCAAGTTCGACCCGAGTTTCAACATGAAACCTAATTTTTAGTAACGATAATTGTTCCATTTGTTAAAAAGAAAAAGAAAAGAACCGTCTTTGTCTTGGTAATGCCAAGTCGACAACAAACATGATAAGAAAGTCAAGTGGGGCTATAGCACGTGCGAGGATGGTGGTGGGGTCTACATCTCATGGACCCCACTCATTTATTATTATTACTTTTTTCCCCTACTCCTTCACTTCCTTCCTACTACGGCTATTCATATTCGATGGCTTTTATGTTTGTTTTTATGTAATTTTCCAATAATTGGAAAAGAAAATGGTAACGACTTGAGGAACTTTTGGGGTGTGGTTTTCTTAAAATCCTATTTTTTGAGTTGTGACTCTCTTAAAATTTTTATTAACTGATATCAAAGTTGGTCTTAGAATCGTAATTTACGGAGTGTTGGCCGTGACCAATGTGACTATAACTAACTTAGAGTAGTGGTCTAAAAGTATCAGCTATGACCAATAAAGACGTTGATCCTTATGAAGGAACCAATGTTACAGTTTGATCTAATTACAAAGTATAGAATTTGGATCCCACATTGATTAAATACAAAGTTTGTGTGGGATTTATAAAGAGTTTGAACTCTCCACTCTCACAAGTTAACTTTTAAAATATGACTCTCTTAAAGTCCTTATCAGAAAATTTGTTTCATATATATAATGTAATTAGTTAATAAATTTAAAATTTTAAAATCGCAGTCATGTATTTCAAACCATTATTCTTAAATTTTAACTTATATTTGATTAAATAAACATAATTTTAATTTTGAACCTAATTATTTTAATAAAGTTCGCATATTAAAGTAAGAAATTATATTCACTAGTGTCAATTAAAGGATGTATGAACTTTCATTACTCTCCCATCACTTTGTAAGGCTTTTTGAAGATCAATATGCTTAGTGAACTAATCCCACTTTGGCTATGAATGGATTAAGGAAAGGCCATGGGTGTTAAAGTCACAAATGGAATAAAGTGTGATATGAGCATAATCTTTCAAAACACCTCATAATGTTGTGGATGGACCCCTCCCCTAATTGGGCAATGCCCAAGTAGTGATGAAGTCTATGAACAACTTTCATCAAATTGCACAAAAAGCATTTATTTCTAGTAGGCCAAGTTTCCACTTTTTTCACTTTTATAGTTAAAATATAAAAAGGGGATTACATCTAATTAGATCCATTCATATTTTATCTAGACATTTTCCAATTATTCCTATAGTGTCTGACCCTTTTTAGGGATTGAAGAAATTATTGGTACAGAACATCTTGATTAGATCAAGTGTTATTTTCCAAATGTTTTCAATAGTTCAAAGAGATCTTTTGGTATAAGTTTAAGATTTATATGACGGTTTGGATAGTTTTGCAAGAGTTTGTTTGAACAACGAGTTCGACATTTTGAGGAACATTAGGATAAGATAAGGGTTATAACGAATAATTAATTTGCTGAGATAAAAGATAATTATCTGCAACATGTGAAATTTTACTTATTTAAAATTAAAAATTTAAAATAAGCGAGACCTTTTTTTCTAAATTTTTAATTTAATAAAGAATAAATTATCATAAAATTTGTTCCAAACTTATAAATTTAGAATTATAGAAATAAAATGACCCTCTAGGAGATGGTCGAGTTAGTGGAATGAAGGGCATAAGGTCAAAAGGTCCTCTATTCGAATCCCCTATTTATGCTTTCTTGTTTGAGCCTGTCGTATAGGGTTTGTCTAGTACAAAATACTCGATTGACGTGATTTACAAACTATTGCTTCAATTTAAAAATTTATTCAGCGCACATTCAAATAATAACGACTGTAGGTTTCTTGGTTTCAAGAAAAAAATATCATACTAAACTTGTCTTATTAACGAAGAAAAAAAAACAGTTAGGCCACTCTTGCCGGCTTGTGAAATGGTAAGAGTACCGTAATCAATAAGCAATACGTAATAATATAGAATTTAAGACAGTGATTTTATATTAATTAATTATATATTATTTTATGGTAATTGAAAATCCCGTCTATTTTGTACTTGTCGTGAAAATTAAAAATGAACTAAAAGTCAATTATTGGTTATTTTTTTAATACGAGAAATAATTTATATAACTGTTGAATGTTAAGTTTTGTTTAAAAAATGAATTTGATAAGTAAATAAATAATATAATAAAATATGGTTCAACTAATTTTTAATTAATAATTTAAATACACGTATCATAATATTATTAATATAAAATTTAATTTTTATAAAATTAAGTTAAATTTAAAATAATTTATTTTATTAATTCAAAATTTATAAAATTAAATTGAATAGTTATGTTAATAATATTTAGTCAGGTATATATATATTATTTATATTACAGTGTTTTATTGTTAATTTTTATTAAAAATATAAATTTTAATAATTTTAAATTAATTAAAGTATGACTTAATCTCGTATCGTTACCATAAATAAAATAGCGAATGTAATAATTTCTCACACTTGCAATAACTTCAGACATTATTAACTTTCTAAAAATATTCTTACATTTATTTTCTTACAATCCTCATGTTTCGGGCGTACTCGTTTCTCTCTCTCCTGTTCTTTCTCTCTCTACGCGATCTCGTCACCAGCTCTCAAAATTCACGAGGCAAGGAATAGAAAAATCTTTCCTTTTTGCTTGCTACGTTCTTAGATTCCAAAACGCGTATCATGGTATTTCAAGAACCGCCCTTTCAAGTATAAAGAAGTTGATTTTACAATCTTTTCCGCTGCTTCGATTTGGGCTGGCGTATCAGTGCTCTTGTCTAGCTTCTGCCGTCCAACTCATGGTAAGTGTCCGGTTTAGTTTTGTTCCTTTTTCTTGTAGTGTGTAATTGTAGTTTACATCTGGGCACTCATTGTTTGTTAATTTAGGTCGTATGTTGTTGTTTCTGATTGTACATGTAGATCTGTTTGTTGGTTTTGTGAACATTTAGTGACTGGGATCGTAAATGTTTGTTTGGTTCCTGGGTTAATCGGGGAAAGGAAGAGAAATGTAAGTGAGTAAAGCTATTTAGTGGTGTTAGTCGTTTTAAGTAGTAATGCTATTTCAGGTTGCAAGAAAATCTGGAATCTGGAATCTGAAACTGTGACATGTCGAGTATTTTGAGGGTCATTTCTTTAAATTCCTTTAGACATATTTGCAATTGTTAAAGATATGCATGCTGAGATGGTGGGAGTTGAATTTTTTAAAGACGTGTTTTTTCTGGTTGAAGTCAATGGTGTATGTTCAAGATTTAGAATGCTTTAAGGCTTTTCCAAGAACCTGGACCTGGAACCATTTTATCTTTGATTTTTGGATCAATTTTGACTTTTCCACTTAAGGACAATGACCTTATTATGTTAACTGGATTTTGACACCCGTTTTGCTCTCATTTGCAAAAGTCCATTTATTAAGTACACTTCCAAATATACACAGATGCGTGCATTTGCAGAATTTTCATTAAGGAAAAGATAATGTTTGAATGGCACTGTTTTTACATATAATATATAGTATTCTCATAATGAAGTTTCTATTTTATTTGTGCAGGTATTTTGCTTCCTAATAAAACTATAATTCTCACACTAATTGTTACTGGAAATTGACGATGTTGGCCTCTTAATTTATCGAAATTCCTGCAGTCATTACCGGTGGTTTGGAAAGTTGATTATTGTACATTATCAAGCCAAACAAGTTTTTTCATGTGTTATTAATAAAACATGGACATATTGTGAAGTAATTGTGATGCTGGAGATTAAATAGGTTTGAGAAACCTTTGGTTCTGTAAGTCTAAGAAAACGAAAAATATGCCTTCATGGTGGAAGTCATCATCCAAAGAAGTGAAGAAGAAATCATACAAAGAAAGTTTCATTGACACAATACATCGAAGGTTTAGAAGCCCATCTGAGATTAAGTCAAACAACAGATCAGGAGGGTCTGGAAGACGCTGCAGTGACACAATTTCTGAGAGGGGATCTCAATCTCGAGCAGAATCCAGGTCACCCTCACCTTCAAAAACACATGTTTCTCGATGTCAAAGCTTTTCTGCGAGGTCCCATGCCCAACCACTTCCCCTTCCTAGTGTGCATACTCCAGTTGTGGGCCAAAAGGATCCTGGAAATGGCATATCAGCGAAACCAAGATCTGAGAAAAACTCGAAATCATCATTGTTTCTGCCTCTTCCAAAACCAGCATGCATTCGTGGTAGGCCGCATACCACAGATCTAGATTTAGATTTGGTCACTGCTTCGGTTTCTAGTGAGGGCTCCATTGATAGTGATGTTCCTGCTAATTCTACTCATCGCAGTCCACAGGCAATTGACACCGACCATGGGACAAGAACTATTGTGTCCAGCCCTTCCAGGTAAGCCTTCTACTTTATTGTAATATTGGGGACATTATTAGTGGCCTTTATGCTTTCATACTTTAGCTAGTTGCTGATGCAATTTATGTTAATTTCTCTGAAGTGCAACGCTCAAGGACCAATCAGCTTCTATTGGCCAAATCAGTGCAAGGGAAGAGAAAAAACCATCTTCCCTTGTGTTTGGTAATCATACTCTACCTACATCACCTAAACGGAGACCTCTTGGAAGCCACGTGCCCAATCTACAAGTTCCATACAATGGTGCTTTCTCCAGTGCCCCAGACAGCTCAATGTCAAGTCCTTCTAGAAGTCCAATAAGGCCATTTGGAACTGAACAACTCATGAACTCTGCTTTTTGGGCAGGCAAAACTTATTCAGATGTCAATTTGTTAAGTTCTGGCCACTGCTCCAGTCCTGGATCAGGTTACAATTCTGGGCACAATTCGATGGGTGGGGATATGTCAGGACAGCTATTCTGGCAACCAAGCAGGGGCAGCCCTGAATGTTCTCCAATACCCAGTTCTAGAATGTCTAGCCCTGGTCCTAGTTCTAGAGTTCAAAGTGGTGCTGTTACCCCTATTCATCCTAGAGCAGGGGTGGCAACCTTAGAGACACAAACAAGTTGGCCTGATGATGGTAAACAACAAAGCCATCGTTTGCCTCGACCACCAGTAACAAATTCATGCCCGTTTTCTCATTCTAATTCAGCAGCAACATCTCCCTCTGTTCCAAGAAGTCCTGGAAGGGCAGAAAATCCACTGAGTCCTGGATCACGGTGGAAAAAGGGAAGACTACTGGGTAGAGGCACATTTGGTCATGTTTTTGTTGGATTTAACAGGTAAGTCAGGACAAACAGATGCTAAATCTGCGTGAAAATGTATCCAGAAGTGTCTAATTGTTATACACTCTTCAGTTTTAGCATAAGAGAGACCTTACTGGTTTATAGCATGGTTATTAAGCTAATAATCACTGATAAAAATTTACATCCCATAACAATACATCAATAATTACTCTTTAACATCATGACTTTTTAGTGACTTCAAGTTTAATATGCAATAAAGAACTTCTCGCTGCACGTCTCATTTCATTTCTTCAACTGGTTAGTGAAAGTGGTGAAATGTGTGCAATGAAGGAGGTGACACTGTTTTCAGATGATGCCAAATCTAAGGAAAGTGCTAAGCAATTGATGCAGGTAAGTTCATTGCTACTATACAGAAACTTTTTATGTTCATGAGACTTTTTGTTTCTCTTCATTTTTCCCTTAATGAATTTGAATTTCATTTAAAACCTTCAAACAGGAAATTTCGTTGTTGAGCCGCTTGCGACACCCCAACATTGTGCAATATTATGGGACTGAGACGGTATGCCTTGACATGTGTTATTATTCTTTTTATGTATATTTCACTTGACTTCAGCTTACAGAGATCTAAAGTTTTCATGACAAGGGGAAAATTAAGCCTCAAAGAATATCTTAGTCTATGTCAGAAACATGCAATGCGCCATAGAGGACATATGAGAGAGTATCAGGCTACTCAATAAAGTGGGTTAAGTGGAAATGTTATGAGTTAAATTGATATTATGTCACATAATTATGTTGGGTTAAGATGTATTTTATAGGAAATAAAATTTGCAAGTATCCAAATTAGTTGCTTTATTTACATGGGAGCTGCTTGAGGGCGCATTTGGTTTTGGATGGTATCAAGCATTGATCTTAAATTGATGTATAAATGTTACTTATAGGAATGGTTAAAACACGATAAACTGCTTGCTAAAAAATGTTATGATTGGAGGTGAGGTGATGGAAGCTAGTTCTTTTAGTTTGAGGTATCTGCTCAGATCTTGATTCAAACCTCTCAAATTTAGGAATATAGCAAGTTTTTTTTGTCAACTATACTGATGCTGTGGATTTTGTTGATTATTTTAAGTGGTATTAAAGCTTTTATTCTTCATTTGTGTCCATTTCATTTGTCTATAGATTTCTTATTTACCTAGTTGCTTGTCTTAATGAAGGTTTTTAATACTTCTTCACAGGTTGGTGACAAGCTCTATATATACTTGGAGTATGTTTCTGGTGGGTCCATATATAAGCTTCTCCAGGAATATGGACAGTTGGGTGAGCTAGCAATTCGTAGCTACACGCAACAGATCTTGTCAGGACTTGCGTACTTACACTCTAAAAACACTGTCCACAGGTGAATTGAGTTACCTACTTTATAGGCTCTTTTCTGCTCAACTTGAAGATTGCTGACATTCTTATGCTGAATCTAACATGCAGGGATATTAAAGGAGCAAACATACTTGTGGATCCAAACGGTCGTGTTAAATTGGCAGACTTCGGGATGGCAAAGCATGTGAGTAGACGATTATTTTCTCCTTTGAATTGGCATGCCTTTAATTGACCTGTGAGTTTATTGGTAGGGAATCTGTAGAATGGTGTTCAAGTTGAATTTCTTTATTTTTCTCAGTCATCTAACTTACCTTTGGTGACTCATTTGTTAACTTAATATTCTTTTGGTAGATGCTCTTAGAGCAAAAGTCAGGTTTATTGACGTTGTTACCTCTGCGAACGAATCCTAAAGTTTGATCTTCTTTACGAGTTTCATGATCCAATTATGATTTCATAGTGCTTTCTTAATGTTATTTCTACAGATCACTGGACAATCATGTCATCTATCTTTCAAGGGTAGCCCATACTGGATGGCACCTGAGGTCTGAGGATAATTTTTGACTTTTGCATGCTTAGTCATGTGATGATTCTTCATTCATCAGTTGTTTATTCATTTATTGTTTTCAGGTTATAAAGAATTCAAACGGTTGCAACCTTGCGGTGGATATATGGAGTCTCGGATGTACAGTACTGGAAATGGCTACAACAAAACCACCTTGGAGCCAATATGAAGGGGTATGTTCAGTTGACGGGGATATAAATTATCTGTATTGATGCAATATGAAACTTTAAGCTCATCTCATCTCATTATGAACTTCTTATATTTATCTATGTGAACGAACTTTCTTCTATTAGACAATCTGAAATATTTGCATTATGATCTGAAGGTTGCAGCCATGTTTAAGATTGGAAATAGTAAAGATCTTCCAGTAATTCCTGATCACCTCTCTGATGATGGTAAAGATTTCGTCTGGCAATGTTTACAAAGGAACCCACTGCACCGTCCTACAGCTTCCCAGCTTTTGGACCATCCTTTTGTAAGGTCTGCAGCACCTTTGGAAAGACCTGTTCTTAACCCTGAACCTAAAGATCCACCTTCTGCCGTTACAAATGGGGTTAAAAGTTTGGTAACTTTCTATTCCATGTTTTTATTTTTTTGTCGACTAAGTGCAAATTTGTTGAATTAATTGTTAGTTTCTGGCACTACCCCTGTCGTAATTTGCTAATTTTGACTAGGATTCATATGTTAATTGGTTTCCTGTGGTTTATATGAATTTGTGAATATCATGTTTTTTACGAATTATATATGCTTCGTATCTTGTATTGCCTCTTAATATCTTTGCATCATGAATATGGTGAAGTATCAGTAATAAGTTTGTGTATGTACACGCGTCTGGAGGAAATTTAAGTTCGGAACATCTAGCTTATGATGGTCCATCCTGAATGTAGTGAATGTAGGGAAATAAGTGTTCATTCAATCATTAGAAATTTGTTGTCTAAACACTTTTTTTATGCTGATCAAACATTGTTTTCGTGTCTCCTTTTAGTAATTTTATCTGACATACTTATAAAATTTAATTGCTGTTCTTGTTTGCTCATAGGGAATTAATCAAGCGAGAAATTTTCCCTCCTTGGACTCAGAAATGCTTTCAGTTCATTCATCAAGAGTTTTGAGAACGAGTCCTCATCTCAGGTATTGGCTCTTTCTCTCCCAGGAGTGCGAACTATGATATTGTTTCCACTTGTGTATTTAGCTTCTGCTCTGATATCATTTCCATCATTTGTAGTGACATCCATATTCCAAGGAACATATCATGTCCTGTTTCACCAATTGGCAGCCCCCATTTGCATTCAAGGTCACCACAGCACCTGAATGGGAGAATGTCTCCTTCACCAATATCTAGCCCTCGGACTACCTCAGGTTCATCCACACCCCTAACCGGTGGCGCTGGGGCTGTTCCCTTTAATCTTTTAAAGCAGTCAGCTTATTTGCAAGAGGGATTTATGAACATGTCAAAGCCCTCAAATGCCGTATACAGCAATGGCCCTTCTTATCATGATTCCAATCCTGATCTTTTTCGAGGAATGCAGATAGGGTCTGCTATTTTTCCAGAGATGATTCCCTGTGAAAATGATGCGGTAGGGAAGCAGCTTGGGAAGCCCACACATGGGGAACTAAATGATGGACAGTCAGTGTTGGCTTATCGAGTGTATCGGCAGCTTTTGGGAGATAATCTGCAGATAAATCCATCCTTGGACCTAAGTCCAAACTCTCCATTACTTAGCCGGACTAGTGGTATCTAACAAACTGCATTTTGCTTTCTTAACGTGTTGATCAGATCAAGTTCTCAGGTTCACCAACAGCTGAGGGAACTAATTGATCCAAATAAGGATTCGATTGAAAAACTGTTAACATAGGTTAAGATTTACGGAAATAGAGGGGAGCAGATGACTTATAGAGGATCAGCAAGAAATCCATAAATGTTACAAGTCTTTTGATAATTGATAATTCTGATTCGGTTTTGACTGTGAAATAGACTCTGCTTTCTATCCACCTTGCAGCCAAGTTTCTGGTTTGATGAAGCTTCAACTTGCATCGAGTATAGAGTGTAGAAGCTTGTGGCTTGTGATTCCCCTAGAGGCATGGCTTCAAGTGTTCCAGTGTATGGCAGTTCCAGAGAAGGGAAAATATTCATGTATATTCTTTTAGATCATTGTACAGAAGGAAAACCAAAGACAAGTACAATTACGAGCATTAGACTACAATTTTTGAAGTCTGAAACTGCTGTACAGAAGATGGAGAATGGAATTGAAGTTAGTGAAGCAATTTGTAGATTTGCTGAGACTAGTGTATACTATGTTTCGTCCAATCCTTGGATTAACTGTCATAATGTACTCTGAATCACATTACAGAAAGGAGAGGTGAAACCAAATTGTCCTTTAATCTCTTATACTTTCTATCTATAGATATTAGAAAGGACACAAAGCATCATACCAACGCACCAACAGCTTGATGCATCACCAACATTGCCAGTGCAATTCTGAGACATCCTCTCTAAGACTCTTAACGGCTTCCGACCTTTAGGTACCTGAAATTCTGACCTTTGAATTCCATTTGGTGGTCGCTGATTTTCTCAGGCAGCAAACTTTCCGGGATTTTCTTCAGAATGAACTCATCGGGGTCAGTCCATATCTCTAGATCCCACATGATTGCATACACATTCACCAGAACTCTGGTCTTAGCGTTCATAAAGCACATTCCCCGATGATAAATGGTGCTGAAGGGTGGAGCCTTAGTGACAAGTTGCGGATAATGCAGATATAAGTACGAGAAAAAGCATAATAGGTACAATTATAACCGTAATATTACAGTCGTGATTGCAGATTACGAGCAAAAACTTAGGGAATGAATCTCTTACAAGCAAGAAAGACACATGTCATTGTCAGAAAACTTGATTTCAGAAGTTGGATCATCCTGTATGTCCAAGAGTATGTCCATCAAATCCTTCATCTTCCCTTCAGAAACTTTTGTTGAGTTTGGTTCGAGGCTTTAGGAATACTTTGATGACGTAGTAAACCAAACAAGGTTTTAGGCCTTTTTGGATTAAGCATCTTATATATAGAATGAGTTTTTATGCTAAACTCAAGGGTTAATGTGAGAAAATTTTGCTTTGAAACAACAATTTTTGGTAGAAAATAAACGTTATAGAAAATATGAACTGGCGCTAATTGTTAAATCAGTCACAATCTGAATATAGGAAAAGAGTCGTATATCAGCAAATAAGTACTTGGCATTAACTAAGATACTGAACTTATTACAGAAAAATCTGGCCTGGTAACTAAAAGGGCCTGATGAACTAAAATCTTCTATGACAATCTGGACACCAAAATAAAAGGCTAAATGAAAGAACTTCCCTGCAATAAAAAGAAAATCTTTTCTCCACTTTTCAGAAGACCATTGCTAAAATTGGAACCTCTGCTGAGAATGTAATGATCACATTAATGAGAATATTATATATTTAAAAAAAAGAAACTTCCCTTCATCTTACATTATGTCACCGTTCTCTGTTTGGGTATATACTTCAACTTCATACCTTTCTCAGACTTTATTCTCGATTTGACCTTACCAGCTCTCACGGTAGAATCATGCAGTGGAATGTTAACTAAATGATTTGGACCAGTGATTAGAGGAGTTTTAGTATCAGAAAACTGGGAATCCACTGCCGAGGGGCTGCTCTGAACCTCGGTACAACCTGGTGGATCAAAGTTTGGGGAAAGCACCAATTTGACATGCTCAGCTGACACGGCCTTGTTCCACCCTGCACAAGACATCGCCAGTTAGAATATGCTGCAAACGTGTCAAAAATGATTGTCAAATCTGTTGACAAATTCAACTCACTCTCTGCCAGAAAAGCATTTGCTGCTTTGCTGGAGAACTGCAAACGTCCCAGGAGAGGACTTTCCTCCATGGATGGATACATTTTCGGCATTTCGTCAGTGTCTTCCACAGAACAATTTCTTGAACAGCTGTGACTGGATGATGGCTTGCCCTCACCCATACCGACAGACCTATCAACCTGAGATTCTCTACCACTAATATCAACCAGCACTGGACTTCTGCTTGCACTTTGGCTCACGGGCCGCCAAAACTTTATTTTTGATCGGTTAGTGACACAATGAGCATCATCATGTCTAATCTTCTCTTGACTGATATTTTTCTTTGCCATTTGATGCTCCACCACACAGTGATCTTCAGTCTCATCCAAATTGGTATCATCAGAATGTTGACCATTCCCCAGTGTAACAGATATAGAGCCAATCATAACTTCCCCGTTCTTAATCTGATCTGGCTGATTTATTCCTTCAATGTGCACACCGATTCTTGAACTCTCTCCAAGAGGTTTTGATTTTCTGCTCCACTTCTTGATGCCATTAACTATAGGAACAGGCTTCCCATCCCTTTGACTTCCGTGGAAACCATTTGATAGGTGATTTCTTTGTGATTTTCTAGGCATGCTCCATCTAGCAACAGCTATATGCATGCGGCTATTTCCTTGATCTGTGAGCCTTTCAAAATTACCAGCATTCATATTAGAGTATTCACCATTAGACTCAGTTTGGAGCCCCAGATCCACATATTCAACCGTAGTTGGAGGCAGAAAGTCTTCAAAGGACAAGGTACCATGATTTGGTGGTCTATCTGAACCATGTGTACCAGTATCAGATACAGATTCTTCAACTGTTGCTACAGCCTCCAGCCCATCATCACTGTGCTCCGTAGCATTTAACAGATCCCCTTGTCCTTGTTCCTTAGCTTTCTGCTCTTTATGCCTGAGTTTTTTAAGCCTCTTCCTCTGCAAAATCTCAGCTTGCCTGCAAAGGTTACCAAAAAATAAGTTTGGGCAAAATTTAGAAATTGATATTGAAGCACATAATTTCAACCATCATTGCATGCCTGCTGTTAACAACTATCATCATGTGCAGAGCTCTAAACCAAAGATGAAACTAACAAAATTATTCATCAGCAAACTAAGTGAACTATAATTGTCCTCCTTCTCTGTTAACACCCTTAGCTTCCTCCATAACCTGCCATGCGAGCTAACAGTGAACCATGACCGTGTTGAAGAAGAAATAGAAACTTGCAGTAGTGGCATGCAAGGTAACATGACAAAATTAATCATAATGTAAACAAACCTTCTCTGGGCAGCTTCCTCCTCCTCCACCAGCAACTTTTGGCACCTCAAAGCTTCAGCATCCTTGTCAGCAAGCCATGCTTTGACCTTAATCCAAAGATGAAAGGTATTTATTCACACCATGATGGCAAGAAAAGTGCTAATCAGCAACTTCTGTGTGTGCAATAGCAAAAGGCCATATGTGTTGAACAAAGGTAAAATCAACTGCAAAGGATTAGATATCGAAAGTAACTAACCAATTTCTGCTCCACCAGAAAGCTAGTGCAGGCCACTAAATTCTTTGTTTCAAGGCCAATCTTTGCAGCTTCTCCATCAAAGATATACTTTTGCATGGATACTGCAGCTCCACACAAGAATGTTTTTTCACTTGCATCATCAAGGATACCAAACAGTTCCTCAGACTTCAAAGGAAATCTTGAAGGCCCAGATTGGATTATGTCCTGCAAAAGATTGGATATATTCTTGAATTAGAATGCAACAATAAAAAAATTTGAATCAGAAAATGAAATAATTAACAGGAAAAGGATGAGTTCCATTACCAAAAGGATAGAACCAGCCCTCAAGCAATATTGTGGAAGAGAACAAAATCCTGGTTTCCGTGTAAGTGTTGTCAAAGACTTCACGATCAAAGAACCTGGAACTTCCTAGTCGGCAATTAAGAAATGAAAGAATTCTTCATAAAGTAATCATGAGAATTATATATATATAAACAAAATTAGAGCATCTTCTAATGATATGAAAGCAACTACTTCAGAAATTGATTTTAAAGAAAGAAAAAGATGGGATTAGTCAACATGTAAGCACAACATCCACACTCCGCTTCACAATAACATTAAACTGATTTCCAAACATATCATGTTTTCTCAGCCACAATGTAATAAAAGAATGGAAGTTCGAGGAAAATCAGTATTTGTAGATCTCATACATAAAAGAGCAAAAGATTCTAAACATTTTACCATAGGCAATGAAAATTTGAAATTTTATACGAAATGAGAATGATCCAATTGGAAATAGACAATCAACTCAGTATCAGTTCCAACAGATAAGGTACTAATGACCAAAGCAAACATAATTGTACCACCATACAAGAACATTCTAGGAGCATCAATCTTGAGAAGTTATATAAATAGGTTTCAAGAAAAGGAATCCAAGAGCAAAATGAAATACCTCCAAAATCACGTCATTGAAAGATAAAATTTCCTTTGCATCATTCTCAGAGAGCTGAAAAGACAAGGAACATTAAGCATCAAGAATGGAGAGGTTTTAAACAAACCTGCTATAATATTTACCTTATCCCAAAATGAAGCCAACAGATGCCTATTTTTAAAAGAATCCTGCAAAATGTAAAATATCTCCATTAAACTAACATATGTATGGTAAGAAAAAATTATGCAAAGACAAAATAAAGATTGATGAAGATGAAAATGAAGCTGACATCACATTTCCAATTTCCCAAAAATATTCAAACCTGTTTTGCAAATAGAAAAATGAGCACCAAGCATTAAAGGAAACCTTATCAAGCTTCTTCAACCGATGGTGCACACGCATGTGCCTCCTATAGTTTATGGATGAACAAAATTCTCGAGAACATTTGTCACATTTTTGCATCTGCACCTTCAAAGGAGTGAGCAAAGGCCAACCTGGGACGTCTGCAAGAATATGAGGCAATGAATCAGTGCAAAACACCAATTAAGGTCAAATCCAACTGTTACCAGTTATCAATAACTAATATCAATATTTTAACCACAAACAGACAACAAGTATCAGTGACATCAAACAACAAATTCAGCAAATTTATATGCTATGTTTATGAAAAAGCATATTTTTTGCAGAGGTTAACACTAACAAGTGGGATAAATTGCTAATCCCGTGAATCCTGGATATTAGAGAACCAAGAACATAAAAACATCACAAATAATTAAACTTTTTCCCATCAAATGGTCAAAATTAAACCTTAAAGTATGTATTAGCAGGCACCTTGTTGATCCAAAGCATTAAGTAACTGAATCCAATGAACAGGGCTATCATTGGCCCTTGAGAAAGAAAGAAAAGGCTCTTTTCCAATTGCTTGCCGAATGATTGTGTCCAGGGTATCATTTCCATCTTCTGGTTTCATCACATTGGTGGTGTTCAAGGCCTTTTGTTTGGCAACTGGCATTTATTAGCTCGGAACAAAAAAATATATCTACTTATGGGAAGCCACTGCACAGAATAATAAAGATTTGAATTAAAACCCCAAGATGAAGCATTTATATGAAGATACAACACAACGAAATGTCACAATGGATAAGACAACAAAAGCAATGAAGGCTCTAAATGCTTATATTAACCCTGTATGTGACCCCAATTCTAATAACAAAACAGAACGAAAAGTTATATTTTTTCAGTAGGAAAAGAATAAAAAGAAAAAAGTATCAAATTCTAAATTGTGTTTGTTGCATAAGAAGTCTCACCTAGAAGAATAAAGCATATATAATGTCTCATTCATATCATCCCATTCTACAAAACAGCAAAACCATCCAAATCATATTCAAAGATAAATTCATACGTACTCATACAAATACATACTACATAAGAATAAACGAAATAATAGACGAACAATGCAGCTTTATCTAGCAGCTCCAAGCAACTGTAATGCCCTCACTTTGAGTGAATGATTATGATATGCAAAACATCCGTACATGTAATCAAAATTATAGTAAGCAAGAGAGAGGAGAAAGAATTTTGCCAAACAAAAATAACACAACGCTTTTGGTTCCATTAAAACAAAATACACCTAACAAAACTAGCAAAAAATCCTTCATAAGAACTCAGAGCTCTCGAATTCAACCAAATTAAAATTCGCAAAACAGCTATACACCAATCCACTTCAAAAGCAACCCAAACTCTCTCTAATCAGCAGCAAAACCGCCAACATCATTAACTTAGATTAAACGAAAAAGAGAATAATTACAAACAAACGCGTGATCTGCGATCAACATCTGATACCAAGCGTATAGATATACATATATAGAGAGAGGCTTATGAGGTATGAGTAGGACTATGGCTTACGTATCAGTGAAGCAGAAGCAAAAAAAAGAAAAGAGATCAGTGTGCAGCGGAGAGGAATCTCCGGCGATCAACAAAGGGCGGCGGAATTTGAAGAGTGTTTGGAGGGTGAGAAAATCGGCGAGGAAATTGCGAGAAAGTTTTGCCAAAGGAAAAGATTTAAATGAAAGTGTGCTTAAGCCTCAAGGAGTAAGGAAGCGAATTGTAAAAAAGGTAAATAAAAGTAAGCTTTTTCCTAGGTAAGTAAAGTAAATTTGGAATCTGATTCTTCGGAAAATGAATCTATGGAAAGTAAAGATATTCACATGTTTGGATACT
>JANZXP010000007.1:28316388-28329087 GCA_027576715.1 Erythroxylum flavicans | reverse complement strand
CTTAAGCCTCAAGGAATAAGTAAGCGAATTGTAAAAAAGGTAAATAAAAGTAAGCTTTTTCCTGGGGTAAATAAAAAGTCGAGGCATGTTGATGTTGCATGCAAACCGAAACGACGTAGTATTATTGAATTTGACTCAACAAGTTTGTGTTTAAGCCTTAAGGAATAAGGAACCGAATTGTAAAAATTTGGAAAAGTAGAGGCAATTTGATGTGGCATGCAAAACCGAAACGACGTAGTATTATTGAGTTTGATTTGACTCAACAAGTTTGAGGATGACAAATTAATAACTTAAATTTATTTTATTTTGTTAGAATTCAAATATTATATTATATTTAATTTAATTCAAATTCAAATTCAAATTTGATAATGTTTTAGATTTGATTAATCATTAATAAATTAGCTTAACGTAAAATTAAATTATAAGACATCCGATCGAACTTAAAGTTAAGTTGAGTCGACAATCATCAACTCATACAAATCTATTAATACTTGTAAGTGTTCCAAAAATCATATCAGTTTATAAAAATACAAATAAATTAAGATATGACTGTGACCGACTTATCAGGATTAATTTTTAATTTTAAAATATAAACTCATTATTAAATATATTTTTTAAAAAAGACATTTATTATTTATAAGTCAGTTTGTCGAGTTAATTTTTAATTTTAAAGTATTGACCCGTAAAATTATTTAATTTAAACACTTTATTTATAAATTATATATTGAACAAACAACCATCACTAGAAAAAGGAAAGATGGCAAAGGTAAGTACGAGCTTCAATTATGTCTATATATTCTGTACAGCCAGGGATAGCAGATAGGCCCGAACTCGGCCTTAAGCTTTTTAAAAAGAAATTAGGCCGGGCTGGATTAGGCTGAATTACAGTATATTACAGATTTTACAGTATATTCTATATTGAGGAGGGTATTAAAAAAAAATGTTAAAGACTCGAATATTGTATAGATCCTAAGTATCAGTTGACTGTTTCCACTCTTGTATTGCTTGATGAAGGGCATGATTTGGTATAAGATTGATGTGTTCAAGTTTAAGATTTGTCATAGGGGAAGTGTTGTGGCCACTTTTTAGCCATCCTCTAATAGCATCAGCATCATAAGTATAACCATCTGCAGCTATTTGTGGATCTTCCATAACTTCCTGCAAATTTCTTTCATTAATGATGCTTCAAGCAATTGATACAGTAGAAACCTCTAAAGGTCTCTCTAGCTGAGCCTAACATGAAAGAACGGATGAAGAATTTTGATATGATATGACTGGTACTACCTATTGGGAAGCCATTGACTAACTGATACACAAACTACTATACTGAACTCTGCGAAATAGTGAAGAGGAATAAGATCAAATTTGAGCGTATTCATTGTTGTTGTTACCTGAAAGATGGGACAGACAAAATGAGTTGGTGTTCGTCGCAACTCTTTGGATTCCTTGAGTGAGGCTGGACCAGTAGTTGAGGCCTTCAGTGGCTTGAGGACACTCCAGATTTCTGTTTCAAGGTCTGGACGATTCCATTGGTTCTTCTCGCAGCACCTCAACCCCAGCTTAGCTAACTCTTCGGCTTGCTCAAATGGCCAGTCTCCGGCCGAAATGTCTATCATTGATTTTAAGGTCTCTGTTTCTAGTGCCCATTTTACATCTCTCACCACATCAGAAGCTGGTCTGCCAGTCAAAAGTTGCAGAAGTATGATTCCGAATGAGTATACGTCAGACTCTGAAGAGAGCGTCCCAGTTTCGAGATATTCTGGAGCAAGATAAACAGAACGGGAGCAAGGATAAGAGTTCTTCATTTCACTTTTCACTCTTCCATCTCCTTGTTTGATCAGAAGAAACATGCCAAAGTCACTGAGTTTGGAAACAAAATTGGCATCAAGAAGGATCTTGGATGGTTTTAAGTTCCCATGGATAATGCAAGGTTTGTTGGAGTGAAGGAAGATAAGAGCAGAGCATATCTCAATACAAATGCGCACACGAGTCTGCCATGGAATCGAAAGTGTCTTGCCTTTGTTTAGGAGGCAAGCTTCAAGACTTCCATTTTTGACATACTCATATACAAGTGATCTTGACTCCGGGCAAATCCCGATTAAGCTTAACAAGTTTGGATGCCGCACCCTACTCAAAATCTCCACCTGAAAGTTCATGGGCAAACAAGAAGTTCCATCAAACTGTTCCTTTCTTTTTCTTTCTGAAATTAACATCGGCAACTGTATTGCCAGGCCTATTTCAATCGATTTAAACAAACAAATGCTTGCTTATGCACATAGACGTACAGGAACCGATAAGGCCTAGGACCTAGGATGCATCAAACCAACTTTAGCTGATTCTTATCTTTTTCTTTTTAAAGTTTAATAGCTCTTACACCAACCTGAATATGAAAATAATGAGAGTTTATAATTAAGAATAACAATCAACAAAAGAGAGAGCAGCCAGCTGGTATTAGGATGCATATTGTACTGTACAGAGGAAGATAAAGTTATACCCCATTTTTGAACTCCAGCTCGCTTTGAGATCCATAAGCAGGCAACATCTTCATGACAACATGCACATGACGGAGCAGCCCTTCGTAAGTACTTCCGTATCTGCCTTCTCCAATTTTCCTGGATGGGTCAAAATTGTGAGTTGCCTCATTGATCTCCATGAAAGAGAAATCAAGAATTTCTGATCTACCCAACTTAAGATCTTCTATATAAGCCAAGTTTCGCAGCCTTGCAACTTCCCTTGTCGCAGTTTCGTACTCTATACGTGCTTTGTCTCGTCTTTCCTTGAAGCGGATCAATAGATCCACGGCTGAGATAATCTTCTCCTCCAACTCCTTGACAGTAGAATGAGATTCAGCAATTTGCCTCTCAAGTAAAGATTTTTGCTCCTGAACCATTTGGATTTCTTGCAAGAAATCATCACGTTGGTTCTTAATTCTTTCCATTTCTTGCTTATTTCTAGCCATCGCTTCCTCTGCCTCTTTTCTCATTTTCATCTCCTTAACACATAAACCTTCAAATGCTCTGGTCTGTTAAGAGATAAAATGACAGAAAAATTACAAATGGAAACAAAGCTGGTTCAAATTCAATAATGCATGTGTGACACCCTCCCACTCTTTTTTCACATTAATGATGATGAGGCTTGCAGAGTCATTGCTTCAACAATCAAAATTCATTTGAACAGCATAAGAAATTTCACTTCTCACCCTTTTCGCTTGTTAAATTTGGAAAGGAGATTATTTCTCAGATATTAAACTCAGACAATTTCAACGAAAAAACTAGTAATCTATCTATAAAACTTCATACTTTGGATAAACAGTCCAGGTTCATGCATCTTTCATAATCTTGTTTATCTAGCTTATTCTCTCTATTGATGGTTAGACACGAAACTTGAAATTGCTCTACTTATAAAGTCAAGTAGAGTATCATAGAATAGGGATATTGCTGATAGTAATGCAGGACGGGATATGGACACTTGTAATGCAATAATTTTTGGTTAGTCATTATATTAAGTTATTATTTGGAAGTTCAATATATTCCTAGAATCAGATCTTAGTCGAGTTTAAGAATACCTTTGAATTACTAGAGTAGTGCATAAAACTGGGGATGGAAGACATAAGATAAAGAATAAGTCTTGCCTTGCATTTGGCCTCCATAGCAACATCTTCTTCTTTCCATCGCCTCACTGTCTCTTGAAATGCTATCTTATTCAAGTCTTTTGCATCCTTGATTGCTTGTTCTAGTCTAACTTGAGACGTTTCTCGCTGCATAACATTGACAATAAAATCCTCATAAGATAGCTTGAACTGAAAATGTTTCAATTCATATTAACCTAGACCTCAGGATATAAAAATTTAAGAACTTCAAAATGTTCATTTTCCATGGCATTATAATAGTTATGTTCTTGGAATAGTAAATACATCCAAGAAAAAGTAGCTCAGTGATTAATTCTTACATCAAACTGAAAAGAAAAGGGTGTTCATTAATTATGGAATCATCTTGTGGCTAACAAACTAAGTATAGAGGAGCCAACTTCCAACCTCATTGGTCAGTAGTGGCATCACTTTCAAAGGGTTGAGGAACTGGTCAGACTGCAATGTGCATTGATAGTTGAAACTTCCTAACAATTCCTCCGGGTCATCAGCATTTTCATCTACACCTGAACAATTTTGACACAAAGTCATTCCTCTAAAACTCCTTTTTGAAAAATATACATATACTTTGGCATACCTCACCGGCTCAGGCTAGATCAAAGTCCACGTACCTTGAGAGTTGAAGTTAACACCATTCTAGTTGATATGCTTACCTATATATCGACAGATTTGTGCAGCAGATTCTGATCTCAAGAGCTCAGATTGTTCAGTTTCTAGATCGAGATTCACGGGTACCAAGGGAAGGGCAATCTCTGCTTCAAATCCATCATTGCTACCTCCCCTGTTTTCACGTATTCATTAACAAGCAGCAACAATTGTATAGTATATGCATGAAATAACCAGAAGTGACAAATTTGATCCGGGAGGAAGATGCAACAGTCTGCAAACCAATCTCTTCAAACTTTTAAATTTATATCAGACACATGGATTGATAAGAACCTCCTAAGTATTGGTCATTTAACAATTGAAATATAGAGTAAGAGACCAACAATCTGGTATTGAACATTCCTTAACAGACTACTAGATCAACAAACTGTAATTGACTATTTTGTGATGCTAAGATTACCGATCATGAACCACACAAGAAGGTTTAAGCCCCATCATCCCCTTCTACAGCACTGTGCATATAAAGTAAAGAAAGGAACCTTGTATAGATTAGACATTCCTTGCAGACAAACCAGATGTGACAGGCTGGGTGTGCATTTTGGCATACATAAGTAGCTTTCTTTGACTTTAGCTCTGTCAACTTTCTGCAACACCAATTAGGTCATTTTAAATGGATGCTTAAATATGGATATGTTAGAGGTTATGATCACCTATACTAAATGAAACAGCATCCGGAAGAGCATGAGCACGATCAGCCCTTATAGAGGCTAAAATTAGGATGTCAATGAACATTAAGCAAATGCATCGAAATAGTTCGTTACTTTGAATAATATTTGTCTGCCGCTGCGCCCATTACAAGCCATCTAATGTTGTTCTGAGAAATAATCTCAACAATACCCTTCTCAATATTGTCCATCTCAATCCATACTCCATCTGCTTTCACCTAAGGAAGTAAGCCAAGTGTAATTATAGTTAATCTAACTAAGATTAGTTGCTTCTTGCTTAGATTTCGTTGAAGCTGTAAATACATGTACTAATTTAGTCTATGCATATCCGTATGGGTGTCTGAGCTTGTAAAGAGAACCAAATGAAAGACGTAATACAACTACAGACCAAATAACAAGAGAGACAATACCCCTTCGTGTGCAAGCATGTGACAGTACTGGTCTACAACATCATGCAGCTTTCTTCTCCCAAGTTCTTCGAATGCCTCATTTGTGTCATGTCTCGATTCATTAAAACCAGGCTTTGCATCGGCTACATGAATTGAAGCAAATCAAGATTGTTTCATAACGCAAATCCAGAAATTACTTTAAAAAATAAACCAAAACAACGTTGGATTGTTTACTGTTAGTGCATCCCAGAAACAAAATCGACTAACAAAAAGCTCTGGTGAATCCTATAAAACTATAAACTTTATAATAGTCTAAATAGCTCAATTTCTCTATTCCAATTCCTCTAGCGCTTAGAGGATTGATGCACATTCACAACATGAAAGCAGATTAAACAAAGTTCAGAAGAATTAAACAGAAATAGCAAAAACGAAAAAAAAAAAACTCACTTAAAGCAACCAAAGTATCAGGTTGGTGAACATGGAGCAGGCAAATCCTCTTCCCAGAGAAGTTCCGAACCGCCCAAAACAACGTCGTTTTGCTCTTCTCCACATTCTTCCCCACCGCAACAAAGATAGTCTCATCCGAATCATACGCTCTCTCCATCTCAATCTCATCAAACCCCTCCATCACCCCACGAACAAGCATCAATCTTTAAACACTTAACTCACCGAGTCAGCGAGTGAGTGGACCGAGTTACAGATATCAGAAAACCCTCTATCTTCTTTCTCAAGGATTTGGACCTTAGGTGGCCTACTTAGAGAATGAACTTTTCCATGGAAGTCGTTGTCAAAAGTTTTTTTACGTTAACAATATACTCGAACAGACAAGGCTTAGCAAGTGGAAGATCTACGTGACATTAGTAAAGTTGTTTAGTTCATATGCCAACTTTTGGAACTTGTCGTGTAAGAATCTTCTCTTAAAATTATGGAAAGGGAAATTAGGAAATGGGCTCACAATTTCCGTGAAAATTACACCTTGTCTTTGTTATTGATTAAATTGTTTTTAATCAAATTAAAAAATTAAGAAAATATAACCCTAGAGTGTAGGTGAGTTGATAAAAAGCTTTCCTGGTTTAAGTAAGGTTGCGGGTTCAGACCTCCCTCATGTATGTAGCTGTTTAAAACTTGGGACCAGAGCTTTGTCTCCCGCAAGGGACTTACCGGACTAGAGCGGAGATTAGTCTGGGTGTAGATGATTTAAAGGTTCCTTCTTATAGTTGAGACCCACCTAAAACACCTCGTGGAAAAAAAAGAAAATATCAATTTAGTCCAATTAAATAAATTAAGTGAAATGTTTTTAATATATATTCAATTGAAAGCAAATTCACATTTATTAAAATTAAATACGATAATCTTAACATTTTTTAATTTTATGTTATAAAGAAAAAAAGTGTTACTTTATCAAAATTTAAAATCAATTTATTTTAATTTTAATTTTTGATAGAAATATATTAATCAAAATTAATTTAAGAAATGTCTTTAATCAATCTACATGAAACGCCTCTCTTTGCAACTTTTTTGGAGTGGTTGAGTTGGTGGAGTGGGAAAGTATAAGGTCAAAAGATCTTGTATTTGAATCTCCTACGTAAACCTTTCGCTTGAGCCTGTCGTATAAGATTAGTCTAATACGAAATACCCGGTTGACATAATTTATAGAATATTACGTTAATCCAAAATTTACTTAATATATATCCAAAAGATAATAAGTATGGTTCCTCCCCTTAAAAAAAAAAATTCCGTTACCTTGTCTTTGTTATTGAATTTTACTCATTGATGTCTTAAATTTTGGGTTTCATTAGTTCCATCTCCCTTTTCAAAACGTTGAGTTTTAGACACAAGACAAATGTACGGCGCCCATCTTCTAATTTCTTCTCTTCTTGCTGGCTTTTAGATTTTCTGGGGAAACAAACAGAGGTAAATCGATGGAGGAGAAAGGCCAGAGCTCCGAGGGCGTGAAGAAAGTGATGTCACCGTGCGATGTGGAGGCTTTAAAGAAATGCTTGGAGGAGAACAAAGGAGACTACGTGAAATGCCAATCTCAGATCGAAGCTTTCAAGTTGTCTTGTTCCATCAAGGGACCAACTTCCACGAAGCTGTAGGATGCTCGCGCCCTTAAATTCCCACCAAGAAAGCAATTCAAAGGATTTACCTTTTTGTTTTCACAAAAATTTTAGAGTGAAATTGTTCCGTTGATATTTGAAGTCTTATGTTTGATTCATCAAAAACTTAGCCGATCCTGAATTGGCACCATTATTTCATTACATCGAAGTTTACCGTACATTATTAGATTGGTTCCCGGAGGCAGCGACCGCGGAGCCGGTGGTGGTTGGTAGCTTGCTGGGTTGTGTACTGTTACAAGTACCTGAAATTTCCATGTTTGTTAACCCAGTTAGGCCTAATTATTAATTATAACTTGTTGTCTTTCCCCAAATTTGAATTATTACGTTAAATCCAATTTGATTCCATTTAATTCGGGCAGAAAATTCTCTTATCACTCTGTTTCGACATGCCATTCCAGCAATTCTCGTATCGTTCGAGTTCGACATTCCGTTTCGATTTTCTTACATCGGAGCTAACTCAAACATGGAATTAAGAAAAAAGGCAAAAACTTTCTCAAGGTGATAAAGAAGCATTATACAAACAAATAAATGAGGAACAATGTAAATCATCAATTATCTGTGTGTGATTCCTTCAGCTTCATGTGACCTGACTCATCCTTGTCGAAAAGGCGTTCGATCAATTCGTCCCAGTTCTCTTTCGTCTGACTCTGCTGTGAAGAAGAATCAAGATAAGATCCTGCACTTGATCTATGCGAGTTACCCCCATCTTCCGGCTCAACAAATGTTCCATACTGAGAAGGTGTAAAAGCATGTGGCACAGAGAGTGTTACAGCTCTCTGCAGTGCAGCTTGGTACTCCTGTGTATGTTCCCGAGCCAATGTCTCTTGCCGCTCCATCTTTTGTTTCACCGGGATCTCCGTGATCGAATCTTTATCCAGCATTAACTGGTTTTAGGAGAAGGGGATGCGGAAATTAAGACTAATCTTAAGCAACTAATGTTTCCGGATGTAATTTCAAACAAGCAAAGATCAGTACAATCATTAACAGAACGAAGACTTACATCCAGGGCCTTCTGTGCTTCTCTTTCTATCCAAAGAATAGCATGATCGGAAGTAGCATTACACGAAAGAACTATGTGCTCAAATCGCCCGTCTACCGGTACTGCTGTCTTCACAACTGGGGGGAATCTTCCACATCTGCAAACATATCAAAGATACATGGCACATTGGTTCGTTCCGAATCAATTTCTAATCCTCCCAAAACTTGGCAAAAACATCAAGCTAGACTGAAACTTGGAAATCCAAATGCAGCAGCCTATGCTGGGAATAACTATACAGATGCACTCCTTCTATAGTCAATCATAATATTCTAGCGTTCAGAACAAGGAAGAAAACAAACTCGTAGTAGTGTGGAATTGCATTCATCCAAATCACATTGTTGACAGCAAAGCTGCAAAAGTAAACTCGATGTGCTTCACAATACCTGAACGGCTTTCTTTCAACAATGTGATAGAGACGACCAGGTGCATACAATCTCCTTGGATCTTTGATCATCCTTTCCTCTGGTATACATGTGTCTCTCATGCACCGTAGACATAGTAGGCATGGCAAACTGTTGAAGATCAACAAAACAGGTATGACCAATATACTAAACAAATGTAGAAACAATATCACTGAAATTGAATTGATAAAATCACTTCCCAACTTCCCATAGCACACATAATAGAATTTAATGATATTTATCATTTTAAAGAACAAGGTAAATGGAAAAGGTGCAGTGTACCAGAAAAGTGATTTGAAGATGTCCTCCAAAGGTGTGGCTGTCCGCGGTAAGAAATCATCCTGTTGCAGTGAAATAACCACATGTAAGCTTTCTGAAAGATTAGTGAATAAACTTCAGCAGTTGGTAGGTATAAAACCATACAAATGAAGAGACCGCATATGCAGCCCAACTGATTGCCAATAAGGGCAACTCACATTTAATGGTCCATGAACACACCTACAATTACCCTAATAATAAGCTTCACAAAACTATCCTTTCTGTAAGTTGCATACATTAAAGCGTACTCATTTGAATCCGCCCAAGTTCTCGACTTACGATAGAAATAGGGAACCGTGATAAACATTCGCTTCACAAAATGCCAAATTTATTAGGACGACTCGACAAGGTACAAAAGACTTGAGGACTTGCCTGAAGCACAACAGAATTGATGACATCCGCATATCTGACTGCCAAATTGAGTGACATACATCTTGCAGGTGCAATGGCATAGCACCTCACCCTCCTCCTCTCAATGTTGCTCAACTTATCTCGATTTAGCACCACGACTAAGGTCATCATCGCTGCAACACCTGATCCGAGGGAATGCCCAGCAAAAGTCAAAGTATAATTTGGATACTTTTCAACCAGTTCCTTTAAAACCTCACTCTCTGCATCCAACACCCATCCAGCAGCTTTTAAAAGTCCATTGTGGACATAGCCCCCGTCAATTTTTTTTTTCCCTAGCTTGTTATCCAAAAGCACCACATAGTCACTCCCTTTTTCCAAATTAAGTCCCCTTACAGCAAGAACTATATCAGTATGATCATGATCAATATACAACAAATATGGAGGTGCACACCCTTGAGTATCTTCGTAAGTCTTTTTCAGAACCAACCAATCGGGATTGATTCCATATCCTCCAGGTGGTTCCCAAAGGGGATGCCGAAGATCATCTTCATAAACAGCTAGAATATAGCGGCACAATCTAGGGATAGGCTCAAATTCTTCAGCAGTTGCAATGCCCCAAGTCTCACTGTCATGGCCTGCAGTATGCAGACACCGTTTCCATGCCCAACGGGCACATGCTAGACAATAGACACACTCTAGGACAGGTAAGCCACATAGGATTGACATAGATTTCCCAGAACAAGTTCCTTTCCCTTGTGTCAATATACAGCTATGTAAATCAGGGATAAGAATTCAAAAGGAATCTGAAGGAGGCAAAAAATGAACCACGGAAAAAGTATAAAAACCAACCAAGACACGAGATTGAGATCTCAGATTACTACAGATAGGATCAAATGAGAGGCAAAAGAGTACAAACTGACCCAATGATTAAAAAAAGGAAAAAGTCAATGTCTTCAATAGCATTCAGCTATTTGATCAAATATAAACTAGGCAAAAAGTAGTGATAAGAAATGAATCAAAGAAATGGAGTCTATTTCCAATAGACAATGAGGTGGTCTTCGAATTCACTAAATAAGAACACAGACAAAAATATAGTAGTCGAAGTTAACAATACAACATAAAAAACAACACTACGATTTCGACGAGATTAATGATCAATATAAGGGACGCAAGAAGACACGACTAACCACAGCTTTGAGATTTCGAACTCTGAAGCAATCAATGCACCCCAAAGATTGAAACTTGGAGCAAAACACTGATCTGGGTCTCCGAGACTGAGCCTAAAGAGATCTTTCAGCAGCAGATGACCATGCTTTAACTAAACCGAACAGAACAACAGATACAAGAGAACAGCGAAGACCCATCACCGGAATTTACTAGTACTGCCGATAAACAAATGATTCAGAAGATGAACACTCGTCGAATGCAGAGATTTCTATGTATACTAACATCTCTGTTGGAGAGACAGCGGAGAATACTGGTTGTTGGGGCCAGTTGCTTGTACGTGTAAACTTTCCAGACATAGGCCATAAAAGACGCACGCAGAGACTGGGGTTGGGAAGGCTCACCTGCAAGTCAAACGGGATACTTGTTGATCTCAAAGTGACCCTTTTCAAAACTGTGGCATGTCGGTCTTTGGGTTCCATGGATAAAGATTCTAGAGTTGAACGTGCACTGTATTTACTATTTAGCTCTATTTGTTTTCTTTCGTAAAAGATATTAACTTTTTATGAGTGATTTATTCTAAATTATGCATTTATAAGTTATCTTTAATAATGATTGATGCATTGTTAACTCAATTATATTAAAATTTAATATTATAAAATTAAAATAAGGATAAAAGATCTTAGAAAAATAACTTAATGATTAAAATTTTTGAATTTTTACTTTTTTTTAATTTTCTTATCTTAAACTTTGGTTAAAATTAATGACGAAACATTTTTTTTAAGAAACGAAGAAACCCTCAACTGCTATCCTTTAGATGCTCATTGGATAAATCTTTGAATTAACACAATAACCTACAAATCACATTAATTGGATACTCCGCACTAGACAAGCCTTGTACGATAGGCTCGATCGAGAGAATGAAGATAAGGGATTCGAACATAGGATCTTTTGACCCTGTGTCCTCCCACTCCACCAACTCAACCATCCCCTATAACAACAAACACAAGATCTTTTAGTCTCATACTCCCTATTTCACCAATTCGACCACCTCCTATGAGACATTTTACTTGTTAAACTAATTTAACAACGTTTTATATAAATTTTTCTAAATTTTTATTTTTATTAAGATCAAAATAAAATAAATAATAAAATATTCAATAAAAATATGATGAAAGATTGAAATAAATATAATAATTTATAAATTTATGTAATTTTAAATATATTATTTAATATTTAAGGTTTTGGACAACCTCTATGAAAGATTGACATTTACTCGGCCTTTGTATGAAAGCGTTAAAGGCTGACCCTTTTCACGTTTTTGTTGCTAAAGGCATAAATTACAAAGCCAACACGTCCGCCTACTTTAATGAAACCTTTACATTAACAAATTTATTATTCTTATTATTTTTAATCTATTTAAATGTTTACTTGTAGAAATGTCAATGTACCGAATCAAGCCAATTTTAACATTCTTATTTACTTGGTGTGTTCATTTAAAATATATAATTAGTAGTACAAGTCCTATTTAACAATTAACTGATTGTATTAATTATTAACTGATTCTGTTAACGATTAACTGATAACAAATTGTATCAACTAATTTGACTAACTGATAATATTAATTATTTATTTAAAAATGTTTGGTAAAATTAGTTCTTTAATATTAGCTGTTTATGTGTAAAATAACTTATAAAGGCATGACTTAAAAAAAGATTTATGAGAAGACGAGTATTATATCTTAATAGTTATTTGAATTATTACTACTTTCTTTCTCTTTATTAACCAAGTTGAGTTTATTTCTTTTTCCATATTTTCTACCACTGTTGTTTTGTAACACCCCACTCTTGCTGGGCCCGAACCCGATATCGATGGTGATATCCGAATCCGTGCCCCTCGAGGGTGGCGTGTCACATCACTTAACATTTAAAAACTCGGTA
>JANZXP010000007.1:28280113-28315293 GCA_027576715.1 Erythroxylum flavicans | reverse complement strand
TTTACAGTTACTGGTTTTATTATTTAAATGTATGTGATGCCATGTGGAGTTTGTAGAAATTGCACGTAGCGCTCCCTCATCTTAGGATATGTGTCGGAATGACCTACGGGCGTTCCGGTGCGTACCCGAGGGTAATGGGGTGCTACAAAAACAATAATAAAAGATGACAACTTGAGTAATTTGTAATAACTTTTGAGCATAATTGTCTTTTTGTTTCACTATTTTGTTAGAGCAAAACGCTCCTCATAGAAGCATTACCAAAGACAGCGAATTTGGTTCAATCCGTTAACTCAATCACATGATTATCAACAGTTTAACATAATTAAACAGCCAAATACCTCTCAATTAATTAAAAATTTGTTGATAGATATTTCCCAAACAAGGCCAATATATGATGAGCAATGACCTCCAAGTAATTAAAAACATTTTTGGATATAATGATTATTTAATTAATGCATAATTTATTTAATATATATTGGTTGTTATTCTTATTATGTCTTCTAAACTTGCATCACATATTTGAAGTTTTTTTTAACTTTTCATGTTATATTTATCTGTGGGTCTATTGGTAACAACCTCTTTACTTTATAGGAGTAAGGCTACGTCCTATCAAGTTTTTCCAAACTCCACATTAGTGTGGGACTCAAATGGGTATGATGATGATGATATATTGGTAGTTAAGATGGAAACTGAAAATATAAAAGAAAAATTAGAATGGTGATCGTTGATAAACACAAAATACAAAATATTTTAAATTTAGTTTAATTTTAAATTGATGGATAAATCTTATTTTGATTTAAAATAAATTCGAAGTCAAGCTTAAAAATTTTATTTTTAAATTTTTAATCAAAAAAAATAATATTATTTTATTAAATAAATATTTCAAAATTTAATTATATTCGAAACTTTAAACTATTTATAAGTTAAAAGAATTGTCATATTAAATAATAGTGATTTTAACGTGAAAGGGCTCCATTCATTACTCCTTTTCAATAAGATATTGCAAAAATAAAAAATGACAATATTTAATATTTAATTAAATTTAATCAATCATTTTAAAGAGAATTTAACAATGATATATTATTTTAAATTAGACAATGGAATGGGGGTCATTTCCTTCAAGAGGCTTTGGATTGGGCTAGGTAGGCCCATTTAGTTTAGTAATTATGTGAATATATAATCATTTGATATCTACCATTTCAACCCATTTAATAATGGAAATCTTGAATTGATCTATTATTTTGTTTGATTTTTAATTTTTGGGTTCAATTTACTTAATAATCTTGATTATTAAAAATTGATCAATTTATTAATTAATCAGTCAAATTTAGGAAATTAATTAATCTTTATAAATTAAGATATATTAATTAATTAGTCAATTTTAGTAATTTAATTGACTTTTTTAAATTAAAAAATATCAATTAATCAGTCAATTTTAGTAAATTAATTAATTTTTATAAATTAAAATAAAATAATTAATTTTTATTTAATAATTTTTTAATTAAACTTTAAATTTTTCGACAGTAAAGACAATATTTTTTAATTATATTTCAAATTATTCAATTATATTTAATTTTTAGCCAATTTTATAACAATTTAATACCGATTTACCTTTTTAATTTTTACGTCTTTTATCTTATTTGCATAACTTTTGATTTGATTTTTAAAACAATGTTATTTCTGGATACAATATTTAACTTAAAGATAGCAATATATACATTTATGTAATATTTACCATATTTAGTAAAAAAATTAATTGGTAAAAATATTAAAGTGATTGTAATAATTTAAATATATAAGGTGAGGAATGTTTTTAAAGATGTTAATGGATCGGGCTAGACTATGATAGCCTGTAACCTGTCAGGTCGAGATGGGTCTACTTGTGACCTGGGCTATGGTCCGACTTATCATTTATTTTTTAATAAAAAATTTTAAAAACGACGTTGTTTTAGAAATAACGAGTGAGTCATTGGTCCGACCGTAATGATCCATGACCTACCCATAACTCAGTTAAGCCTGGCCAAAGGCGGACTGGACAAGGCCGCTGGGCCGGTGAGTTTTGCCATTCCTACGTATTTCTTTCCAACAGTAGGATATAAAAGGACCAACAACTCGCAAAACCCTAATTCTTCTTTCGCCCGCCTCGCTTCTTCACTGGTCGACAATCGGGAGGTACAGTCTCTCTAACAATTTCAAAACATTATTAGGTTTTCTGTTGGATTATTGAGAAGATGATTTGGCAAAATCTATACTTTCTGTTGCTAGCTTCTTTCCGTTTTCACATAATCGAAAATTGGTCCCAAGATAGTGCTTGTAGCATTAGTAGATTAATGTGAGTGAGAGTTTATGCTATGAAATGATCTCTATAAGTATTTAATCGCTTGGTATTGGTTGTATCTGACAAGTTTATACCGAAATTTGTAGTATGAACTGCTTGCATTTCCTGTTAGTGTGCTTTTGTTCTTCCATAAAATTTGATACCATGATCTGATATATGGAATATTATTTGAGAACCCATTAATTTTTAGGGTTTCGATTGAGGTTTTGCAAGCATTTCGGTTGTTAATGCATTGAATGTTAATAAAATATAATATAATCTTTATCCATTATGTGTTTGTTTGATTTCATGCTTTAGGTTTATACACTGAACATTTGAATCTTATTGGTGTAGGCAATGGCTCCGAAACAGCCAAATAGCGGCCTTTTTGTGGGGTTAAACAAGGGTCACATTGTGACCAAGAAAGAATTGCCACCAAGGCCTTCTGATCGCAAGGGAGTAAGTCAATCAAACTCCCATTTCTCATATTCGGATTGTGTGATTTGATCAAATGACTGTAATGTTTAAATATATAGAAGATATTAAGAATTAGTAGAATTATTTGAATATTCTGTATGAGAAGTTTGAAGAAGCTATGATCTCTTGTTTTGACTAATTATTATGGATTGCAGTTTTGTTGTCCATTCCTCTTGTGTCAAGATTTTGGTGTGTTCACTAATTTGGTTTATCTTCTCCATTTGTTTTGCAGAAAACCAGCAAAAGAGTGCACTTTGTGAGGTCCTTGATCCGGGAAGTGGCTGGTTTTGCTCCATATGAGAAGAGGATTACTGAGCTTTTGAAAGTTGGTAAGGATAAGCGTGCTTTGAAGGTAGCTAAAAGAAAGCTGGGCACACACAAGAGGGCAAAGAAGAAGAGAGAGGAGATGTCCAGTGTTCTTAGGAAGATGAGGTAAACTTCTAAGATATCATACTGTGCTAGATTTATTATCTTGTTTCATTTTATTTCGAACATACACGAACTCCAAGCATCTTCTACTGCATTAAAAATGGTTAGGAGTTATCATACAAATTTCTTACTCTGTCATAACGTTCTTTGCAGAGCTGGTGGAGGAGCTGAGAAAAAGAAGTGAAGTGTCTTTTCTCAAATCTGAGGTCTAATGAGTTAAATCTTCATTTTGCAGTTAGAAACTAGTTGTTGTCAGAGTTGTTTGTTTTCTCTTTGTGAAGGACTAAATCTTTCTTATCTGAACTTCATTTTGTATTAATTGGAATCAGATGATGCTTTTGTAAGTTCCCCCAAACCTTATGCTGAGATATTATATGCATTTTGTCCCCAAAAAAACGTTGAATGTGGCAAAATTATATATTTGCTTTCGGCTTGATTTGTGTAAATGTAGCGAGTCAATGCTTCACCTTTCATTACTAATTAGGGGTGGGCAAAAGTCCAAAGTTAAATATTCGGTCGGCTAGGGTTCGGCTTTAACAAACTTCTTTGGGTGTGAATTTTTTGTCTTTTTTTTTGGATAAGATAGACCTTTTATTTATCAAAGCTAGGATAATAATCCCAAACCAAAAGGGGCATACAAATGACAGTGTCGGGCTAATTTAAGAGCTTCGACATTGTAGTGCCTACTAATTCCGCGCACTGAAACATCAGTTTTACGATTGAGAATACTAAGCAATCATCTATAATTTTACCAAAATCAGACTAGTCTTCCATAGGTGATTGAAAGGAGTAATAGACGTCCTGAGCATCCACTGCAATAGAACACGATCTATGGAGATAAAAATCAATCCAGGATAGAAGAGATCGACAAGCTATAGCTTCTGCTATCTTAAGCTCAAACACACTTGAATACAGACCTGAAAGAGCAAATACAATATTTCCTTCGTTGTTTTTAACCACTGCTTCATAACCACTTTCGTTCATTTGAGGAAAGGATGTTGCATCTACAAAGCAACTCTACTACAACGAAACACCTACGTTTAGATCACAATCAATAATTCCATCCGATTGAGAAGAGTCACCAAGACTGTTGGATACAATAGAAATCGGATTATAAAGGTCTCTTGTTGCTAGAGATGGCAATTTTATGGCCCGCCTACGTTTTGTATTTTTTTATATAAAAAAACATACAAACGGGTCGGGCCGATCATGGGCCAGATGACTTGCTGGTAGGCTGGGCCACGGCCTGCCATGACTGAGGCTCTGGCTTGGTCCATTAACATTTCTACTTATTGCTGTCAAATCTTGAAGAAATGAAGAAGTCATCTCTAGAAATTGCGAGTAAGGCGTGATCTTATCTTCCCAAACAAATTTGTTTATGCAACACCATATCTACCATAAGACTATGCAAACATTCCTCATTTTATCAACAGGAACAACCTTGGAAGCATTGCAGACACAAGTAAATGTATTCGACCCAAACGAGTTAAAATTCAATATAAATTTATTCTAAATCTCTCTCGCTACATAGCAGCTCAAAAAAACAAGGAAACAGTCTTTGTTACCTCCACAATGGCCACAACTTGAGTCAATATCTATTCCTCTTCTAAATATTCTCTCTTTTGTAGGGAGAATATCCCTTAAAAGCCTCCACACGAAGGCTTTAACTTTAAGAGGGATTTTTAATTTCTACAAAAACTTCCATATATCACTCTTTAGGTGTGATTAATAATGATATTTTTTAGCTTGTGTTGGGTCGGTTGAGTATTTGAGTTTGGGCTCATGCTTCAAATTTGTTGGGTTCAAGTTTGGGCTTTATGAGGTCTGAACTTAATTTGATCTTACTTATTGCTAATTCTAATTACAATGTTTATAATTAGTCGTGAACCACTCAATGAAAAATTAATTATTTTTTATATTAAAAATTGAATAAATAAGTTCGATTTAATTGTAAAAATTTTGAATTAATTAATTTTGAATTTAATATACTTTAATAATTATTATTATTAAAATTAGATTATTAATTAATTAGACAGATTTTTTAAATTAATTGGTTTTTATAAATTATTAATTAATTAATTAATAATTTTTATTTAATAAAAATTTAAGTAAAATTTAAATTTTTTGAACAATTTTTTAATTAAAAAGTTAATATTTAATAATTGCTGAACTTTTTAAGTTTTAGATTTGTTACCTTAATAGTTTAATTGTCAGTTTAATTTTTAAAACGTTCATTATTCAACATATAAGACGTAACTCAAAAATCTAAATAAATAAACATATGTTGTTTTGTTTTTTATTTTGCTTTGACTTTGAGGTTAATGAAAAACAAAACAACGTATGTTTATTTATTATTTATTTATTTAATTTTTATTTAATAATATCTTTTTTAATTAATTTTTTTATGATTTGAAACAATTTTTTAAATCATATTTCAAATTCTTCAATTTAATTCAATCTTTAATCAATTTTATAATGATCTAATATTGATTAAATTTTTTAACTTTAAATTTGTTTTCTTACGAGTTTAACTCTAAATTTTTAAATATTGGATATTTGTTATTTGACTTTGGGGTAATTAAAAAAAAAGAGATATATAGATATAGTCCTTTATTGGACATAGAATTGGTCTATGTCATTAAAGCTTGAGGATGAGTTAGATCTTTGGCATTCACTAGTATTAAATCATCCAACTTTACTACTCATTTCATCCTATTTTAATACTTTTTTTTTAACAGAGAAAACCGCAATCATTATCTTTTATATGCGCGCTGGGTAAACCTTCTAATTGACGTAATAACTTGCAAAATTGGTCGACCGAGTACTCTGTGCTAAACAAGCTCTCTATAACAGGCTCAATTGAGAAATTGTAAGTAGAGAATTCGAACATATGATTTTTTGACCCTATGCGTCTTACTCTACCAATTTAACCACCTCTTATAGGGCTTAACACCAATATTCAAGTTCAACATATTTACAACTAAGCAACTTGTTACTTTCTAACAAGCAGACCAAACGGTGACGATGAATATTTATAGAATTAAAAGTTTTATTTTTGAATTGCAATTCACTTTAACATTAAATTTAAATATTGTCAAATAGTTTACTTTGAAACATATAATTATTATTTATTTTGTGTGAATTTTAAGAGTAAAGAAAAACGTGTAAATAATATTTTAAATTATAATTTCATCAATTTTTTTAATGAAGTCATAAGATCAAATTAGGGATGACAGTAGATTTAGCTGGGCTTAAACTCAAACCTTACTGTTGAGACTTAGGCCCAGCTCAGGCCTAAATTTTTTAAAAATTTTTAAATTGCAGAATGATTTTATTTTGTTTATAATGATTGGGCCGCCTTTTCGTAAAAAAACTCAGGCCTACTTTATTTACTTCAGACTAGGCCGAGTCAATTTAGGGCTCAATTAACAACTGGACACTAACAGTTTAGGCCTACTCAAAACATCTCGTAACCTAACCTAATAAAAACATTAATTTAAATTTTTTGCTAAATTCAAATATGAGTAAACTTGAATATATTGAATCGGTCCGATTATCCTATTTTGTAATCATTATTCGTAATCAAGACTGCATTTTTTCTTTAGAGAAATCCATAAAAATTCCGTTGGTCACGCACCCAACAAACATCACAATGCGAGCTATAATTTCAACCTAAGAGACCCACAATCTGTAACCTTTCCTCATCAAGAAAACTGATCAAGAACCTAACTAACGACCTTGCTTCTGTCTCATCACCAACTCTCAGTTTCATTACAAAAACATCATCATCATCACATGTTAGTTAGTGGGTCCCTTACTTCATGTCTAGTTCAACCAATAGATAGCTGGCTCTCATGCTTTTGGACTTCTCTGCCTAATCCAGCCACTGGGTTCTATCCCATATCAAGACTCCAATTTTGATTCATAAGTTTCCATTTTTCAATTCCTTACTAAATTAGAACTTAAAAGCCTTTCATTGTCGGCTGTTTTCTGTATTTGTACCATGTCCTTATCTTCTTGTTACCATTCTTTTGGCTTTCTGATATGACTCCTGAATTTTACGGGAAAGATCTGAGAGAACCAGAATCCAAGTTCTGATACAATCCCAGTTGGGCATTCCGTAGTTATAATTTAATCTTCTTCATCGATTTTATACAATTATACCTCAGGTCTCTAACCTTTTTGCTACCTTTCTGTTGGAGTAAGTTACTGAGTTCTTCTTTATTCAATCTTTATCATCCCATCTTCTTCATCAAGCTCTTTGCTTGTTCCCAGTTCTGCTTCTGGGTTTTCCCAGGAATGCATTGAAAATCGTCATTGTCAGATTCCCGAATGACTCGGTTTCTCTGTTTTGCAGATTTGTTCCACTATACACTTATCTCTTTAACTCAGAAGATGAACATAGCAGTAGCTGTATTGCTCGTCTTATTAGCTCTGCAAAACCTCACATCTCTTTGTTCAGCCGAGGAATATGGTCGGCTTCTGGTGCCCATGACTTTGGTTCACGACGCCTCAGCTCGTGGCGCCTGTAAGTTGCTGTAGACTGCCATTAAACACGTAATCTATACTTGTATACTTCGTTATCTGATCATTTACACAAATGGGGTCTAAATATAATCTACTAATACTAATCTTAGATTGTCTCGACGGGAGTTTACCAGCATACCACATGAACAGAGGGTTCGGAGCTGGAGCACGCAACTGGATTTTGCAGTTTGAGGTAAGTTTGGTTGGTTTACCTTATATTTTCTGTTGAGAGAGGGAACAAAAAGATAAAGATAAAGATAAATTATGGAAAGAAGAGAATGGATTGTTTTAGCAAAAAGCCACCAATCGGAAGCTGCCGTGTCTGGATTGCTCGGTGGTGGCTTGAAGAAGACGATGGTTCTGCCAGCTTTTGGAAGCTTTTGTTCACTTTGTTTCTTCTCATAGGTTTCGTGGCCACCCATTGGTCAAAAGTCTTGATCATAGTCCATAATTTCGACTGTGAATCTTAAGTTCTTAACAGTAGAAAAGTTGACGGGAAAAAGAAAATAAACACTTAACGGGGGAGGAGTTTTCCTTTTTCTTTTTTCTTTTAAAATTATTATTTATATTTTTTGAAGCATTATTTAAATATCATATAATTTTTATTAATTTCTAATTATAAAATATTATTTTATTAATATTTAAAATATTCAAATATTATTTTATTTTATTTTTTAACAAATAAATTAATAAAATGCAATTAAATAATATTAAAGATAGATAACTGATATTTTTAAAATATGACAAATGAAATAAGAAAAGTTAAATAAAAAATTCACTATACTTTCTCTTTTATTTTTAAAACATACTTTAGTAAATAAAATATATATTATTAATATATTATTTATTTTAAAAATATTTTATTATTTAAATACATTTTTATAATATTCAAAAGTTTTAAAAAGTTCATCTTTATTTTATTAATCATTATTAATACAATATTAGAGTGGTCATAAAAAATTTATTATACAAAATTTTATTATGTATATAATAATCAATATACAACATCAACAACACTCATTAAAAGTCCCGTTAAAACGTGAGATTCGAGGAAGTTCAATAATATGTAATCTTACTCCTTGTAGACAGAGAGGATATTTCTGATAGACCTGTATATAATGATAATAGGTAATATATGATGATAAGTTAACAACTTGATAAATATTTTACTAGTTTATAATAATAGGGATATTTTAAAAAATAAATATAATTTTTAGTTCTTTTATTTTTAATTAAAAATTAGAGACAGTTGTATTTAAAACTCAAGACTTTTTAATAGATTTAATGAAACATTTAATAAATAGAATTGAAAAATGTGTCATTGTCATATTTTTATTATAGGAGAAAAGGAAATGTGATAAGGTTGGATTTTGATTCTATGCATTGCTGGATTGATTATGACTTTCCAAAATTTTTTACATATTTTTATATTTTAGGATAATAGCCAGTGGAATTTAATGAACAATATATTAATTAATTAATTAATTAATTTTAATATGTGAAGTTTGCTTCATTTATAACTCCTATGTCACGTTTGGCGTATATTCTTTCTCATTAAATTTTATTAAGGACCCACTCAATTACCCACCAAGTGATGGCTGGTGCGTGACACTAGAGCCAGAAGAGTGTGCGTGAGGGTCAAGCCATGGTCCCCAGGACTAATAATTCAGGTCTATATACCAAACTTTGAAGCCAAGCTAATGTCGATAGAGTTGGTAAGTTGGTGAAATTAGGGATGGTAATGGTGGATCAGAACCCGAATAATAGAAATTTTAATGTTCAACTCCAGTCTGAACTAAGTATTTGATCAATGTAAACTGGTTTTAATAAGATTGAGTCGGTCCTTTCACACTTAAATTCAATCCAAGAGTCTGGTGTATACACCAAACTTTGAAGCCAAGCTAATAGTTTTTATTTAGGTGTTAATAGAGTTAGTAAGTTGGTGAAATTACGGATGGTAGGGGTGGATTAGACCCTGAATCACAGAAATTTTAATTTTCAATTCTAATATGGACTAACTATTCAATTGAATTTTAGATCTAAGTGATACTATTTTAATATTTTGATTGAATAAATTTAGATCGGTTTCAATAAGGTTGAGTCAATCCTTTCAAACTTAAATTCAATCCAAAATTAAGATATATATGTCAAGATTTGAAGCCAAGCTAATGGTCTTTTTCTAGGTGTTGATAGAGTTAATAAGTTGGTGAAATTAGGGTGGTAATAAGCGAACTAAAAGTTTTTAGTTTTCAATTTAAGTCTAAATTGAGTTATTTTAATATTTTAATTGAATTAATTTAGATTAGTTTCAGTAAGGTCGAGTTAGTCCTCACGAATTGACGTGCAATCCGAAAAGAGATCGGGACTAAAGAATGTTAAGAATAAAAAAAACATATTAACCAAGTATGATCTTGGTTGAACAGGGAGGAGGGTGGTGTAATGATATCCCATCATGCCATGAGAGAGCAAAGACCAGAAGAGGATCTACACTTTACATGAACAAGCTGGAGGTGTTTTCAGGAATCCTAAGCAACAATGCTTCTCTTAATCCAGGTACCATATTTACTTTATTACAACTTTTTTCTGTACAATTTTCAATAATAATGACAAATTAGTCTGAATCGGGTTGAGTTAATTAGGCTTAAGATCAAACTCGAGTATTGGATCGACTCAAAATTCAGACCAAACACCTGTACCAAAATAATAACATTTTGATTTAAGTTTTCAAAACGATATCATTATTAAAGGTTGAGTTAGGCTAGACTCGGCCCGAGCGCCCAAACTAAAATGACGTCATTTAATTTTGAATTTGCTCTAGCCTAACCTAATTCTAATCTTAATATTCTGAGGAAGATTCTTCTATTTGTCCTTAATAAAACCTCATATCAAGCTAGATAATCTCACAAGAGTCCAGCCATCGGGCAGCGTAGGAGTATGTACCTTTGGACAATTCAACCATAACTTAAGAAACTAGTATTAATACTGAACTAGTGTTTCATGAAAGCTTGTAAATCTTAGTCGTATAACAAAAGTGGTCATCCCAGGAAGTGGTTGAATCGCAAGGACATGTTCATGTTCCTTTACATCCTCAGTTGTCTACTTCACGTGCATGATGGTTGTCTCTGGTAATCACTACTTTATCAGTACAGCTATTGCATAGGTACTTTTTGGCTTCTTTCTGGTATTCCTTCTAGCCATGCCCTGTCTGCTCTTTCATACAAATTCACGTGTGGAGTAACTCTATACTAGAAAGAGACATAAGATTAAAGTGACTTTTATATAAAAGATACAATTCATGACTTGTGATCTACTCCTCCGTCCCTACAAGGGCAGAGACAGAGAACCTGTAGCTGTCTCGGCTGTAGTACCGGGGTTTTGGAGAGGTTGGAGTGCAAAAAATTATATAACTTAACTGGCAGGAGCAATTAGGAAAATGTTTTCTCCAACCGTGATATGGAATTATCAGAGAAACTGGCATGTGTTCTGTCACCAATTGTTCTACCAGTGGTGCTCACATGGATGGCAAGTCGAATCTAGTCCAACTTTCAACTAAGAAACAATCTATTTGTATTATTCAAATGTGTGTTGAACCAGAATTCCCTGTTCTGAATCATTTAGTATTGAATAGATCATTGTCTTGTCACTGACTAATGGGATCATTGACAATGAACCAGATTTTTACAACTGGAACCGTGTGAAGCTTAGATACTGTGATGGAGCTTCTTTTGCTGGCGACTCTAAGTTCGATGATGGGGTTAGCTGTTTCACTTGGAAACTTTCATGTGATTATTAAAGGTTTTGTAATATATAACACATTCAATCTGTGCTTATGTGAAACAGAGCTCAGTGCTTTATTTCAGAGGACAAAGGATCTGGGAAGCCATTGTTAATGATCTGCTTCCAAAAGGTTTGGGACAGGCACATAAGGTAAAAAGCTGCTTTGCCATAGTTCCTCAGAACCTTTAGAATTAGGCAAAGGTAGTCCAAAAATTCCTGTCCAAAACAATGTTCTTTAGTTGTTATAAGGATTATAATGGTTCCGACTAGATCCAACTGCCTCTGACTCGAGAAAACTCAATCAGGTTCAGACCAAACAATGTCCAATTGGCTTAAACTAACCCGATCTATCAGAATTGAACTTGAATCTAAAGGTGCAGGTATACTAAACCTCCCATGTAAATAATAACAATAATTTAATGAAAGTTCCGCCGATATGTGAGATTGGAGAGGTTCAGTATGTGCACTCTTTTCCCTAATTAGTGGAGAGATTGTAAAAGCCTTTCATTTACAAGCCTGTAACTTGGCTCCAGTCCTGACTCGTCATCTGGTTTCTGCTTCTTCCCAGGCTTTGCTTTCAGGTTGCTCTGCTGGGGGTCTATCTGCCTTCATTCATTGTGAAGGGTTCAGCAGGATGTTACCAGGGAATGCAAGTTTAAAATGCTTAAGTGATGCAGGATTTTTCATGGATATGTAAGATCTGACTTTTCGTTCCAAAATTAAAGTAATTGAATGTTTTAATTTTACAAATTAAAAGATTTTTCTTTCTATTTTTTCTTGCAGAAGAGACATAAGCTCCAATTACAGCATGAGATCCTTCTTTGAAAAACTTGTTTCTCTCCAGGTTTACTTACTCTTCCTCTGATTCACCTGGCTGTTCATCAGATTATAAAACTATATTCTATGCTCTGAAATTGGAAAATTGTTGTGTTGCAGGGAGTTGAAAAGAATCTAAATGTAAACTGCACCAGTCAGCTTGTCAATCCAAAATTGGTACATTGTTCTTCAAACCTATCGTGTCTTCTTCACTTCTTGTCCTTCTGTTCGGATTTTTTTTTTCTGCTTTTTAGGTTTCGGGTCAGATTGAGTTGTGTTTTACTCATTGACTACCTACCAAGTTCGGGGCATAATGTCAACTCTATTCTTCATAGTTATGACGTTTGTGTCTCTCTTCTGTAGTGTATCTTTCCACAACACTCCTTACGGTACGTTAGAACACCATTCTTCATCTTGAATTCAGCTTATGATGTATACCAAGTAAGTTTGTTTCTAGTTCTTACAGTGACGTGGATTAAACTCTAGAACTCTAGCAATAGATTCCAAGCTGACAGGAACATCAAAAAAAATTTTCAACAGATCAACCATGTCTTGGTGCCAGCTTCTTCAGACCTTCTCGGTCATTGGAAACATTGCAAACTTGATCCAGCGAGCTGTAGTTCAACTCAGCTAGACATACTTCAAGGTCTGTATTTGCATCGATCAGCTTGGAGTTGTACGAACTAAATACTTTCAGATTTTGACGTTCTGCAAATTCTTTTCCCAGGGTTCAGGCGTGACATGTTAGGAGCTATGATCTCATTCTTCAGGTATTCAACAAGAGGGGGAATGTTCATAAACTCTTGTTTCGCTCATTGCCAGAGCGAGTCACAGGACATTTGGTTTGGTGTTGACGCACCAAGAATACACAACAAGGTATGGTTGTTAAATTCTACCAGACTCTCTAATCCGCAGATACAACAACCCTATGAGATATCAAGGCTTATATTCAACATTGCAGACCATTGCAGAAGCAGTTGGAGATTGGTACTTCAGTAGAAATATAAGCAAACATATCGACTGTCCGTACCCTTGTGACACTTCTTGTCATAACCTCGTACCAGCAGTTTAGGTACGTGAAATTTCCTCGGAAGAAACTGTACTTTTGTCTCAAGTCTAATTCTGTTTCTTGACCGATAACAGATGGAAAGTTGCAGGTTTCAACATAGACGATCCAATACAAGATATAAACCTAGCAAATAGCAGAGAGAATTGAAGCTTCTCATCTCAGAAGCTAGGAGATACTGAAAAAAAGAAGTGTAGTACAGAATTGTTGTATTCATGGACAGCACAATTGGGCAATTTGTCAAATTATTCAACAAATGAAGGTCTCAAGTTTGAGTCTTTTCAGAAATTTTTACTTAAAATTCAATTGTAACTTTTTAAGAGAAAGAAGAAAAAAGAAAAATTCTTTAGGCTGCCTCTTTCTTATTTAATTCGAAATATAAATTTTAAAGATATTAATTTCATCAAAATTAAGTTTATTCCTCGTGAATTAAACATTATAAATAAACTAATTTCGCAAATATATAGATAAAAACCTGAAGTTGTTGTTAGAGTATCCCACATTCATTAAAATGAAAATGTTAATAAATGGTAAAGGTCAATTAATCAAATAGTTAGTTCTAGTCATTTTGACAATGATCGGATCTAAGATCAATTCTTATTAATGAGCTCTATATTCTACCCATATTAAAAATTCTAATATGATATCAAAGAAAGGTTGGTCCAAATTCTTAATTTTCTGATTGTCTGTCTAGATATTCAACCCTAATGGCTCAGTCTAATTATCGCTGCGTTTATTTCAAGTGACAAATAGAAGACTATCCCCACATTCATTAGAAATGAAAATGTTAAAGAGTTAAATGGTAAGCGGCGCCAACTAATCAAATGGCTAATTCTAGTCATTTTGACAATAGTTAGACCTAAGCTAAATTTTTGTTAGTGAACTCTACACTCTACTCATATTAAAAATTTTAATAGTTGTATGACCAGATATTCACGTATGGCGTTATTTACAATTATAGAGGTTTGATGGAGAAAATTAAAGTAATATTTACGGAGAGATTAAAATTATATTACATTGATTATGAAAATAAAAAATGAAAATGTTTTAAAAACTGTATAATTGATTATTAGGAATGGATTAATAAAGCATTAGATACATTTTAATCATTCATTTATTATAAAATAATTCTACATATACCATTTCTATAAATGTTAACCTGTAATTTTCTTTTTTTTCTCTTCTTTAATTCTCTCTTGTAATTTCAAGAAGAAAATAAGAGAAAGGTTTTACGACTTTAGTTGAAGGAATATAGGATTTTTTTTATTTTGAACATTATATAATTAATAAAATTAAGATTATGGTATTAAAATTCTTTTCAGTTCTAGTATTGGTATAATATAATATCGGTATTTGTAATTATGAATATTACATCAGATAAAATTGTAAAATAATCTTTTTAATTCTTGTATAATTAAATTTAATTTCTTATTAAAGTAAAATTTGTTTGAATAATTCAATTTATCAAAATTAGTATTTTATTTATAAATATGACTATTATTTTTAAAAAACATTTAAATATATTTTCTAATTTACCCTTTAAATTTTTTCTAATTTGTAGTTTTTACTCTTTTTTTTTGTCTCAATAAAATTGTATAATACATCTTAATACAAATGTCTAATACGATACAACCTATTATTTCTCAGTATCGGTTTTATCCCGTACGACTAAATTCAACATGATAAACATAAATCGAATTCATTATACTTAATTAAGATTATACATAACTAAATTAAGATTATACATAAAAACAAGACTACTTCTAGAAGACTAGAAGGTACATCTAAGTAAGGGGTTTGACAACGAGAGGCAGTCCTCGACTAGGCCGCAAGGACAGCAAAATAGAAGGGGAATGACAATAAGCAGGTGAAATGGAAAAAGAGAACTTGGATAAGAGCAAGGTTAGGACAACCTTGTACTCCATCGAAGTCAAATTCCTACCTACACACATTCTCCCACCAAACCCAAATGGCAAAAAACCCATCTTGTGCTTGCAACCACCGTACAAGTTGTCCTCCTTGAACCTCTCTGGTTTAAACTCGTTCACATCTGGTCCCCATAGGTCAGGGTCGTGATGCATGGCGACTACATCGATCCACATGTTCGTCCCATTAGGAATGGTCAGCTCGTTCACTCTTATGTCTTCTCTAGCTTGCCTTTGAACGTTTGGTGCTGGTGAGTAAAGCCTTAGAACTTCATTCATCACCCAACCCATCTGTCAAAAAAAAAAACAAAAACAGACTCTAATTTAATCAATTTATATAAAATTTAAGAGTTCATATGAATTTTGTTAAATTTTTAGGAGATTGTAAACAAATAATGCTGACAGAATGCATATGCAAGCCTTACGAGGGTAAATTTGGCCGGTTGGTGTTGGATACCTCTTAAGGTGTGTGTGGCCAGTCAAAAGTCATTGGGATGTTGCCACGTGTACAAACACAAAAAGTGCTGCTTTGTAATCACGCGTGGACGACGCCGTCTTATGACTCCACAATCTACCTAGTCAGATCCAATAGTGTGGGAATCTATTTCACACGGGAGCGTGTGGACTATGAACCATGTCGTGTTTGTCGTTGACCGCCTAACCCTAATCTATCACACAACTCCCACGGATCATGGTTGCCAAAACCAATTTTACTATGTATGCCCACTAAGTTGTTAGCATGCTAGGTTTTAATACCTAATTAACATTCCTAATCTCGTTTTAAACTAAATATTAATCCAAATAACTTATGAATTAAGCCGTTCTTTTTAGTATTAAAACTCCATTCATATTGTTAATTTCTACCCAAAAAAAAGATATATATTATAATTTTTTGGTAATATGAAATTGTAACTACTGCCCTTTTGATGTAAATGTATTATTGACCTATAGTTATGCTCTTAGTATCAACATACGCATGTGGGTGATGTTGGCTTTGTCGTGGATGTAACTATGCCATATGTCCATTTATGGCTTCAATGATCCCATAATTTTCCCTCCCAAGATTTTAGTTTCTCCTCATCCAAACACAACTTGCATGATTATTGTTCATGCGTGAGTTTTTAACTTGTACTTTTCCTTCTTAAGGCAAGCAAGTAGCATGAAGTAAACCTAATTTTATCTCCAATCCATGCTTGATTAGTAAATCATATCTACATGTGATATACATGCATAATAAGTACTTAACTACTGTAGTTACTTACCTTCTTAAGCCCAGCAAGTGCTGTGAAATGAAGCTTATTATCTCCAATTACTTCTCTGATCTCCTCCCTGAGCTGGTTCTGCCATTGTTGGTTCTGAGCAAGAAGCAGAAGTGTCCACGACAGAGCCAAAGCCGTCGTTTCGTGGCCACCGAAGAAGAAAGTTTTGCACTCGTCGACTAGTTCCCTTGTCGTCAATGTCTTCCCAAGCCGCCCATTTTCGTGATTCTCTTCAAGTAATATCCCTAACAAGTCCTTTTCAAGGTACCCTTTTCCGGGATTGTTTCTTCGAGCTTCGATAATGGAGGAAAGGAGACTGTCGATTTCTTTTCCAAGTCTTTTGGCTTCTAAGGTCTGTTTAGGGCACATGTACTTGCTAAATGGTACACCCACGTAACGATTAGTCTTGAATAGAGTGACTTGCATGGCTCTTAATTTCTCAAACACTTCTCTTCCACTTCCATAGCTTAAACCAAAGCTTGTCCTAGCTATGATCTCGCCGGCTAAACCTGTAATTTCCCTCTCAACGTCGATCTCATGGTGGCCTGAATCGATGAGGCTACTCCATTTCTCTATCATGATTGTGGTTGAATCCACCATTGAGCTTGCCATAGCCTATAGGTTTAAGCAATATGCAATTTAATCAGTACCATGAAAGTAATAAATTACTGCAAAAAGGTACGTAGTTCAATTTAGAAGATTGTTTATGCCATTTTTGACTTTGTTAGGATAAATCTTACCACCTAATCCTTTAGTTTTTCATTCTCGTGCATTAGGAAAAATCAAACAAACTTACTTTTATGTGATTTGAGTAATGAAGTCTTTGTCTTGGAAAATAATACCATCAAGACTAGATGCATGATGCATGCTCTTGCGTGAGATATATGTTGTTTTGTTTACAAACTAAATTGCCTGTTGTATTGAATCATGATCCCTTACACAATTTTTGTAAATTAAAAATAAAATTAAAATTATAGAGCTTTTATGATAAATTAGTAAAAATATTAATATTTTTATTTTTATAGACTTATAAATCTTGCATCTGGTGATATATTATTTTTAAAAAATTATATTTTTATTTTTTAGCATATTAATAATTTTTCATAGTGGAAATTAGGTTTTGATCATGTGCATGAGAGAGATACACGGAGGCTGATTACCTTCAAGTTAGCCGGAGCAAAAGCCGGAGTGATAACATGACGCTGACGAACCCAATCGTCACCTTCAACCATAACCAAACCATCACCGAACATTGGTTCTCTGTCACGCTTAAACACTCGTGGCTTTCCCCATCTTTTCCCCATCACTCCATTCGACATTCTCTTGAGGAATTCTGGGTCTGCAATGTACAAGAACGGCTCTGTGCCTAACCAGTATATGAACACCTTCCCTGAAACACACACAACAAAACCGGCCAACTGCTTAACACGAACAATACGCTAACGATCTTAACTTTCTTCAGAGGGTTTTACGTACCGTGAGATTGCTGCCATTGAGCGAAGTAAGGAAACACAGTGGAGTGAATATCGTGAGAGATTATTGAAGAAACAACAGATTGACAAGAGGTCTTCCTGCTTATATTCTTCATTTCCTCAATGTTCCCCAGAGGGAAACTTGGAGTTGGACCTCTGAAACCTCTGGTTTTAAGCTTCAGATAAGCACTGATAGGCCAAAACCAGCAAGAAAACACAACTCTCAACAACAGGTAGAAGAAAACACTAATCATGACCAAGCTAAGAATATAAAGAAACTCCATCACTCTTTTTATGGAAGCTTATTGTGTTGTATAGTATACTACTACTTCAATGGCTTTGTGTAACTGATGCAATATAGAAGAACTGAAATGGGGTATTTATAGAAGGAGAGGAGGCTCAACAATGCCGGAGCTTTGACCATTTTCATGTCCTTTTTTAATTCCTTTTTTCAAAGAGCACGACTTTATGACTAGTTTGGGCTTTTTTTTGTTTGTTTATGGATCGGCCAACTCATCTTCTAAAGTCTCTGCCTCGGTAAACACATGTGGACGCCGCCGGGATCATGTCATCTAAAGGATTTGACCAATGAAAATTTGCCACGTATGATTTTGACTTATTCACGCGGGAAAACTTGAGATTTTGACTAGAGATCAAGAGGGAATTTTTTAAGAATAAGCAAAGTGAAACGTCTCCTAAGTAATTCATACTTATTTCGTGAGAACGTAGCAGAGAGACTTTTGACTCGAGAATTTGATTTCTCGTTCCAAGCTATGAAAAAGCTAGGAAATTAAGAAATTTTCAGGTTAAACAATACCTTTGAAAATACCATTGACTAACTAAAGTTTGAAAGCAGGTGCTAAAGTATTTGGTAGACTATTGCAAATCAACATGGAAATTTTGTAATTTTCGGTAAATTCTAAATATGATAGCGAGACACAAAGCCCTTCTTTTTACGGGTATACAATTATCAAACCTTTCTCTTAGGAACTTTACACATTCACAATTATCTTTTCTCTTTTGAAACAATAGTCTTAACAGTACCAATACTCTTTCCCTGTTAAACTCTAATCTCACAACGGACAATATAATAAATATTAACCTAAGTATACATTAATAATTGATACAGTATTTACCTTGCTATATGCATTATAATTTTAGGAATAATTTATTAATAATATTTGTGAAAATGCCTATTCTCAAATATTTTTTTTAAAATGTAAATATTATGTCTTAATAACATTAAAGTCATGTCATATGAAGAAATCAAGATCTATGTACATTAGCAATTAATTAATTAATCATGAGGTGTGCACGTCAGTCACATGGATAAATCAATATTTACATATATTGAATTAATAATAAATTAACGCATTTTTCTTCTGTTCAATTAAAATGAGTTTATTGCATTATTTTTTAAAGCAAATTAAAACTATAACGTGTAAGGATGAGATCATTCCTTTGTAACCTAGACATACGTATCGCATGCAACCTGACTTTTATTATTGTTTTCAAACTTCGAATGTTTTATGGGTCAATGATCGAATGTTGAATATTTATGTCTGAAGTCAAAGACCAAATGCTAAATTCTTTAACCCAAAAATACACCAGTCAAACGTATTCCAAACCTAATAAGAGAGTACATTTGGAATAAATAACAGCTATATTTCCTTTTTTCCATACAAAATTTAAAATTTATAAATTCAGAACATCCCATTTTTGAAAAATAAAAAGAAATGTATGAATACTAGCAAAATCTAGAAAACAACATTACAACGAGTCACTTAATCTACGTAAAAATTCAAAATCCTCTAATAACTAAAAAAATAGTACATCAATTGATTATAGCAATTCAACTTGGTTAAATATTTGTTGTTTGTTGTTGACAATAAAAGCTATATGAATAAGTAGATAATTCGATCATTATAATGAAGTAAATGAGAAGTAATTGTCTTCCATTGAGTACCCAAAAAGACAGTCCTTTATGAACACATGGAGTCTTCATTTTTGTCTCAAAGAGGCCGACTATAATTGAGTTCCTAACCATTACTAATTCTCTCACCATGGGTTGTTTAAGATGGTCATTTAACCCTTTTGTGTTTCATATTAGAATGATCATTTAAGGGAAATACTCCCTTCTTTTTGATTTTCCTTCTAGTTGATCTTCTTTTGGGATTAGGGGAACTCTCATGAAACCTTTCTGTTATCTCAACAATTCTGTCATTCTCTGATTGTATCAGCAACATGTTGCTTGTTGGATCATTTTCTAGTAGATCATGTTCATCTTCTATCTCTTCTTCCATTGATCGTGAATCTTGTGTAGTAGTTACATCTTCCTGGTTATTAGGTTCTTATAGCTGAGAGATGTGTCCAGATGCTATATTAAGTTTTCAACCTTCAGTATCTGGACTATTTATAACTGAGTTATCCGGATTTTCATTAGCATCAACTTATACACGCAGCCTCATTATTATCCACTGGAGAAGATTCAACTCCCAGTAACTCATCTTGCCATCGAGTTTGAAAAAATTTTCTTGTAGGGACTCATTTCTTGGTTGAATTATAAGGTTTTCAGGAATATGTCACCTTAACTTCAGATTTCATAAGCTTCCCTATTTCACCCAACTTGAGAATTGGTAGAAGATCAGGTAGCATAGCATTTATTTTGAGCTCCACAAATATTTTTGCATACCTAATTCACTCCATTCTGGATGTTTGAGCATCCATGCAAAGAGGCTTACTTAAAGAACTTGTTATAAAACTCAATTTTTCAATTGTCCAAAATTCTAGCGACAAATTTTGAAAATGCACCCGCACAGGAAAAAATTTCACACATTCCTTATAAAATGTTATCCCAGGTTTCTATTTCTGAATAAACATGAGTTGGTCTCCTATATGTTAAGGTCTCATTTCTAGCAACTAATTCAAGTTGCTATCAGCAGCAAATTTAAACAAAATAGGTTCATCATCCATGAGTGAAGATTTTTCCAAACCTTTCTTACCCAATCATGCAGTGGCTCAAGCATTTATGACTAGAAATGTGGGTGTCTTGCTCCAAAAAAGAGCCAACCAGGGTAGTAGACCAAGCCTTCTTTTTGGCTTACAACAATTTAATCGGTGGACTGACGACACCATCCCTCGTAATGTCCAGATAGTATTTCAAGTTTATCTTCGACTGCTGTAATTAAATTTTCTTTGTCCAAGCACCATTAGTGGGTGAGGGTTTCTTTGAAGCTCTCAGTGAACTTACCCCCTTTCTAGAAGCACTAACCTCTCTGGTTGGCACTGGAAACTCCTCCATGGACAGGGGTGAAGGCACATCATCCATTGCCATAGAGCTCACATTGGTCTTAGCAAGGAGATCTGGGTCCTAATAATGAAGCGTGTATAGCGAAGCTTGTATGGGTCACGTCGCTCGCTTCGGGGTTCAGATCTTGAGTTGGGTTCTCACTATCGCCTCGCTTCTCGAGAGGTGGGTCGCCTTCTTATCGCCTCTTCAGATCTGGAGCTGGAAACATCCTTTTGATAATGGAGCATATTGTATTTTTTTAATTTGTTAATTGAATTTCTATTTATATTCAGAAGAGTGATTTGACAATTTGAATTAATAATTTAAGATTTTAATAAAATGAATAATAGAGGGGATAATTAATATTACCAATTTGATAATAAGAAAAAAAGAGGAAATTTAGGATGTATGCCAATGAAAACAAAAGCACTAGGAGAAATAAAACGTAATGAGATTGAGTTAAATATAATGTAAGAGGATACATACATATATATATATATATATATACCAATATTTTAAAAACCGAATCAAAAGTTAAATCGGTAAGTCAAGAAGTTTAAGATTTAAAAGGTTCGACTAATATCAGAATGTCATAAAACAGGTTTAAAATTGAATAAAATTAAAATTTTATTCAATATTTATTGAAGGAGACTATCCTTATTCTTCGAAAATTTAAAGTTTAATTGAAAAATAGACTATTAAATGAAAATTAATTAACTCATTTTGATTTATAAAAATAATTAATTTAAAAACTGATTAATTAATTAATTAATTGATTAGTTTTTAACAATAAGGATTATTAAAGTAAATCAAACAAGAAAATTAAAAACTAAACCAAAGAGTCAATCAATTCAAGATTTTTATGATTGAACTGACTGAATCGATTGAAATTTTTAATCATTAATAAATATTCACAATCCTTAAATCAGAGTAATTAATAACTAAAAAGATAATAGATAAGATCAATAAAATTTAAATAATAAAAATTTTATAATGTAAAAGGTTCACAACTCCTATTAAATAATAATAAGAAGTAGAAATTAGTTTTTTAAGTATAAAATAAAATTTTTATTTCGTTCACATGAAATATTCAATTTGTTCAATTCGTCTTAAAAAAAAAAGGAACCAAGAACTAAAGAAAGTCAAAATTTGAGATTTTAGTTTAGACCATAAGCTTGTGTTTACTAAAGTCTAAACCCTAAAGTGAATGCTAAACATAGTGTCCACATTTGAACTGAAAAAAAGAAGATGTCACGTTAAAAAGTCTTGCCCAATCCTCACAAAACCTTCCTCGAGTCTCGTTAATTCCTATAATCAAGGCAGTTAACTTTTGTGCCGTCAAATCATCTTATTCCATGCATGACGTTGAGTTGATTATATCTTAACACAAATAATGGTAAAAGTAATCATAAATAGTTTTAATTGAAAAATAAAATTCAAACCTTTAACAATTTTTATAATATTATTTTGAATTTTAAAGGTAGTGTTAAATTGTTTTAATTTTTATTTTTAACAAAAAAACTCAAATAAGATGAGTAAGATGAGATTAATATTTTTATTTTTTTACAATAGTATATTATATTTGCGTTATGTATAAATAATAAAATTAAATAAACCAAATTAAAATTATCAAAAACTTTAATAATTATATACTTTTATTTCATAATTATTTTAGAGTTTTGATAATTTTAATTTATTAAATAATAAAATTTATATGTGACACAAATACAATTTTGACAGTCACATGTAACTTGTCACATTATTTATATTAACAAAAAATTTAATGTCGGACTATTTTTATTAAAAATTAAAAGTTAAAACATTTACCTCAATTTTTAAAATAAATTGAGTAAAATAATAATTTTTATAATTAATTCAAATAAATAAATATTTTTTCTTTTTATCACCCTTGGTTTGCTTGGCGGCTAAGTGTTATCTTAAATGGGAAAAGGATAAATAGTAAAAGTTAAGACTTCATAATGTCAATGCCTGATATGAACTAATCCCCACCTTTAGCTAGAAAAGCTTCAAATGTTGATTTTGGATGGTACATTTAAAGATGTCAAATTAGGCCCGACCTGTATTTTGGTCCAAGTTAATTAGGCTATAGGTCGGCCTGACTTAACCTGGGCCCCGACTATTACTTCTAAAATTTTGTCGTTTTAGAAGTTTTTCTTTTAAAAAAATAGTGAGTCGGCCTGACCTAGCCTGCCTATGGTCTGTCAGGCCACGAGGCCATTTAGCTCGTGGTCGGGCCTGGCCACAGGCCAGCATAGTCTGAGTTCAGGCCAAAGTCGGGCTGCCCATTGACATCCATAGGTACATCTACCTTTCAAGAGAAAAATATAAAACTTATTATGTATAATAGTTAAGTTTTTAGGGCAGACAAGTATTGATATATTTGTAATAATAAATGAATAGTATATTTTAACTAAATGATTTAATAAATTTATAACATAAAATAAAATGATTAGTTGAACTATAATAATGGTTAAAACCTTATATGTAATAATCATTTCAAAATTTTAGTAGAAATTCAAAGTTTCACTAATTACATAAACCAATCCTACTAATATTCATATATATATATATATATATATATATATATAACTCAAAATTGATTATCCTAGGCTTGACTACTTTTATAAAGAATAAAATAGGTAATAAAAAAGTTATTATTTTACCTCGTTCTGTCCACTTTTAATTATCGTAAAGAATAATAAAAATCTCTATTTTATTTCTTTTTATTTTTATGAGAGTTTACTCTTCATCTTTATAAAAATAAAAAAAGACAAAAATAAGAACCCTTTTGTACTTGCTCATAAAATGTTAGAAACTTCTAGTATTTTTATCATGTTTCATTAAATCTCATCCATATATTTATATAAATTTTATATAAATATATAAATAAAATTTAATAAAACAGAATTAAAACATGATAATTAAAACAGAAAATTTGGAGTGACGAAAAAGGAAGTATAGTATGCCAATATGTCAATAAAAACAACGTAATTTGTCTTTTCTTGTCGAAAATAGAGTCCTGTCCTGTTTGGTTTTGCAACAAATTTGGTGAAAACCGAAGTCACGTTGGGATGGTATTGGTGAATATGATGTTGTCCCAGTCAAGACTCAGACGTCTTTGGTTTTTAATATTTTATTTGTCCACACATACTCCTGAGGTGGACGGTCTCTACGTAAGAGGTTAGAAAATAGAAATAAACGTGTGAAATTATAATAAATATTAATTTTAAAAGATTAAAATATTATTATTTTATTTTAATTTTTTAGAAAAACGTTATTTTAACTGATATTTGTAAATTTAATGATTTTTTATTAATTTGTCATTACTTTAAAAGTTAAAGCTAACGGGGAAACAACTCTCTAATTACAACTTGGACACATTGAAACAATGTTATCACTTGGACGACGATTGATAGGCTCGAGTCATCTGCTTTCGCTATTCTTTTCGTAACCTATTTTATGAGCATCTATTTATTTAAGTTGTAATTGGATTTGACATATAGTAGAAATAAGTATTTATTTATTGTAATTTTCAAACGCGATTACATGTTTAAATTTGTAATAAATAATTGGAGGTTAAAAAAAAAGTGATATCATTATAGAAATCAATAAACAGAAAGAAAGTTGCGGTAGGAAACTATTTCTGCGGTAGAAATTTTACTTTCTATTAATAGCCTTCACTACAACTATTATTTTTTATTATACTCTTAATTAATATGACTAATAATATATTTTTATGAAATATTTTATTTACTAAATTTGTTGTATTTTTATTTTTTTATTTTAATTTAATAGTTTATTATTTATAATTTTAAATTTATATGACTAATAATATTTTTTAATTATTTATACAATAATCAATAATTTATTAAAACAATGAGTTTTTTAGTCATTTTATCTTTTTTCAGCAACCGCAACCGCAACCGCATTTGTCAAACACCTATTTTTACATTTCAGCAGTTACTAAAACAACAATCTCAAACATATACTAGGCAAAAAACCCGAAAAACCGAACCAACCCATAAAACCAAAGAAATCGGTCCGAACCGAACCGAACCGATCAAGTAAAAACAAAAAAAGTTTATAATTTTGTATACTTCTAACTCTAGGTATACAAGGTATATAAGGTAAGTTTGCAACTTTGCAAGTATGACAATCACCCAATAGGTCCTAAAATGAAATAAAAATGTTAAACATGTAATAAAATTGACCCAAATTTTAAGGTCTAAGATTAGGACCCAAACCGATTAAAGTAACTGAACCGAACCACAAGGTAAACCGAATTTTCGGTTTCATCTGACATTCGGTTTAGTTCGGTTTTTTTATACTATAAAATCGATTATTCAGTTCTGTTCGGCTCAACAACCTAAAGCTGACCAAACCGAATAGTGCCCACCTTTACTATATGTAAGGGCTTATTTCAGTAAGTTGATTTCAGCAGATTGTCAACCACCACTACTCTTCTAAACTAAATATTAATTTTTGTAAGTCTCATTTATTAAATATATGATGCTTACAAAATATGATAGATATGTAATAATTGTAACAGGTGAGCTAATATAAGTAGGACAAGGTGAGATATTATAAGCAGGACAAAGGATCATCTCCTTAAAAGTCACGTAGTTACTATAATTTTTTATTTATTTATTGATATTTTTTGTGGTCGGCGCAAATTAGTCGATTCCGTGACGCATTAGAATTTCGAAACGATACTGAACTGATTCTAAGAGCCTTTCCAGTCTCAAATTGCGCCTTCCGCCGATCTATTCTCTCCCAACTTTACTCTGAGTCAACACTGTCAGACTTCATGTTCCAGAAATTAATTATTTTATTTCTTTTAAAAAAAGCACTGACCTGTTCATTAATGTCATCCAACCGTCCTTCCAGAAGCTCAAGCACTTGCAATACAATCACTTCTTTATATATTATTTTTCATTTATTTATTTTAATGTGCTCTCAAGTCAAATTAAGGGGCAATGTTTATTTTTAATTAGTTATCGAGTGTGAAAAAAAATATAAGAGAAAAATGCTACAAGCTCTTCATACATATTCTCTAAGTATTAATTCTTTTAAATATCTCAATTTGAACTGTAAGTTTTTCCGTTCGGTTCTTAATAATCAAATATTAAAGATATAATTTATACATGAATCGGGAATCATATAGAAATTATTCGTGTCTATTCAAATCTTGAATATAATAATAACCACATAGATAAAACAAATAAATCACTTATTTTGAGTAGAATTTGTCGTGATGTAGAGAACAAGAGTTTTACCGATTGCGAACTAGTTTCTTTCTCTTGACCATCTTTCTGTACGATAGCTTGATATATAGCTCAATGCACAAATATTTACTCTTTCTGTATTTGTGTTATGTCTGTACTTAATTAGGGTAGAGAGAGGAGTAGTTTATATATACTTCTTTATTGACATTAAATCTTGTTTGTCCATTAAGTACTAAATTAACGGATAAGATTTAGTATACTATTAAACTAAGAAAAGTTTAATATGGGATTATAGAAAAATTGGGTGGCCATATTTCTTACATGAACTTTAAAATAATGACATAAAAAAGTTTATTAATCCATTTTAAATTATTCATTCATTCATTCATATGAGTTATTTGGAAACAGTCTCTTTACTATTTAAGAATAAGATTGTGTGATACTGGACCTCTTCAATCCTCGCGTTTCAGCAAAATTTCTACTGAGTATTGCTATTGTTGTTGTTATAATTTATTTTAAATTACTAAATAATTTAATAAAACTGCAATAAAGTATAGATTTAAATCAAAAGTAATTAATTTGAATTAAATTTAAGAGTTAAGTTGAATCATTATATTAATAGTATTCGATTAATTTATTTGTTTACTAAAAATTTTAAAATAAAAATAACAAATTTTGATAATTTTAAAAAGTAATTAAACTTCAAGAAACAATCATAATATGTCGTTTTTACTTTTAAGAACAAAATGTTTTAAGGAATCTTATTATCAAATCTTCAAGTAATGATTCTGAGTTTGAATTCAAATTGTTAAATGATTAAAAATTAATAAACCTTTTAAATGTTTGCCAATCTTTTACTCGTAAAACGCATGCACGTAATGAACGTGTGTTGAATGTTCATAACTTTTGTCAGGAAACTAGAAAAGGCAGAACAAAGAGGTTGCGAAATAGCTTACTTAATTTGCATATTGTACTCTCCAGTCTCCCATCAACTTTCCCATCAAGTACTTGGACGCGTTTCATTCTGCAAAGGACGGATTCTAGGGTCCCATTCCATGTATAAAAAGTGTAGATTCCACCTTATCCTTGTAGAACTCGGTCAGAGATGAGAATGTTTGTATTTCTCAATGGATCCGACCCGAATTAATTAGATTTTAGACTATAATCACTTCTTTTTAAAAAATTTTGAATTTGGATTCAAGCTATGAACGAATGAACTCGATTCGAACTCGTTTTACCTGATATACTTGAGTTTTAATTCGGACCAAGAACTATGTTGAACATCCTGAGTATCAAACTCGTTTTATTTAAAGTGACGTCATTTTAAAAAATTAATCGAAGCTTAATCAAGGTTTGATTAAGTTTTGGGTCGCGAGCTTCAGATTTGATCAAGCACTGTCAAACTTAGACCCAGACATAAATGTTCAAGCCGAATTCAAGTCCAGGGCCTAAGCTCAAAATTTTAATTTTCAAACATTAGACTAGGTCTGAATTTGAGCTTAGGTTGCCCAATTTAGCTAATCTTGAAGCTAAATATGTTAAATAAAATAGTATTATTGTGAATAAAATGATATTAATTTGAAAATTTAAAAATTAAAAGCTAATCAAACTTGACTCAACTCTAATTTAATTTTATTTTAACCCGTAAATTTCAAGTATAATGGAGTTCAAATTTAGGGATCAAAGCTCGATCCGGTCCAATACTAAACTTAAATATAATTAATGTTCTGTCAAGTAATGATTATTTATAATTTATAATATAATTTAAAATAATTATTATTTATAAATTTTACAATTTATTAAATAATTATTATCTCACGAATCATACAACATTATCCTTGTCTTTTATATTATCATCGTCTTTAACATATATGATGAGAGGCATGACCTATTATTCCATTACTTATAGCGATGTAGACTACTCCTTCCGACCCATTTACTTGGGAACAATCCTGTTCTTGCTTGTCGTTGTGTGCTTTGACGGTGGCTTCTTAAGGTAGTCCATATCGGTAACGGGACTTTTATAATAACTCGTAGCATTAAAGGTTATTGAGTTTGAATGTTTTGAGTTGAATTTTAAGCTAGTTCAATAAAAAGACATCTTTTTAGCTTTGACCAAGATTTGATATGAATAAACTCAAGTTGCATTTTTGACACTAGCGACGGCTCAAGCTCAATCCAACTTATTAGCACTCTTAGGGTATGTTTGGTTGGATAATAATTAATGAAACGGAACGGAACGGAATGAAGTGATTTATAATGAAATGAAATGTAATATAGTGAAAAGTTGTTTGAAAGGGATAGAAGAATTCATAATGTAATGTTGTGAAACATTATTTAAAATATGGATGTAACGGAATGGAAGGGAACAGTTTATAATAGAATGAAATGTAATATAGTGAAAAGTTGTTTGAGAGGAATAAAAGAGTTCATAATATAATATAGTGAAACATTATTTAGAAAATGGATAGAACGGAATGAAAGGGAACGGTTTATAATAGAATTGAATGTAATATATAGTGAAAAGTTGTTTGGGAGGGATGGAAGGACTCATAATGTAATGTAGTAAAATATTGTTTGAAAGATCGATGGAATGGAATGTAATGTATAATAAATGACTATTATATTTCTGATATTAAAATGATTGTTGCAAGAGATTTAACACTATGATTTTAAAACAGAAATCATGTTAAATTAAAAAATTACACACAACCGTGATAAATATTTTTTAATATTTTTATTTTAAAATAACAAAAGTTTTATTGTTTTATTATTAATTATATACAATTTATTAATAATTATATAAAAATAATATTATTAATTATTTAATAAATTTTATTCTATTATATGTGATTTATATTTAAAAATTATTTATTTATATAGAAATATTTAAATAATAATTTTTTATATTTTTTTCTGGTTTCATTAATAAAAATTTTATTATTAATTATCTACAATTTTTATTAATAATATAAAAATATTATTAATTATATACAAGGGTTAGGGTTAGAACAAATAATTAGTATTAAGAAAATTTATTGAGGGTATATGAGGTAGTATGTATTTATTAGTTTACGTTCTATCCTAAACCTCTCAAATCGGAGGTTTCATATTTTCATTATTTAGGATGGAATGGAACGTAATATGAAACTATCCGTTTCCGTCACATTCCATTCCATTTTATTATGAAACCTTCAACCAAATAATAGAAGTGTGTTACATTACGTTCCGTTCTATTCTAAACCCTCTAACCAAACTGACCCTTACTTTTGTGTTCTCACTCTACCCTTGTTGTAACAACAAAAAATGTACAATTATTCATTACCATCCCCTATGAACCATTTTCCCAATCATATACGCTTTTATATTCACTATATAAAGTTATTTTCTTCTTCATTTATGTCTGCATACTGTTTAAAGCTATAGGACCAAAACTATTGGCATTTGTATTCTGTTTAGACATGTTAATGGGTCAGGCCAGGCCAGGGTCGCCCTCTGCTCGGCCCGGCCTCATTTAAGGTGGGCCGCGGGTCGGGATGGACCGGCCTATGGCCCGGCTGGCCGACGGGTTTGAGGCCACGGGCGAGCCGGGCCAAACTCAGCCCGTCCATATTTTTTAAATTAAAAAAATACAAAACGGCGTCGTTTTGGATAAAAAGATGTCGTTTTGTCAGGCTACGGGTCGGGCCGGGCCGGCCCTGTGGCAAGTGCGGGCCGACCATAGTCGACCCGTAGCCCGCCTACGGCCCACCAATCTCTGGCCAAAAATGGGCTGGGCCAGAATTGTCATCCCTAATTCTGTTTCCTTTATCTTTCTTTTGGAGGGATTTACCAAGTTAGGAAGCCTATTATGAACAAGAAATCACAGAAAGTTGGAAAAAAATGAAAAAAAAAACACTTAAAAGAATACTAAAGTCACACATCAATCTTTAGAGTGCATCCATGCCAAAAAATGCTTGAGACAATCCTAAATTTGTAATACTGCCAATCACTGCAGCAAAAAAATGCTTGAGACAATCCTAAATTTGTAATATTTTAAAATTTGTTGCTTATAATTAATATAATACAACAGTTTTTAAAATATAGCTTTTAGCAATATTAACAAGCAATGCTAATAATAATTTGTTGTCATATATTTTTATAAAAACCAAATTAAAATATAGTTGTTATAAAATTTTATATAAGCAATAATTAAATTTGTTACAACCTTAAACAATAATTATGGGTGATAATTAGTGTTGGACTTAGATCCACTTAAGTCTAAGCCCTACCTAAGCTCGGACACAATCGAGCATAACCAAATTCTATTAAATATATTATTTAATTTTTAAAAATAAAAAATAACATTATTTTTAAAAATTTTAAATTATGGATCAAGTTGGACTAGATAATCCGAATTCAACCTGAAACTTAAAATTGTTAAAAAACTAAATACGATCTGGTCAATTCTAGCTGAATCAGGCCAAATCATGTTAGAACGGATAAATTGTATCATAAGTAATAATAATTAAGGTATTATTATTTTAAATTAAAAAATATATATATATATATATATATAGTTTTATGCATATATTATACCCTTTATAATATTTTAGGGAGGAAAACGTGATATATAATAAGACTTGGGATTATAGCCAAAAGCGCTGTGGACTTTTAACTTTCCCTCTAAAAAATTAAACCCTTCGGCGACATTGCAGCTTACTTACCCTTCTCGCGTGTCTGTCGATCTCAACAATTTGATTGTCATCTTCAGTCTATATGTCTATTCATGCTAAAGAACATGCCGAAACCAAATATTGGATCTTCAGTCTATAACTTATTTTTTGGGTTTTAAAAATATAATGCATCTGTATGTCTGTTCATGCTTTTCGTCCACTAACGAGAAAAGCTAGATTTTCCCTGATTGTGGTTGGAAAAAAACATATATCACAAATATCTTTATCTCTACTTATATGCTGGTTGTGGTTGGAAAAAAATACATAAAAGTCGTTTTTCCCCTTCCTTCGTGTGTATCATGGCCTAGGATAGAGGGTTGCATGGTCAAATATTTCATATTCACGTGTTAAAACTTGGATTCAGGTCGTATCTTTTTGTGACGAATGCTTTGATTCATTCGTATTCGTCTTGAGGTGACCTCAAATTTGCTCTACAAATGTTTGATGAAATGGCTGAGAGAGACTTGGTTTCTTGGAATTTGTTGATATGTGGTTTTAGTCGGTTAGATATATATGTTTAATGAGGTGTTGTGTTTACTTCCTGCAACGTCAAGCCAATGTAAAAGTTGACGTCGTTAGGATGGTTAAAGTGGTACTAGCTTATAGTCACTTGAGCTACTAGGTTTTTGCAGATATGTAGCTAATTATATTAATGTTAATCATGTGGAGGTTGATATTTACTTGGGCAACACACTGATATATATTTATGGAAGGCATGGATTAATGGATTTAGCATAGCAATTTTTTTAAAATATGCAGGAAAGGAACAGAATTTCTGGAATGCAATGATCACAAGTTTTGCAAAAGCAGGGAATTTAGTTGCAGCAAGGGAACTTTTTGATCGGATGCCTTAAAAGATTGTCATTTCCTGAAGCTCTATGATCACAGGTCATGCTCAAGCAAATCAATTCTTTGATATAGCAATCCTTTTTCAAGATATGATGAAGACTAATGTGAAGCTAGATGAGATTACACTAAGGAAATCGGGTTATTCAATGAAGGGGAAGAATTCAAAGGGAGAAGCTTTACTGGTAAAGAGTTCGCAACTCTTTTCCTTTTGCAACAGAAGGAAAAGAAATGTTAATAACTTTTGAATTCAATTTTTAGATGTATCAACCTATTTGCAAGCATAGTAATTTTACAATTCTAATATACTTCTCATTTCTTTATTCTTCTTTTTTTGTAGGATGGTGATGATTAGGAGTGAACAAGGCAATACTTAGTGAAGGATTTTAGAGTGCCTATATATATTGGTTTTGTTTAGTATTTAGATTAATTCACTTATATTCCATATGAAATGGAGGATGACAATGTAAGTGAATATTTTAGCCAATGATTTTTTGCTTTTTTATTTTGAATATGTTAAAGGTTGAATTTAACAAGTTCTTATGAACTATATATCATATATAAATGCAGTTTTTTGGTCATTTACATTTAATAGTATGTACATAATTAAAACATGCAATAATATCTATATATTGCTTTTAATTTATACATGGATGTTGCATATATAATGACAAGAATTTGTTTTCATGTTAACATATTATTGATAACTAAAGAATAAATTGTTGCTTTTATTGTTACAAATTGTTGCCTAAAAATTTCACTTTGTTGCCTTATAAAGACTTAAAGTGTTGCAAAATCTATTTAACATTGTTACTATAGTTTGAAACTAATATATTGCCTTAATCAAAACTTAAAAAAATATTTTTTATTTTGTTGCCTAACCAAAAAATTTTATTGCCTTATACTTATAACAATGTCATTTTATTTACCGGTATAAATTTTGTTGCCTTAATAAAAAGACAATGATAATTATACTTATAATGATGTGGATGATTTTTGTTGGAAGAAGTTATCATCATATGATTTTAAAGTTTATTAATATTTTTTATCTAATTAGTAGTTTAAGTTTATTAGTATTACTAGGTAATTAGTAGTTTAAGTTTGTTAGTATTACTACCTAGTTAGAAGTTTAAGTTTGTTAGTATTAATAGGAATTTAGTAATTAGTATTTTAAGTTTGTTAGTATTACTACCTAATTAGAGTCCGAATTTAATTAGGAATTTGTTTTCCTTTTTTAGTTCAAACATTTTCTTTCTTTTGCCTATATATATAGGCAGGTATTATGCAATAAGAGGCAAGCAATATTCATCTTAATTTAGTTCATAATAGTATTTGTTCTAGAATAGCTTTGTTCTCTTTTCTATACCAAGATAGGTTCTTCAAAGAAAGGAAGAAATACCAACAAGGGAAAAGAAGTGGACTTCACTGTTAATGGTCCAGTGATGAGGTCTTTTCTCGAGCCTATAACAACTTGGTATTAGAGCCGGTCACCATTGATGATGCCAATAATTTCACTCCAGAACTGACAACCTTATATCAACATGTAAAATAACACTTTATGGAGATGCAGGAAAAGTTTGATAGCCTAGTTTGGATAATGGAAAGGTTCATTCGGGAGAGGAGCAGGGAAGGATCGAGAGGGACTAAGAGCAGTAGTAGGACAACGCCATCTAGGGCAGAACAAAGATGTGAAGGGAGTTTAGGATCTCACACAGTGCCACATTATTCTAAGATGAAATTTCCTACATACGATGAATCCGAAGACCCTTTGGGGTGGCTCCATAGATGCGAGCAATTATTTTTAGCTTAAAGGACTCCAGCAGATGAAAAAGTTAGATTAGTGACTTTCCACCTAATTGAGCAGGCACAATTGTCATATTTTTAATTCGAGCAAGAGGAGCCAATCTTACATTGAGACATGTTTAAGAAGCATTGTAACTTAAGGATTTGACCCCATTTAAGGAACAATCCAATCAAAGAGTTAGCAAATATGAAACAAACAGGGAATGTGGAGGAATATCAAAATCAATTTCAGATTTGTTAACAAGGATAATAGGCCTTCCCAAAGATCTTCAGGTTAATTTATTTACAACTGAACTTATTGATGGACTAAGAATTGATGTTGAAATGCAGAATCCTATCAATTAGGGGGCTACCATGAACTTGTCAAGAGCATATGAGAGGAAGATGCAATTTATACAAGGTGTGGGAAGTAAGAAAACCACCAACTTATGGAACTCTTGTAAGTAGCAGAGCTCATTTGCTACATCGATAGCCTCCTAAGATAGCAAGGGCAGTTCGAGCAATGCAACATCATCTGTAAGTTCCAATAATGTTATAACACGTCCTATGATAAGAAGGCTAGCTCAAGCTGAGATGGTAGAAATACATGAGAAAGAGTTATGCTAAAATTGTAATGAACCTTATTCATTAGGGCATAATTGTAAGAAACTTTGTTGGATTGAGGTGGTAGAAACATAAGAGGAGACCAAGGAGGAGGATAATGATCCAGAAATTTCTTTGTGTACCATCACTAGCATAACTTGAGTTCGAGCTTGAGGGCAAGCTCAATGTCGAGGGAGAGTAATGATGTGGATTATTTTTATTGGAAGAAGTTATCATCATAGGAGTTTAAAGTTTATTAGTATTTTTATCTAATTATTTGTTTAAGTTTATTAGTATTACTACATAATTAGTAGTTTAAGCTTGTTAGTATTACTACCTAGTTTGGAGTTTAACTTTGTTAGTATTACTACCTAATTATAGTCCTAATTAAGGTAGGAATTTATTTTCCTTTTTGAGTTCAAGCATTGTCTTTCTTTTGCCTATATATATAGGCAGGTATTATGCAATAAGAGTCAAGCAATATTCATCTTAATTTAGTTAATAATAACAGATAATTTTAGAATATCTTTGTTCTCTTCTCTGTACTAAGATACGTTCTTCAAAGAAAGGAAGAAATACTAATAAGGGAAAAGAGGTGGGCTATACTGTTAATCGTCCAATGACAAGGTCCTTT